>OX421499.1:26686489-27281489 GCA_949126835.1 Anisus vortex
TGTAAAAAGAAAGGACATATAGCAAGAAATTGCTTCAGAAGGTCAAATTCTGCTGGAAACAATAATAATAATAATAGATCTCAGGGATATACACAACAGAGAGATCACAACTCCAGATTTAATCAGAACAGGAATCATTGTGGAGCTGTGTTATCAAGAAGCAAAGGAATAAAGTTTTTTCCAGGATATGTGGGATTAATACCAGTTTTTGCAGTTCGTGACACAGGAGCCTCTGTCATTGCAATAAACAGCAAATATGTTCAGTCAAATCAATACACTGGTGAGGTAGCAGATTGTACATCATTTGATGGAAGAGTGATTAAATTGAGGTTGGCCTACATTGATATTAGGACACCATATATTACAGGTAGAGTACTGGCTCATGTTATAAATGATGCACCAATTGATTTAATTATTGGAAATGTTGAATCAGTTAAAGAATGTACTAGAGAGGAAATAGAAACATGGGAATTTAACAATAAGCAAGCACAATGTAATGTGATTAATGAATGTAAAGCAAGCAATACTGAAGAAAGTCAGACAATGGTGAATAGTGAAAAAGACACATCAATTGATAGTGAATCATTACTGAATGAAAACTTTAATTTGGAAAAATTCAAAAAAGAACAAAGAGAGGATACTACATTGAATAGACTATTCAAATCTACAGAGAAAGGAAATACTAATAAAAATAGTGTATGCAAAGTGAAAAATGATACACAACTATTAGTCAGAGAGATACTCATAAATGGCAGACAAGTGGAACAGATAGTTGTACCATATAAATATAGAACAGAAATAATGACTAATGCTCATTCTATACCATTGGCTGGTCATATGGGAGTTGGCAAAACCAAAAACAGAATAATACAACATTACTTTTGGCCTAAAATGTCAAAAGATGTGAAAAGATTTGTTAAACAATGCAAAGTGTGTCAGATGAAAGGATCTGGAAGTAATTTTACCAAAGCACCAATACAAACAGGAGTGACTGCAACTAGACCATTTCAGAAGGTAGCCATAGATATCATTGGTTTGATGCCTATTATGTCTAACAGAGGACATAGATATATCCTTACATTGATTGATATATGTTCAAGGTATGCAGAGGCAGTACCATTAAAGAAAATTGAATCTACAGATATAGTGCAAGCATTATATTTAATATTTACTAGAATTGGATTTCCTGAAGAGATAATATCAGATAGAGGAACTCAATTTACATCAAAATTGACTAAGGAATTTATGGAAACATTTGGAATAAAGCAGAAGTTTACAACATCCTATCATCCTCAATGTAATGAAATGTGTGAGAGATTTAACAAAACTCTTAAGGAAATGTTGTCAAAAGTCAGTAATGAGGATCCAAAGAATTGGGATTTAGCAATTCCATCAATTTTATTTGCATATAGAGAAACTACTCATGATAGTACAGGTTTTTCACCATTTGAATTGATATATGGAAATAATCCAAGAAATCCACTTAGTATTCTCAAAGAACCATTAGTAGGTACTAGTGAAAACAGGGAAATGACTAATTATGAGTTAGTTACAAATAAGAAACAACAATTAGAAATTGCTTTGGAAGAGGCTAGAAAGAATTCAGACAATAATAAGGAAAAGAAAATAAATAGAGTAAATCAGGATAGGAAACTAAGAACCTTGGAACCAGGAGATAAAGCTTTGCTAAAATTAAAAAATCAAAATAACAAACTATTTACTGAATGGCTAGGGCCATATGATGTGGTTAGAAAGGTCACAAATGTGGATTATGAGATAAGAATTAAGGATCAACTTAAAGTTTTTCATATTAATAATTTAAAAAAGTATAATGATCAATCAGTAGAAAGCAATATATGCTGTAGTATAATATCAGAAGAAATTAAAGAGGATATTGAAGAAATAGCAACAGTGAATACACAGGGTCAGCAAACATATAAAGATGTGAATTTAGAGAAATTGACACATGAACAGGCATATGAGATGGCAAAAATAATACACAGGCATAAGGGTATATTTTCTGATTTGCCTGGTAAGACCAATGTCATAAAACATGACATTATTGTAACAGATGATAAGCCGGTGAGGCTAAAACCATACACAATCCCTATTCATTTGAGGGATAACTTGCAAAAAGAGATAGATGAGCTTGTGAGTATGGGGTTGATAGAGCCATCCAATTCAGCATATGCCTCTCCAATAGTATTAGTTAAGAAAAAAGATAAAACTATAAGGTTGTGTGTGGACTATAGGAAGCTGAATAATGTTACTCTCTTTGACCCATATCCTATGAACAATGCTGAAGATATTATGGCTCAGCTATCTAATGCAACTATTTTTTCTAAATTGGATATGGCTAAAGGGTACTATCAAGTAGGTTTAACTGATAGAGCTAAACCATTTACAAGTTTTGTTACTCCATTGGGGTTATATCAATGGAAGGTGATGAGTTTTGGATTGGTGAATGCTCCTGCAACTTTTAATAGGATGATGGGTATGATTTTAGGACATAGGAAGGATACTATATTTTATTTGGATGACATATGTGTTTTTAATGATACTTGGGAAAATCATTTAAAAAGTCTTAATGATATCTTTGAAATTATAGAAAAACATAATTTGACAATTAAACCTAACAAATTAGAAATAGGCATGAAAGAAATTACTTTTTTGGGACACAAGATATCCAATAACACCATTAAGCCATTGGAGGAGAATATTACTAAAATTCTAAAAATTGACATTCCAAGAAATAAAAAAGAAGTGAGGAGTCTTCTAGGTGTATGTAATTTTTATAGGAAATTTATTCCTAATTTTTCAGAGATGGTAGCTCCGTTGACTGAACTTATTAAAAAGAAAAGCCCAATTAAAATAATTTGGTCTCAGGAGTGTGAAATGGCATTAAATAGGATAAAGGTTGCTTTTTCTGGACAACCTATATTAAGACTACCAGACATTAAAAAAAGATTTGTGGTTTTGACTGATGCAAGTTTGGTTGGTTTGGGAGGAATTTTGGGACAATATCATGACAATGTCTTACACCCGATTCAGTATATTAGCAGGAAATTAAGTGAGGCTGAGGTTAGGTATGCAACAGTAGAACGGGAAGCTCTTGGTGTGGTTTGGTGTATTACTAAATTGGCAAGGTACTTGATGGGAACAAGGTTTATTCTTATGACTGACCATAAGCCTTTGTCCTTTATAAATCAGAACAAGTTAAACAACAGTAGAATAGCAAGATGGTCACTTATCCTGCAGGCATACAGTTTTACTGTGGAAAATATACCTGGGGTTGATAATATATTGGCTGATTTGTTGTCTAGATGTGGTGTTTAAGGTGTGTTGTTTGATACGTAATCACCAGTTTGAAACGCGGTTAAAAATTATTTTTCATGTAAATATAAAGTATAGATACGGTGTTAATGAAATATTGATTTTTTCCAAAGGTTCTGGATGAGAAATGGTTCTACAACTGAAGCACGGTGATTCAAACACAACGTACCATTTGTAAGTGAGAGATGTTCTATCACGTCCTCACATTATCGTGAACGGTTTTTATGGACACCATATCAAACGCAACCATGAAGACATCATATGAAGAGTACATTTATGGTGCTGACATGGAATCGAGGTCATGTCATCGCTATATCAAGGTATATTGACATAATCAACATAGAATCAAGGTCATGTCGTTGCATGATTAAGGTACATTTACATTGTCAACGCAGAATGAAGGTCATGTCATCAACATATGGAGGAATCAACAGATCAACACATTATTGATAACATTATAAATTTTTTTTTGGGTTTATGAACAATTCAACACTATATTGATTACAGACAGATAGCTCGTGGTTAAGTATTAAATGGTAAATGCATTGTAATTATTGTTGTGACATTATTGGAACTATTTTATCAAGGTGTTGAAACTCTACAGGATGGATAATCTACAAAGGACCTATGAAATATTCAATGAATGTATTGTTGGACGTTCAGAAGAGGAAGGTTGCAATGATATTACATGGACCAGTATGAACTGTTATGTTTTCGGATTTGATGATATTTATACTATTGGTTTGTGTATTCTATCAATACAGGACAGGATATACTGTGGAACCTTATGGACCTATATGTATTATATGTATTATGGACCTATTAGTGAAAGTTATTGGTTAACATATATTGGTGAATACGTTGGTTTTGTTATATGTTATTTGTGTTGCATAACATGTTTTGATATAAATTGGGATAATTGTAATTTTTCATATAGTTCTAGTTATTGAAGAGATATATATTTTATCAGACTATTTGACGGAGATAAGAATTTTTTTTTATATAGAAATTTGTATGACAAATTTAAAGGGTCGATGGGGGAATGTGATGATTTAAAATATATATAGTTATTTTGGTGGGACATAATTTGTATAATCTCTAACCCGGTGTTAATGTACAGAATAAACGAGTGACGTTTTACGATAAAAACAATGACGTGGGAGTTAGATTGAACGTAGCGTACATTTGAAGATAAAGACAGACGACCTAAGAATTTGGTAGTGGAAAGACGTGTTTTAGACTAGGCTATATAAACTGTGATGTATTTGAATTCATCTTGTACATAAATTGCATTAAATATTGAGTTCTCATTTCTACTAAAAGCCGGCAGTTTGTTCATTGATTATTATTGTATAATGTGATCTCCCTGAGAGTTGTTAACATAATATCTACAAAATAACGGTCACAGTGATTGAGGCGAAAATAACAAAATAAAAAGATCTAAAGTTGCCGGTAGGTTTGGGCCTATATATTATATTGTGATGTACGCCTTAACCAGTAGTCCTACAAATTAAATTTACTAAGAGATGTTTTGACATAAATAAAATGTTTATTATTCAGTTTAAGTCCCATTCACTAAGCTTATTCAATGTAAAAAAAGAACGCATCTTTGCTATGCAATAAGCACTCTTTTAGGTCTACATTGTGTCTACAAGGTGCGTACTCCAGACTGTCAGCTAGACCAGGCATGTCAAACGTGCGACACGCGGGCCGCATGCGGCCCTTTGCAAGTACGTGTGCGGCCCGCGCCAAGGATACTGCAATTGTCTCATTTAATGGCGAAAATGTCAGTTTTAATACTTTACACTGGGTAATCAGAAATCTGATACGGTGCCACGTATAAGAAAACATTACGGCTAGTTTAAGATAGTAGGCCTAAGGGTTTTCTATCTATGAAAGTTGGCAGACAGGTCGTTATTGCAATGTTCAAATTTTAAAACAATAGGCCCTAATAACAATAATAAATTGTATCTTGTGGAATCGTGCTGGTAATTATATTATTTGTATTTATGAAGTACTGCGTAAGCTGACACAGTTTAAAATGGCTACAGCATCTTCTGCTAAGAATAAAAGGACATTTGATGAAGAAAGGCGAGTATTTTAAGAAAAATGGTAACTACAGTATTTTTGTACACTGGTAAATGGAAAGATACATTGTTTAGTATGCAATAACAGTATTGCCACGCCAAAAGAGTACAACTAAAAAAGACATTATGAAACCAACAATCGATCCTGCGAAAAATATGAGGGCTTAATGCGTGTTTCAAGACTCAAGGAATTGAAGGCTAACTTGATACAGCAACAGCATGTTTTATAAAAATAGATCAAGCCAATGTCGCTTCCCTTATTGCAAGCTATGAACTCAGCCGAATGGTCGCCATTAGTGGGATAACTTACAGTGAAGGAGATTTCGTAAAGCGTTACCTTATGAATGCGGCTGACATTGTGTGCCCTCAGAAGGCGCAGTTATTTAAGAATATTTCGTTAACCGGGAACACTGTTACTGGACGGATTGATGAAATGGCAGATGATTTGAAATAACAATTGAAGGCTGCATCATCCAAATTTGAACATTTTTCTATTGCAATTGATGAGACCGTTGACATCACTGGAATAGCACAGCTTTCAGTTTTTATTAGGCCCTGTGTCAGTGAATTTAATATTTATGAAGAACTGATTGAGCTAATCCCAATGCATGACACTACAGCGAGCTAAGACATCTTTGAAAAAGTCGAGCAGATTCTGCATGACTATGATTTTGATTTGAGTAAACGTGTATGTTTATCTACTGAAGGTGCTGCGAATGGTTGGCAGACATAATGGTATAGCTGCCAAGCTGCAAACAAAAATTGAGAACTCGTATCCAGATCGTATTCATCATTTGCACATTTTCACTGCATTATTCACCAGCAAAATTAAGAGTTTATAATTGAATCACGTGCTTAGTGTGGTCACAAAAAACAGTGAACTTTATCAAATGCTCTTAATCATCGTCAGTTCAGTAAACTGTTATAAGACATGGATCACCTATGTTCCATTATACACAGCAGTCCGTTGGTTGTCGTGTCACAAAGTGCTGAAAAGATTTTATTTGCTAAGACTAGAAATTGCTATATTTTTGGAGATGAAAGGTAAAAACAAAGGAAAAAAAAACAAAAAACTCATCACTAAGTTTTACGACGACATCAAGTGTTTCATTACAAAACTAAGCTTATGGAACACACAGTTGTCACGTGAACATTGGTTCCTTTTCCTAACTGCAAAGAACTAAAAAACCAGGCCAATGCTGAATCTGTACCTTTGCTAAATTTGAGAGTCACATAGAGTTATTGTCAAAAGAGTTCCAGGAAAGATTGAGTGATTTCTCATCTTTAAATACCATCTTGCATAATTCTCGGCACCATTCAACTTTGATATTGTCAAAGCGGAGGAAAACGTGCAGATGGAGATATTATAAATGCAGTCTTATTATGCATTCAAAGCAAAGTATCTAGAAGTATCTGGCTTCTATTAATACCTTCCTGAAAAGTTTACAAACTTCAGAAAGTTTTCAACTAGGATAGTGGCAATTCCATTTATGTGTGTTTACAGTTATTTTATTCATGAAATTAACAAAAACTTCTCAGAGAACAAGGCTGACAGATGAACACCTGTCATCCCTGATGAAGGTCGTAAATGCAAATACATTTCAGCCAGATATATACGAAAAATTGTAATGAAAAGGAGGTATCAAACCTCAGGACAAAACACTGATTAAAGTGTAAAAATGATTGAATGTTCATAAAAAAATATGTTGGATTACACTTATTGTTATATTTGGCGTTGTGGGGCGATAGCTTATTAAAAGCCGTTGTAGTAGGCGTGCAAATTAATTAAATATAATTCAATAAGATTACAGTGTTTCTTGGATTTGTTGGTGTGGCCCGACGGTATACTCAAAGTATCTTATGCGGCCCATGGTGCTTTTTGAGTTTGACACGCCTGAGCTAGACAACTGTTTCTCCAATTGGTGGTCCGCAGACCGAGGCCAGTCTGCAAAGGTTGTCAAGATAAGTAGACACTTAGGCCTAGATCAGTAACTTCTTCTTCTTCTATCCCATAACCCGAGTGAGGCTCGTTGGGGAACCATTTTTTTACAGTTGGGTAATTTTACACCATTCGTCTTGGTCCTGCGCCGCCCTCTGGGAGTCTGCAAGAGGCAAGCCGGTCCACTCCTTGATGTCATCATCCCATCGTCTTTTCTGCCCGCCTCTCTTTCTCCCACCCCGCACTGTGCCCTGCAGGATGGTTTTCGCCAGGCCTTTGGATCTTGGCACATGCCCGTACCATTTGAGTTTTCTGGATTTAATGGCGCTGATTCGAGTAGATCCGCGTGAGGGTCAATGACGTTGGTGATTCGCTCACGGACAGCCTCATTTGTAACTCGATCTTTGTAGGAGATGTTTAAAATTTTACGTAGGCATCAGTAGCTTAACATCATTTAAAACGGTAATAAAGTTAACATAATTTAAAACAGTAATAAAGATGCAAGACTAGACTCGGACCACGGATGAACGTAGGACGCATCTTCTTTATAGAAGGAGCGTCTGTAATAGGCTTTATATAATTAAAGATAAGATATACATTTAACCTACGCACCACAAAAAAAAAAAAAAGCACAGAGCAAATTTTCTAAAATTAAATTCATCTTTACAAATACAAATCCTTATAAGTATAAGATGTTAATGAAAGCTCATTAAGTCTTCAATTGGTAGTAAGTAGGCCAATACTATGCATGGTTTCATTCATTTTTGCTCGGAGTGGTTTAACAAATAAAACCTTAATAGCACAGGTCATAACACTGTTTCATTCACCCGTGAGTCTTGCCACCAAAAAATGTCAACAGAACTGAACTAATAAAATAAAACACAAACACATCCTATTGGAATTATTGACAATAGTTTTTGAATTGCAATGAAACCTTCTACAACAAATTTGTCACAGCTTTCGTAATGTGGATTGGATAGCCAAGTTAGCTCACTTGGCAAATATCTTTACCATCTTCAAGGAGTTCCATAACTTCATGCAAGGAAGTATAGATTCATACTGTATAATAAATATATGGATGGGTTGAAAAGAAAGCTGAAAGCATGAGAGAATTAAGATTGTCTAAGGTGAAAAGGCTGTTTCTATATGTTCCACTATATTTGTCACATCCATTATCGAGGCAGACAAAGAGCTTGGTGTTCCGATCTAAGAAACGGGATTAATTGTGAAAACGACAGATGTAGTTGACCTTTTTTAGATTTACTTTCCAACAGAAATGATCCACTGATAGGAGTAATGAAAGCGAAATCCAGTCAAAGCACGGATGAATGTGAATGACATTTTGCTAGACACATTTATTGGAATAAACAAAACTGCTTACCGACGATAAGCGGACCTACCTGATTATGCACCTCCATGACACGTGACACAAACTACTAAATCGTAGAAAATTTGTAATAAATAGAAGGCCACATCTCTCAGAATCGGCAGTCGAAGAGAAAGAGGATAGAAACAGCAGTTAACGTAGCCATTAATTCCACACAGAAAGCCTTTAACAAACTAAGACAAAACACAAATAGGGAACAGCAGTACAGGACTCCGAAAATTAACTTTTGACTTAAGACTGGGCACAACGGACTAAGGCAACATGCATACCAAAGACTAAGCATTGGAACCGGTAAAGATTGCCCATGTGGGGTGTCTCATGAGACCAAAACATGTGCGTCAAGCCTGCCCCCTTCAATGAAACAACTCGCAACATGTTCTGGCCACAGAAAACCTATATCGACACTAAGCTTAAACTGTATGGAAGAGAGACAGACATGGAAACCTCCCTGCAATTCACCTAGCTATTGACCTTGTTGTTTTACCTCTCCATTTACCAATATTGAGTAGCAAGAATAATTAAAATAAGCGGGAACAACGGGAAAGGACTGCAATAATATTCTATGTGAAAGGTGCGTTTGTAACATAGGCCTATAAGAAAATAAGATATGATGGAGCAACACTTTATTTCAATTAGAATCAGACAGTGCAAAGGCTTAAACTTAAATTATTTTTTATTATTAAATTAAATAGACTACATCCAAGTCACTCTCTATTTCTCTAACCACTGGTAAAATCCAGATCTTCCCCCGGGTCTGAAGGGTTTCCCTGAGTTTACCTAACTCTGAGGGGAACTAATAGGCTATGACATTAGTTAAGGAAAATAAAGGCGGCTGCATGGTCATTGCTGGTCACACAATCCCCTGGTGGCTACGGAATTTTGTGGACGCTGCCTCACTTGCCCCGTGGATCAAACTTGAACCTCGCTTCTTTAAAGTGAGAACACGAGCAGAGACTACTCTCTTAGTGCTCGGAGAACAAACACACTTGTGCTACGCAGTGTAGTCAAGTCACCATATAGGTTCGGTGCAAACAGTTGACCGTTTCTATCCACACTATAATAATATATTATGTATATATTCCTGCAAGACAGGGCAGTCTTTTGGTCAACGTGGTATGAAAGAGATATTTAAATAAACAAGGCTGCGATATGACAATGTTCTTAAAACATATTTTTTTTATAGCATTGGGGCCGTATATTATATTAACTCCCTTTCTACCAATGTATGCCAGGTGTGAGCATTCTGGCACAGCTGGTAGGAAAAAGAAAATCACAAGTGAAGTCAGTATGTTAGCAGAATTTTCGCTTTCACTTGTGTTGTATCTTACAAAGACCGAATTTAAAAGTCTCTATAAAAAACAACGGATGAGCCGAAGGCTCTATGGTGTGGGCGTAACGTTGGTAGGGGTGAACGGAGGGGGGGCACACCATGGTTATGTCTGCGCTCCAGCCACCTCACGGCACGCCGAAGGCGTGGCGTGCTGCGTAACGAGGTTCGGTTTCCGCAGTCCAGCTTATAAGTCAACTGCGCATTCTCCGATGATCATTTAATTTTCATGGTGGCTCGCCCGTATACATGCAATATCACCCTGTAGCACAAATCATATAATATAGGTAGGGCCGACTGGCATCCAGGCAGGCGGGTGGTTCGAGAGACGGGATTGCTGCGTCAATTTCTTCCTCCCCACCGAGGCTCAGGGCCTCTCGGCAGTACAATGGGCCTCGGACCCGCAGCGGGAGCTGTCCCCCATGCGTTCGCCCGCCCTTGTAATCTTAAGGTGATCGTATCGGCGGTTGACACACTTCGCCAGTCTTTGAGGGCCATGGGTACAGAAGTGTGTTACAAAGACCAGATGAGCGAAGTGTTAATACTATGTAAAAAATGAAGTCAGGGTGGAAGAATAATTTTATTTCTCCTCATTTTTGAGTCAAAGCTAAAAGCTAAGAGTAAATTTCGAAATCTAGACTAATTTTTAGAAAATTGAAAAACGATGGGATTCAGTTTGGCGACTATCATGGCCAGACATAATAAACTGCTGCTGTTATGGCAGGCCACAGATCGCGTGTGCATAAGCCCATCTTCGAGATAGCAGTGTTTTGTGGAAGCTTCAGGAAAGGCCTACATGAATTTGTTTTTCTTGTCTTTGTATTCATAGTCTGATGTGTACCAATAGGCCTACTATTGTAGACTATGCTTGTATTCTGCGCCTACTCTTGCGTTAAAATCACCAAGGTGATTTAGCTCTAGGCTCTCATGTCTTATCTTATCTTATATAAGCTTATTACAGACGCTCCTTCTATAAAGAAGATTATTGCGTCCTACGATCATCCATGGTTGAGTCTAGTCTTGCATTTTTATTAGTGTATTAAATGATGTTAAGTTTATTAACTGTTTTCCTGGTCTGTTCAGGCAACCCATTCCATGCCCATATGCCAACCGGGAATAAAGAGTGGGAATATTCGATATTAGGCCTACCGAATCGAGGGCCTCATAAAAGTAGTTTTTTTGTTTCCGCTTCAGAACAGATATTTGGAACTTAGAGGCTGAGGATATTTACTGATTCAAAGTCAAAGGATATTGATAATTTGATTTAGATAATTATGTTCCTCTCGGAGCTTGATGTCAATAGCTCCGTGAATGCCATGAGTTTGAAAAAAAAAAAGAGACAATGTCCTACGCCTGCTTGAGCTAGGCAGGGTCCGTATCCTTTGATAACTAATACCTTCTTCAAATGCAAAAAGATTCACAAAGTGCCACGAAGACGCCCACGCTCCAAACATTTGCACCAGCTTGATCTCATTATCGCCCGGCGCTCCGTCCTGACCACTTTTTTTCTTCGCACTCAGCTTTCACAGTGCAGACGGCGACATAGATCACTCTTTGGTAGGCCTATATTAAAACTTATTCCAAGAAAACTGCAAAACTGCTAAGGAAAATCACGCTTAAACATGTGCCGTATTAAGTATTAAGCTCAAATAATGTGGAACAGCTAAACAATCTGATCATAGCGCAACCACCAGGCCACGTGACCCAAATGCAACACGCGACAGAATTTTATTAACACCGAATAGCTTCACCTAAGCAAAACCATCTACAATATTTGTATCAATGTCTTTATGAAGGAGGGAAATGAAAGTGCTGGCTGGTTCGAAGCTCACTACTCACTGTGAGAAGAAAAAAAACCGGCGGTGACTGATGTAAAGTGGAAAGCCATAACGGCATACGAAGCCACTCTAGGCCCTGATATAACCTACGATGCATACTGCAACCACTCAAAACAGCCAGAAATAAAGTAGTCTACGAATTTAATGATTGTACGATATTAGCAAAAACACCTATAGATATTGTGCAGATCATGGCAGAAGCATTCAATCTGCTGTCGATCAGAGAGATGCCCCCCTTCCCCCCACCCAAAAAAAAATGTAAGGAGGCATAAAAAAAGACCACCGGTCCACTCATCTCCAAGTCCGAACCAATCAAATCTAATTAGATGGGGGCGTCCATAAAGTACGTCACGCTCCAGGGGGGAGGAGGGGGTGTAAGAAAGTGTGACAGTTTGTGACAGGGGGGAGGGGGGGTCAGGCCATGTGTGACGTCACACATTTATTTATTTTTAATTTTATTAATTTTTTTTCTTTTTTTTAGTAGAATTTAATAGCTTTAAAAATAATTTTCCTTCGAGATTCTTTACTCCTCCAATCCCAATCAACCAAACAACTGATGGACTCAAAGCGTCAGTATGAGCAGATGCAGATTCTCATAAATTTCCTTCATTGTTTGTGGCACAACTCTCAAATTTGATGACATTATGCCGAGATCAACAGGTGTTTTCAAAGTACAACCATAATATGATCTTTATTGTCCATCTTTGCAGACCAGCTTACTTGATCAAATTTGCAAAGTGTGTCACTTATACTTTGCCCCACAAACAATGTTGAAGTGACATGTAGGACAACACAGAGCTCGAGCTCGGGAGAATGTGCCAACTCCAAACTGTTCCACAATCAACTCAGATAAAACGCATCCATCCTTCGAGAATCGCTGCTAGAAGGCAAAGAGAACTCATGGCGGTTATTGACAGAAGAGAAAATGCACATTCATAGGATGTTGAGTGGCTAGATGAGGATGAAGTTCATCTGTCTGCAATTATCCTACCAGGAAACGATGATGGTGAAAGATTGATGCCAGTCGTAGATGTGGATAAACACTTAACTTCACCATGGATGAATGATGTCCAGTGATATTTTTAAATTAAACATAAATCACAGACCCGTAATAAAAAGATTCAATATAGCACAAGAGTTTGTCACATAATTTGTCAATCCAGTCTTTTTTAGTCAATTTTTGTGTTTCCTTTTTATTATTTAATCACTGGGTGAAGTCAAGTTTCGCTAAACTACGTCTTATCCTGTGTAAAAAAAATATTGCACAATCGGAAGATTATCTAAAACTTTACCTCACCTATTGTAGGCCTAAATGAAAAAACAGCAGATAAATCATGTGTGTTATATAATTGTCTAATCTAATTTTTGCAATTATTGTTTTCAAATTCAATATAGATTGAGTTACTGCTTCAATGAATAACTGTGACAACTGTTGACAATTAACTATTCTATTATTAAAGTAATTTTAATTTTTAAGTGAAAATGTTATATTTTAATACTGTTTAATAGTAAAGTGTGTTTTAGATTAAATTTTAAATAGGTGTTAATTAAAAAAAAATTGTTCGAAAGTGTGACGTACTTTAGGGGGGGGGGTCCGAGATTTGTGACAGTTTGTGACAGGTAGGGGGAGGGGGTTAAAACTGGTAAAAAATAGCGTAACGAACCTTATGGACAGTGCCATAGGTGATGTGATCACTGGACAAGATAAACAGATCTGGACTGAGTTATATGTTATATACTACCTATATAGGCTAACTATTTGCAACTAAAAATTGCAACACAGGATGTTGTCTCTGGCTTTGCACTAGACAAAAGCTTATAACTACCACTGCTGAGGAACTCAGTAAATGAACTATGGTATCAAATTTCTACCAGAATCTCAGTGCGACTTTCAGGCAGGTGATATTCTCATGATCACTACGCCTATTGCAAGAAAAAAAAACGGGAGCAGCAGAACTAGTCCTCTCCGTTGCTCTATATTGCTCCACAGATCTGATAAATGACAAAGGCAGAAAATGCGCATTTTTAAGCGTAAAGGACTATACTTCGTGCCGTATATTAGGCCTAAACAACAATTCGGATGTCCGACACGGCTCAGCTTCCTTATCATAAAGCGCATGCATTTAGTATTTCCACAACGCCATTCACAGCACAGTATTCTTATATGGCTCCACTTCCGAACTCTTCCCAGTGAGTAGTGTAGGCCTACTAGTGAGGTCCTACAGGGGTGTGTCCTGGCAACAAAATTCCTTTAGTGTATATTTTCCTATTTGCTACTCCGGCACCCCTTCAAAAATCGCACCCAGGGTCGTGTTGTTATTATATTATGTGTAGGCCCTATGGCATTTTGAACTATTTTTCATATATTGTAGAAGGGAATTGAGTGACCAGCACAACGCAAAGCCGCTTTTACCCCAACCATTGTCAGGTAGGCCCACCCATTAGATCATTAGAGCTGGGTAGACTCAGGAAAACCCTCCTGAGTCTGGAGTCCAGACTTAGGAAAAAAATCAAAGCCTTTATACTTTCACGCTACCGCATGGCAACCTTGCTCTAAAAAAATTATTATAAGTATCAGTGCTATTTTGTCTCACTCTTTTATATACGAAGTTAGATTTTCCTATTTTCTTTTTGTTTCAAACACTGAAAAGTACTGAAAACTTTTTTGATATCTCAGTCCTCTGTCATTCTCAGTGAGAGTCAGTGCCTTCTGAGCTAGCTTCTACCGTGTATTTAAAGATGAACTTAGAAAAAGCCAATAAAGGTACTTAATTTAAACCAATATAAAATAATGTAAATGTTTTAACTACGCTACATGAACAATACTAGCAACTGTACTGTTTTAACTGTTGTCAGTGACTGACCTGTGCTGTGACTGGTTGTGCGTTGTGCAGGCCTACTCAAACTGAAATGACTCAAATGTTGAAATGGCAAAGGACTCAAATGACCAAACCACCAAATGATCCAATGTAGGAATATTAGGTCGACTGACTACTGACTGATCTAGTCACAGTCCTAGACTGTCTTAGTCTACCCCTTTGGCTTTAATTTATTCTATACTTATATTATACTACTAATACTATACTTACTATACACTATACTGTCACGTTACTAATACTATGACTATGATACTTTGATGGTCAGTAATAGTATAGTTACTAATAGCCAGGTAGGTCATGGACATGGTAGTGTGAGTGTGTGCTAGACAAAGCTAGATCTAGATTCTTATAATTAAATTATTTTTACTGCTGCACACTTTTTATAAAATGAGCAGAAATTTTAGCTCATAAAATTATTCACAGATTAATTGAAATATAGCCTAGACTTTCTTTATCTGAACAAATTTAGTGATTAATACAGCCTTTATTAATTTTGTTCAACAAAAAGAATATTTGTAAACTTCTTATTAATTTATTGTATCATTTCCAATTTAAACCTTTTTTTTCCTGATAATAATGGAGTGGTAAAAAAGTAAAGTATCCCATCGGACCAAATCGATCCATAGGGCAGGTGAAGCAGCGTTACCAGTTTCTGTGGCCATGGCATACTAGTGATTGTGTAGCCAGCACAATGCCCATCCGCCTTTACTTTACCCCAACTAAGGTCAGGTATCCATCAGATCTGTGTAGACTCAGGGATACCCTTCAGACCTGGGAACAAATCCTAGCCTTCACCAGGATTGGAACCCAGGGCCTTTGGTACACCATCCATATGAGCTGCCACAAGGCCACCATGCCCCTTATGCCTTATGGAGTGGTAAAGATTTGAAATTATTTCTTTACAGGTGAAATCTATCATGAATTACAAAGTGAAGACTTAAGCACAGCTCTTCAGAGTAAAGTAAGACAAATTATACTTTATAATACTCGATTTCAAATACTTTAGTTTAGCAGATTTAAAACAAGTAATATGATGCTTCTCATAATTATAGTAGTATCAATTTATAACTTGCATCTTTCTATTAAGCTATTTACTTTTACATGTACTAACTCAGGACATAGGAGCTAAAAAATGTTGGTTGGCGACATTTACAAGAGCTAATTTACCCATGGAAAGATTGCAAGCTAATGAAGATGATCTGAGCTCAAAGTTTGAAAGCATTCTTTGTAAAAGAAGGAAAAAGCAAGGAAAGTCCAGAGCACACGCACAAGAAAAATCCCAGAGATTAGCTAAATTGCAAAATAGAAGAAAGAGAAAACTTTTTCCAGTACCAGCTGATGTCAAGTGAGAATATAATTATTGTATTGATTTATAACATTGTAATCACAATTTAATTTGAACAAGCAAGTTCCTTGTATTATTTTGGCTATACTTTGGTATAACTGGTTCTATTTTTTTTTTTAAGTTTCATATATCATTTTAAAGATCTTTTTATCCTGAATACGAATCCGTTGGTTTTATTGTGAGATTCCTTTTCTGTGATTTTTTATTTAATGTTGAATATTTGTTAATTTTGCATGTTTTATGAAATAATTTTACTTCCCTTGAGCACTTTGTGTTTTATTGTGTTACGTCCCTTTGGTTTGTTTATTTTTTTTCACACATGTACTGCACGCTTCTCGGACCAGATTTTTAGCCATTATCGGTTAGTTTCTAAGCTTTCTAAGTATTTGTTAATCATTATTATCGGTTAGTTTCTAAGCTTTCTAAGTATTTGTTAATCATTATTATCGGTTAGTTTCTAGGCTAGAGATGGGTTTTTGGTATTTTTTGTATGTTTACTATCAGTTAGTTTCTAAGGTTAGGGAGAGCTTTGTAGTTTTTTTATTTGGCTATACATAGCCAACCTGGCCATATCTTGGGACAGGAAGCATGCTAGTCTAGAGGCAGTTGTCAAAATGTCTTGATCTAGGCTATACGATTTTGTTTCTTTTTTTTTTCTTTTGTGCTATTTCTTATTAAATATGGTAAGATTAATTTTATTTTTTTATTGCTTCTAAGGAATTCTGATTGAAAATTTTGGTACGTGGAGCTATTGATAGTGTCTTAATTAAGAAGATCGGCAGACAATAATCTATTGTGTTTGATTAGCCTGTGACATCACAAGGCTTTTGTAAAGACAATACAAATAATAATTTTTAAAAAAAAAAAATTTTTTTTTTTTCATTTTTAATAGTCTGCCGCTCTTCTTAAGACACTTATCAATAGCCCCAGTTGGAATTTTTTAGAAGCCTACTTTTCTAGAACCAGCTACACTAAAGTATTACCATTATTTTTATTCAAACATTGTGCTATATTTCTGAGTAATGGATGAAACTTTTGTTGATGTTATTTGCGTTGCAGATTTTCTATGTTTGTACCTTTGAGAGAAATGTGGACAAAATATGTTGAGGACTTAATACAGTTTTCAAGGTAAGTTTTTTTTCAAAATAAAAATATAACATGTTAGCATGGTGAGCATGGTTGACATAGACGTGAACCTCACTTCACCCGAGTGAGTATGCAAACAGGGATTACTCTCTTAGGGCTCGGAGGACAAATACACTTGTGCTACGCAGTGTAGCTAAGTCATTATATAGGTTCAGTGCAATCAGTTGACCGTTTCCATCTACTCTATGCTCCTGTAAGGCAGGGCAGTCTAAAAGCACATGATTGACCTTTCTTCAGCTTCCCTGCAATTACAACACCGCGAGTCATGGTTGGGCCTAAACCTTCTGAAATAGGTTTCTATAGGGCAGTGGTCTGTACGAAACTGGGGTACTGATCCTTCCTGTGGAGTTTCCACCACGAGTCAGCTAGATTATTATGTCATTTTAGTTGCTGCAACACACTATGGTTGACATAAGAAATTGGTTGTCTTCTTAAGGCTTTAGATATAGTCTTTTTTTTTTTAAGTTAGAGCAGCTTGCTTGTTAGGTCTTTGATACGTCCAAAGAGCGAACAAATAATAATTTTTTCCCCAGTGATCATAAAAACATTTTATTAAAGTGCTAAAGAGTGGAAATAATTTTCAAAAGTGTCTTTCTAGGCTCTTAAATAGTTAGCAAGCTAGAAATTTATTTCATTAGTTTTAAATGCTTTAAAAATAATTTGGTATTTGTGCCACCGTACTTTGTTTTATTTAGAAAGGATAGTAAATAGTAAATTTTTTTAGTTTAGAAAGTAGGTATCAGCCATAGTAAAGTTTTATATTAATGAAAATGCTGATAAAATATTTTTATTAGCATTATAAACATGTAATATTAATAAAAGGTTAATTTTGTATAACTTCTTTATCAATAGATTAGTCATTTTGTGCGTGTGGAATAAAAACCTATTATTAAAATGTACTTATTAAATTCAATATAAATAAATTTATCATGAAATGTGAAATGTTTTTATATTATCTTCTGTTTAGAGTTTAGAAGCTATTCCTTCTTTTCAGTTTAAAAGATTCTAGCTTGCCATATGCAGCTCATAAACTCATGAAAGCTGACTTCCATGGTTGTCCAATCACGGTGATACAATCCAAGTGCCCTAGTTACATCGGTGTGCATGGGATTGTGATAAAAGAGACTAAAAATACATTTGTCCTCATCTTACAGGATGACACAGTGAAATGTAAGTATATATTCATACTTGAATTGCGAATGTACATAGGTCTCAACTTCAGGTGTACTTTCCATTATAATAAGATTTGTTCAAACCTAGAATGAAAACTCCAGTATTTTTTTAATATATATAGTATTTTTGTTTTATATACCGGGTACTGGTATTTATACACTTATTGAATTTTTTTTAACGTGAGAATCCTGACATAGCTTTATTCAAAGCATTCAGAGTGGTTATATATATTAAGTATATATGCCATTATCACTTAGTATTTAAAATTCACCTTTTTTCTTTTTAAATCTGAGGTCAATATATACAAATATTCAACATAATAACATTAATGCACAGTTTTCTTCATTATATTTTTATGTAAAAAAAATACATTTTTTTTTTCAGGCATCCCAAAAGCCAACAGTATTTTTAGTATTATTGTGCATGACTATGCGTTTACAATATACGGTAACCAATTTACAATTAAACCTGGAGAAAGAGCTGGCAAAAAGTTCAAATCAAAGCCAACAATAGATTTGTAGCATTTTACTAAAATTAAATTTTGGTTTGTTTACATGAGCTGTTACACTTTTTTATTTTCCAAGTCTCATGATTATTGTGGCAGCAGATGAAAATCTGTCTTATTTATTTGTAATCATCTACATTTGAGAATAAATTGTAAGGAAATAATTCTGAAACATTGTTTTACTTTTATTTACCCTTCCCCCAGAGAGTCAGATTTTGTAAGTTGTTTTGTTTGGAACTCATACAAGTCTAAATCAGTTAAAATGCACCTTGATCAAATATTCAATTTTCAGCCCTTTGTGCCTCAGCAAATAATACACACACAAATAGCTAAGAGTAAGAAAAAAAAGATTCATATTTTAATAGATATAAAAAATTTTAATCAGCTTTTCTAACTACTGCTATTGTTGCTAGAAACAGGACATGTATGGTTGGTGGGAGGGGGTCTTAAGTGTAAGTTAACTAAAGATTGATATTTGTATAGGACCGCAAAACTTCAAAGTAGCTAATACTAATTGTTTTGTACCCAACTGTGACAAATAATACAATCAAATACTTGTATTTTATACTTCTTAGAAATCATTGATTCTGTTAGGCCCTAGTTAAAATGTAATAAGATTTTGCATTGGCTTTTTTTAAATATTAATATTATTAATAAATCATAATACATTTTGTTTTATTGATGTTTCTTTTCTAGTGTTTTTTTTAATGTGATTTTCATCTGTTATGCATTTTGGGTGCTTGCTTTGGTCATAATGGAGGATGATTTGTGAATGTTTAAAGTAGCAACTGGCTATGATTATGATTAGAATGTGTACAATTTGAATAAAACTATTAAGGCTGATGATTGTGAGAGTGATACTAAAATACCTGCTATCTATCAAACATTTAGACTTGGACGAATCTTCTAGGCCTTTGCATTTTTCATTAGAATAGAAGATGCTGAGCCCTATGAATATTTAAGTTTTATAATGACTAGAGACTTGTATGAGTTTGTTTCACAACATATCAATTTATTCACAGGGCATAGACATGAAAATGCACAAAATTATTTTAAGCAAATTAACACAAGAGTTTTAAGCCAAATCACTTTACTGGAAACATTTTTTGTCCTTTCACTTTCATAAAAAGACATTTATTAATTGCAACATTTGGCAGAGAAATGTTAAAATAGTACAGTACATTATTTCAACACATTTGTGCACCGAGTAACAAAACTGTGAATTAGTAAAGACAATAGTATGCATTAAAATATTTATTATTATTATAATAATTATAGAAAGACTTGATAGCCAACCTCAAGTTAAGGTAGGAAATTATTTAAAATAATCATTAGTTCATGTGAGAGAAACTTGAAAATGAAAACAACAGTCTTTAATTATGATTGATAAAAAAAAATTTACCCCTTCAGTAACAAATAGTTTTTGTTTCAAATTTAAAAGTTCATACTGTATGTGAAATTTTTCATTTGAATACAATTTTAAAGACTATTACTATTATTTTTTTTCTTCAAAATTTTAAATTACTTTATATTAATAGTAATAATATTATTTAATAGGCATTAAAAAGTTTGACATGGTTTCATTTAGGGTGTAACTTAAAATCAATACGCTTGATAATGGGATTTGTAAAATTTGGGAAAACAAAGAAAAGAACAACTGTTTTATCATAATTAATTAGGCAATATTAAAAACATACCATGGAAACCAAAAGCAATATGAAATGTAACAACAAAATAATTGTTCATACTATTATTCATCAATTATTAAAAATGTACCATAATAGTAAATAATACAAGTGTAAAGAAAGATGAAGATGTGGAATCAAAAGGAAACAATATTTAAAATTATAGATAACAAAAATAATTAGTTCCAAAAAATTATTAATAATTAATACTCTATGAATGAGTATGAATATCCAAAGTAAACTATAATTCAGCAAATTATTTAAAAAATTAAAAGATGTATAAAAAAAATTCCATGCTACAGTTTCTTTTTATCACTCTTTTTTGCATCTCTGTCCAACTTACATCTCCGCACAAGTCTGTCAAAATGGTCTAGGTAAAATAGGGAGATGATTCGGAACAAGCCCATCGTAACAACCTGTTATAAAATATTCATACATCAACTGAGAGCTTTAAAAAAAAAATGTTACAATATTCAGAAGTATATAAAACAAATTTAATGAGTAATAGATACATATAAAAGATTGAAGATAATACTTGCTTTCAGAAATAATTTCTAAACCATAAAAGTCATTTTAGAGACAAATAGTACTCAAGCTAAATTAAAACAAAATAACAAAAGCTTGCTTGAAATAAATTACTATACACACTTTTCTCCAATTAACTAAATCAAACTATTATTATCTGTATAGTTAAAAATATCTTTAAAAAAAAAAGAATAATGAATTTAAGAAAAAAATGAGCCACATTAAAAGTGGCAGATTTATAATCAATGGTAAAGTGATTATCTTGGAATAAACTCATTCTAAACAGAATCTGGACCCACAAAATGATGATGAAACATTGAAAAGTTTGTGGTTAAAGAGAGTGGACTTACTTGTTGTGTTGCATCCATTAGTGAGGTTACAGGTGAGAAACCACAAGTAAGACAAGAAAGCATCATTCCATCTAGACCCATTGAGCTAAAAAACCTACCACGCTTAAAAACAGAAAAATATAAAGGCCTAATTTCAACCATAAACAACATAAAGATGATATTAAATCAATTATTAAGTTAATAATCTCACTATTTCTATTTAGTTGATAATGATTAAAATTAATGTAAGACCTTTATTATCACTGAGTAAGCTGTTCATTGCATTTTATTTATAAAACAGTAACATTTCTAAAGATGGTCAAATTATAACCTCTGGATGCATGATACTAGATTTTTATTTGTTCCTTATAATAATCTTTTAGGGTCTATCAGCAATCTGAAATGTCTCATCAATGATTATGTTTCACACAGTTTGACTGAATTTTCAATATGAATTGCCTTTTGAAATTCTGTATGCTGTGTCCTCAAACCAAATTTTCTTTTATTTTGGATCAATAAAGCATCTTATATTGATCAATACAATTTGACATGTGTGTGATTAAATAAAACACGATAAAGAATGGTTTTCCATACCACTGTGTCTGCCAGTATTATCGATGCAACATTCTCTGCAGAGAATAAGCCTGATGTTTCTGATATTAACTTGGTCTCTAGGGGCTGAAAAATGTTTTAGAAAAAAAGCTTTATTTGGCTGTAAAAACATTCTGCGATTATCAGAGTATACATTAATATTATGCTTTCAAACAAAAATTAAACAATTATTTTTCAAGCTTAAATTACTTTGGTCTTTTGTTCTTCCTGGAATCCTGGTGTGTTTGTGTCTGGCGGGAAGGCAAGTGTTAAATGTACATTGTAGGGTTTCACCTAAAATATGAAAAATTCATACTTATATTTTAAAATCTAATTAGTCAGTTTAACTAACTCAGCAGCACAGCATTTTTTCCCTGATTTTTAGAAATAAATTTTTAATATTAAATATTCAATTTATTTTAAACAACATATTTTTTTTTAAAAAGATATGAATGCTAGAAATATTTAGTTGTAAAATAAAGATTTGTAATAAAGATAAGATTTCCTACTTCCATTTGTAAAGCTTCTGCCAGCCCTCTCAGTGCAAATTTGGAAGCTGAATAAGCTGTAAACCCAAAGAGCCCACATTGTCCAGCTTGAGATGAAACAAACACGATACGTCCTTTGCCTCTTTCTTTCATGCCAGTTATAAGGGCTCGTGTTGCATGTACTGCACTCATATAATTAATGTCCATCATTTTCTGAAAAATAAATTCACTTGACTTTAAAATTTCACATTATCATTTCTAAAATTATTAAAAGCAATATTGCAGCAAAACTAAAAATTACTAATATATTTTCGAATGAAAAATGTCTTACTCTGAAGTCAGATATTGGCAGATCCTCAAAACGACCAGGACTTGATGTTCCAGCACAATTTATTAAAACATCTACATTACCTAGAGTAGATTCAGCCTAAAAAATTGCAAAATATTACGGTACTTAGATTTCTTCTTCTATACAATGCTATGTGTCAGATTTTAACTCTATAAAAAACAAAATTTAAAACATACAGTCGTGATTGGAGTTAGATGTATTAATTATAAAAATGTTTGAAATATATTTTCCATACTCACAGAAAAAACACTCTTGTACACACACTCAGACATACAGGCACACACATGTATATATTGAAATATCTATTTATCTAAAATACACACACACTACCGAAAAGTTATTATTTCTCTATGTAGACACAGTGAAAATATTTTTGTCCTTGAAATTTTAAAGAACATAAGTGAGTAAGTCTTTCACCATTCCCATTTATTTCTCACATTCCAGGTTTTCCCATGGATGCTTTATATCTTTTGTAATAGCTGCCAATAATTGGTTACCCATGAGTTTAATTGTATTGTTTCTTGGAAAACTCTGTACAATGGATTTCAGTCTGTTGTAGTTTTTTTATATCTTTTTTATTGTCGTTTGTTGAAGCATACATGTTTTAGAAATCCATGTTGATTTTCTTTTTTTTTTCATGTGTATATATGAGAACTTTCTGAACTATTATATTAGCACTTTCTGGGCTATTTTTTGCACCATTAGGGCAGCTCCTAGGATGTGGGATGCACTTTCATTGTCTGTTTCAGACTATCTTTCTTGTAGTTAGCCTTATTTGTTCTGACCCTGTCTACTTTGACTTACTGATTTCTAAAATTGTTAGGTTGTATTTCTTATATTCAGTCACAATCGGATGTGTTTTTTTTCCAGTTTTGAACATGATCCTTAGTTTCCATGATTCTTAACTGGTTGTGATCTTGGTGCAGATGATAGCTGTCTGTCAGATAGTTTTCTGTTGGCTTGGTCACAATTGCTTCATAAATTTTCTCTAGGGGAAACATTCTTTCAAATAGTCACAATTTGATTTTGATTAGCTTTTCAATGATAAAGTAATCCTATCACTTTCCCCAAACCCCTTCTTTCACACCACTGGTTGAGGAAAGATACAATGAAGCTCTATTTTAATTACTGGTAATAAATAAATAAATAAATAATAATTATCGGTATACAATAAATAATATCAACATTAAACAAGTCATTTTCACTTACACTGAGCAAAACTGATTCCACCAACTGATAGTCTCCTGAAAGGTCAACTGAAGCAATTTGAACTCTCTGGTGATATGGTTGGAATAAAGGAATGTATTAAACGGGAGAAAAAAACAAGATGAAATATTTCTAAAAATATATTTTTCACAAAATTATATATAGTTCTATATTTAACAAAATAATTTCTAATGAAAAATTAATCTTTTAAAAATTTTAGCAGAAAAAAATTCTGATTGTACCTTTTCACGGTCATCTTCCTGTACATAAGTATCTAGTTCCTTCTTAGCCTCTTCAAGCTTCACCTTTAAAAATATAAACACAATTAGAGAACATTGATTGAAGCTGGTGTAATAGTTTAATTAAGTAAGATAAAATGTCCGATTGACTTATGTATCTTTGTTTGACTGGCTTCAAAATCTAAACCCCTAAACCAATGTGTAGAAATCTTCAGTTTGTTTTAATTTAGTAAACCTCACTATTTCAATTTTTTACTAAAAATCTCCATATAGTTTTGATTTGTACTTTGAATGGATTAAAGGGTCTGTTTAAAATTGCTCAAACAAAATTCAACAACAACTCAAGGTACCAAAAAGAAAAAGAAAAACTGTTGCAGCTTGCTCCTACAGCGTCGTAGCACCTCTGTGGTGGAATGAACTTCCAAACACAAACATGCGGACAATATTGACATTTCTAAAACAAAATTAAAAACACACTTTTTCGATCTATTTTAATAACATAGGGTAAATCTAAAGCGCATTCGAAGACTAATTGTTATGAAAAGCGATATAATACAAATATGAAATTTGTAATTATAATGTGTTTTATATCTGCAAATTTGTGTCATCATATTTGACACATTTTTATCTAACTTTTTTGTCTATTGTTGTATGGTAGACTATAATTCTGTTTCATTGACCCATTTCACAGCAACATAATGTAGCTCTGATAATGATATTTGATATAGAAATATATGTGTTTTATGGATGACAGTACAATTGTCACATATTGGTAGCTCCAAGTATTGGAACACACAATGCTTATTCCCCCCTCTCTTTTTCTCCCTACACAAGATTTTTTAGTTTTTCCATTTCCTTGACTTTTAGTAACGAAGGCGAAAGATTCTTGGTAATTTTGGGATTCCGTGTTTATGCCGACCTCAAATTCTCGGAATGGCTAGGAATAGTTTATTATTTCTCGTACGGGGGAGTTCCTATCATTTTATTATGAGTTTTGTAATGATACCTCCTAGTAATAGGTCTGTCCCCCGCACTACTGCGCGAGTATTTAATGATTCGCGTTGTCTTTCAAAGCAGTCAGTTTCTGCAAAGTTTTTGCAAAGAGTTAGTTTTGTAAAAATACTTTTCTTTGAGCTTATTATAGACGCTTGTGTTGGCACTATTCTATTATTGCTGTAAATACTACACCTATTGTATATACTTTACCAGCAGAATTAAATTATCAACATTTACTCTGAAGCTTCCTCGTCAAGTTACTATTCTATTTTTGTTTCATTGTTTACAATATGATAACATATTTATTTATAACTACAACGTCAAGGAAAGGAACTGTTAGAGCGCAAATCCTGAGTTTGTTCCCAGGACCATAAGGAGAGTTCGTGTAATACTGAAATATAAATAATAATAAGCAAAGTCTACCCTAGGACGAACGAGAATTATCAACGATATCTACACGGCTCTGACCACAAAGGGATTGTGGACATAACACAATAATTCAAACTTTTTTTTTACATAAACAAGATAAAAATAAATGTATAAAATCTTTTAAAAAATATTTTAAAGGTGCAATGAGGCAGATATCTTAATAAACTTGGTCAATGAGAACTGTTGGTCAGTGATTGCTAAGAGTTCAACACTAGGTAAAAAAATTATGAACATTCTTATGGAAGGGGTGGGCATTATGACATTATTGTAGGAACTTTAATGTTGTAGCAAAGGGGCAGGCAACATTTTTTGTCGTTGAGCATCATAAGGAGATCAGATTGATACATCAAGATAGGTGACATTTTATCAAAATTTTTGTATACGGTACATTATTAATACAATGAATTTTGAAAATGTCATTAGAAGCCCTGTTGTGGGCCACACTGATCCCCTGTTGTAGCAGAATGATGCATTGTACACTGTGGCCGAGAAGCAAAAATGTTCAATTGCCATTTAAAAGGTTCTGGGTTCTTAATGGTGTGTCTGAGTCTACCCAGCTCTGGCGAGTACCTGACTTAATGTGGGGAAAGTAACGGCAGCTAAGCATTTCACCAGGATTTGAACCCAGGAGCTTCGGTATGCAAGCCAAACATGCTTCCGCTGAGCCACCGTTCCCATTCATTTGGGTTGGGGAAGAAAGCAATTAAAAAGCAAACAATATACCGTATATACTCGCGTATAAGTCGCACTTTTTTTACCGAAAATTTCGACAAAAAGTAGGGGTGCGACTTATACACCCAACACTGTTTTTGAAAAGTTTGAAAAACATCACTACTCTGTCATAAAGTTTCCAACATAACCCGTATAGTTGATTGGAGTTGTGTAGAATTACTAGGATATGCGTAGGCATACATTTTACATTTAGAAAACTTTCGTAGGTGTAAATATTACTATCTTTATATAACTGAACTTGAAATCGACAAATATTTTAGGTTTTCAGACCCTCATAAACCCGCTTTTCTTTTGAACTTTTGGACCGATTTTGTATTTCCGAAACATATCGTAAGTTTAAAGGCGGCATTTTCGGTAGGCTTATTGAGCACAAATTACAGTATGGTATGAATCTAAATGTGTGAAAGCCTGTGTAGGCCTATAATGTAGGTAGGCATAGAAGCTTAAGATGTGTTTTATTTAGTACTTAAGGTCTAGGCAGTGTTGAGCATTCCGATAAAACCGCGCAATGTCTAGGCAATGTTTCTAAAACTACGATCGGCAGATGGACGCGTGAAATGTCAATAGTGTGTTTTATTTTCCATTAGTTGCATGTAAGAGTTGAAAGAAAACACATCTTATTATATGTCGGTCGCGCAGACGCACTTGAAATCATTACAAACAATGTTAATGGTAAATAGGACACATGTATAGCGCGTCACAAATGCCGGCGCCTCCCAGTCTCCAGTCTAGGCGACATTGAGTCTAATGACGTACTTCAAAGACTTTTTTTTTGTGTGTAGTGTTACTATAGGGATAGAAACTTGAGTAGGGGAAGGGACTTTGATTGAAGAAACAGATACCTTACTTTCTCATCTCACTAATGTCTGTAGGCCTATAATATAGATCGGTTGTTCAAAATAAATGAAGCCCTGCCTTTATTTGATTATGTTTGCCTTATGCATGATTAAAACCATTGTCTAAAGAAAGTTTCCAAACTAAGGTGAATATTTAGTAACTTTTATGTTTAAAAGGTATGCATTTTTGAGATATTAAAAGGCAGTATAATCCGGGAAGTCAGGGTGCGACTTATGCGCGGGTCAATGACAACATATAAGAAAAAAAAGTCTTGAACTAGGGGTGGGACTTATACACCGGTGCGACTTATACGCGAGTATATACGGTACATAATATATGTTTCCTTAACTTGTGATTGTAAAATAATTTAGAAAAAGAATGCATAAATTATTAGAAATTCCTTAGGTTTAGTTTTAAATTGATAAAGATATAGCTCTACAAGAAAAATATGACAGACAAGTTTAGAAAGAGGGAAAAGGGAAGTACAAAAAAGATAAATAAGTTAGTATATAAAAGCTTCAATGAAAGAAGCAAATGTGTAATGAACAAATATTTTTCTGTCATACCTTATCTCTGGCAACAAGGGTAACTTTAGCACCTTGTTGAATTGCCTGCAGAGCTAATGCTTTGCCTATCCCACTAGATCCACCTGTAACCTGTTTAAACAAAATGTTATTTTTGGAATAATATCTTAATAACTATAATACAATTTATTTTATATACTTATAATTTATATATGTTAGACCAATAAATCCATAATTAGTTTAACTTTGAAGTTTTAGGCTATATTATCTTACCGGTACTTATAATATATTATAGTATAGGCCTATACACACACATATATATATATTACAGGCACTCCTTCTATATAGAAAATTATTCATAAATCATGAACTCATGATCTTATTTTATACATTATATCTTATATGTTACAGACACACTGCTTCAATGAATGATATTACTATTACTGTGTCCTACTCTTTTATTGTTTTAACCCTTTTGTTTGAGTCTAGTCCTACATGTTTATTAGGTTCAGGAAACCCATTCCAATCCCAGATGCCACTCAGGAAGAGAGAACTTGTATGTAGCTTCTGGCATATGATAGACATATTAATATAATAATTATGACTATCCGCGGCTTCACCGGCCCTATGGATCAATTTGGTCAGACGGGATACTTTTTTTTTTACTATGTATATGGTGTCTATGTCTATCAGAGAGTTGAAAAAGAATATACTGACGTGACTGTTCGGTGTTTGGTTGTATTTCTTAGACACTTACTGTGACTAGGGTTACCATAAGTGCTCAGATAAAAAAGAGGCACACATAAAATGTTCATCAAATCCGGTTACCAGCCCATGGTCGGTTTCTAGGGTTACGCCAATTTTTAACCTTACCATTAAGCTAAATATTGCTAGAGAGCGCATTTAAGTTCATGGACCAGAAAAAAAATAATAATACTATAATACTATTTTGTAATCTCTGTTCCGTGAATAATGAATTAAACATTGCATGCGTTCCAGCAATATTTAGCTCAATGGTAAGGTTACTAAGTTTAAGGCATTATAACAGAGAAAAGTAAATAAGAATGTATCAATCTGGAACGGACGGGCAAAAACCCGGGCAAAAGCCATATTTCTGGAAAGCCGCCAGGACATGGCCCTAAAAAGAGGACATGTCCAGGGAAAACGACGTATGGTCATGGTAACCCTAACTGGCTAACTGTGACTTACTCACTAAGACTTAAACCATAGTCCATAGACAGCTTAGCTTAGTTAGTCTTAAGTTTATAATATTATTAATATGTATTAATCAAATAGTATTATTGCGACTTTGTTCTAGTAATCTAGTCTATGCCCTTCTTCCCTCTGCATCTAGTCACAGTGTTACTGAGTGTTACTTCTTATCTTGTCAGTATTTATTAGTTGTGAATATTCAATAGGCTAGTAATACAAGTAAAAGTAATACTAGTCATCAAAGTAATCATGATGACGATGATATGAACCTTAAAGTTGAAGAGAAAAATGAAAACACTCACTAAAACGTGTGCATCCTTCAAATTAATCTGAGGAGGTGAAATAAGTGGGGACAACAAGTATAGTACAATAATAAACACTATAAATACTGCTAAAGCAATCCAACCCCACATTTTCTTGTGTTTTTTTTTAGGAAATTGATTTTAGATGCAGATGGAAATACGTGGGCATTTACTTTTCTCAGACAGTCATAGTTATATAGTTCCTGATGATTTAACGTGCTTTGTTAACGATACAAATGTGTTCTCAGACTAGCGATTGTTTTGGATTCTAAATATAAACTATGACCTTTGGCTCGATGCATTTCCGGAGTTATCACTCTAAGTTCAGCAAAACTACAATTCGATATGCAGTGGCGTAGAGGTAGCAATGGATTTTGCAGGTTGTGCAACGCTCAAAAGTCTGGTGTCAGCGAGAGGGACTAATTTTTTCTATATCTCGCCAAGCCTTGACAAGGCGCTAAGCTAAAATTTAACCTAAATCCGAAACCGAGAGAGGAGGGTGGAATAATAAAAAAAGCAACAGCATAAAGTTCATAAACTTCTAACTCAGAAATACAAAACCACAATCATCCATTAAAATATTAAGAAATACTTTAAAACATTTGTTTTATAAAAGTATTATCAACGGGAAGCAGTAGAATAAATAAGTTTTAATATAAACACCTCAACCTCTGTATAGAAGGAGCGTCTGTAATGTATAAGATAAGAGAACGGCGAATTTTTAATACAGAGCTAAATTATTAGTGCTTCCGGTTTAAAGCGAAAGTGGTTTTAAGACTAATGGCTAGCGAAATGCATTTATGAATTTTGGCTTAAAATTGTGAATGCATTTAAAGTTGTTTTAGCAATATCATGCAAAGGATATGGATATCTCTGGTAATTAAAAACATACTATAGGGCGTTTTTTAATATTTTAAGTTACAATTTTCTTAACATCATTTAAAACCTTAATAAAAATGCAAGACTAGAACTAGAACTCCGGTCTAGTCTAGTCTACTCCGTCTGGTACAGCGTACAGTACTACTACAGGGGTCGGGAACCTAACTATGTCTATGGCTCGCGAGCCAGATGTGGCTCTATGGATGGCTACATCTGGCTCGCAGACAAATGTTCGATTATTAAAAAATATATTTCTTTAGTTTTCTTTGATCTACATTTAAATTGCATAGGCCTATATCAATATTTCATTCTACAAATGAGCTAAAGTCTTCTTCAGCTCAGCATCAGAAGTGGTTAAGGATTAGGACAAAATAATGAAACCGATAAAAGACATGCCTCTGTCGGCAAGAACTGTTCAAGTCTGTTCTAGATTGTAGCATCATGATTTCAAATCAAATTGAGGCAATGCAAGTGAAGGACATACATGTCTACATGTGGCACCGTTTTTTTTGGTGATACACTATATGCGAAAATTTTTGCTGTTTTTGTGTATGAAAGGCACAACAAGAGGGCAGGATTTATTTGAGTCCTTCACTGAGTTCGCTAAAGAAAAAAATCTACAGATGGATGAACTAGTTTCGGTGTGCACTGATGGTGCTCCGTGCATGGTGGGAAAAAGTAGAGGATTTGTCCATAGATATACACAATTTGTCGCTCTTCTTTGTGAGCATGAAAACAAATGCTCCTGAAGTTATATTATCTCGTAGACATGACTGAACATCTAAATCAGCTCAATGTGAAAATGCAAGGCGTTGGAAATACAATCTTATCCTTGCAACAAGCAGTGTTTGCATTTGAAAACAAGCTAGACATTGAAACAGGCCGTTTACTACACTTTGACTTTGAGTTCAAAGATACATGCACATCAAGTGACCCTGCTCAACATCTTAATCTTCAGCAGTTAGCAGGCTTCACGTCTAATCTCCTGTAGTCATTTAAAGAGCACTTTTGAGAATTTTGCTAGTACACCTGTCTTTTTAAGTTCATCACCTATCCACACAGTGGACAGAACTGACCTAATTTGCTTCCTCGTTGTCTCCGTCAGAGATTTTGAGCTCCAAGCTGCTGACCTGAAGGCCTCATACATGTGGGTTGAAATTACACAAAATGCACACATTTACTTGAATTTTCAGTTTTAAGCATTATAATGTATGGCTCTCACAGGCAAAAAGGTTCCCGACCCCTGGTCTAGTAGAAGACTCGGACCACTGGATGAGCGTAGGACTAGGACGCAATAATCTTCTTTATAGAAGAAGCGTCTGTAAGTACTTACAGTACTAAGACTAAAAGTAGTATATAATATAAGTATATAAATAATATAAGTTATAAGTCATAATAAGTTGGCCTAGGCGCCCTAGGTCTAAGCCGGGCTAAGCCTAAGGCCTAAGCTAAGAAATAAGACAAGAATAAGAGCAGTCTGAATTCTGAATCAGTAAGTCTGAACCGTACTGTCCATACCAAACTTAACTCTTGGCTGTCTAGTTAACTTAGCCTACTACAGTAGGCAGTAGGTCAGTAGGCCTCTATGACTCTATGGCTATGTAACATTTAGTAATGACCCAGTTATCCCAATATGATTAAGTCCTAGGTCTAAGTAAGTCCTGTTGTAGTTCTAGTACTGACTCAGTAGGCCTACTGAGTATTAGGCCTATTATTATTATTAGTGTCACTACAATTTATAATTCAATGTAAGTCAATAGATTCTTACACATTACTACTTACACAGTGACACACCAGGTAACATTAACATGTAATGTGTGTTGTTCGTCCCTCATTTCGGATAATGACCATGTCTCCCAATATCTTTGTGGCTTCTTTAGTGGCCTATTAGTCCTATATGGGCCTTTAGGTCCTAAAAGTTATTTGCTAGTATCATACACAAATTATGCGGCTGTGGGGTTTGGCAGCATCATGCAGGTTTGCTTGGCTTTTCTTTTTGCATGTTTTTGTTCAGCCCTGAAGGTTCTTTCTGCCAAAAAGTGCACAGGACGCTAAAACATTTCACCACTTGCATCTGTGGGCTGCTAGTATTTCCCATCTGTCTGGGTCTATGTCTAGTTTTTTTAAGGTTGATTTCAGACCATCTTTGTATCTCCTTTTTTGTGCACCAAATAGAAGCTTCTTGGCTATCATAATCAATAATCCAGCAATCTCACTAAATGACCAGACCATTGAGCTTGAGATTTCAGAAGCTAAGTGTAGTTGCTAGAGGAGCCAGCCCTTCTGTGTCTTGGACCTTATTTTGCCATTGTATTTTTAGTAATTTGCGAAGGCAACCGACATGGACGTTGTCACGAACTGTTTCTAATGATCTAGGAAATTAATGAGTGCACTTATTATTAAGTAGCCATCTAAGAAAACAAAAACGTTAATTTTGTTTTTATACTGCAGTCTTAGCCTGCTTGAATTTTTCTGTGCTTATGACATACTGATGTGGGTCCTATTAACTCAGATAACCAGGACTGTCATGATATGATACTTAAAAAATTCATGATGATATTATATGTCACTTAACCCTTACAGCCCCAAGCACATATATTTTCATTAGCCGATGCAATTCTCTGTGGCCCAGGCACATATATTTTCATTAGCCGATGCAATTCTCTGTGGCCCAGGCACATATATTTTCATTGGCCGATGCAATTCTCTGTGGCCCAGGCGCATATATTTTCATTGGCCGATGCAATTCTCTGTGGCCCAGGCGCATATATTTTCATTGGCCGATGCAATTCTCTGTGGCCCAGGCACATATATTTTCATTGGCCGATGCAATTCTCTGTGGCCCAGGCGCATATATTTTCATTAGCCGATGCAATTCTCTGTGGCCCAGGCACATATATTTTCATTAGCCGATGCAATTCTCTGTGGCCCAGGCGCATATATTTTCATTAGCCGATGCAATTCTCTGTGGCCCAGGCGCATATATTTTCATTAGCCGATGCAATTCTCTGTGGCCCAGGCGCATATATTTTCATTAGCCGATGCAATTCTCCGTAGCCCAGGCCCATACATTTTCCTCAAGGAAGGATGTCTATTAGGTGATGATGAAACTTTTTCTTATAAATTAATAATACTAGTAAATTCAATTATTTTAAGAATTAGATAAATCTAATAAGGTATATTATCAAGTTTCAAACAATTTACTCTCTGCATGTTACAATAAAAATGGGTACAAATTTAATAACGGAACACTATTGATGTTTCAGCCATTCAACAATAAAGTCTGGGCCGTGGGGGGTAATTAGTAAAATAATAGTCTGTAATGGAGGAATGCATAGCAAGAAAGTAGGTCGGTGGGAGACGGGTTAAGCGTAGTCTACTTGAATTATTCCACTTTGTGAGTTAGACTAATTGTTTTCCTGTGGTATCCCCCAAACTTTATCAATTTTGAAAAAAAGACATTTGAAAGAATCCTTTAAATTTATAGTTCAAACCATCACAAATAAAGTAAACTAATCACACGTCAAATGCCAATTAAACAGAAATTAATATTGGCTTTACTAATCATATATAGTATAAATAACATTTCATTTAAAAGAATTAAAAAAATTAGTATTGAATGCTTAAAAAAAACATTTGTTGAGTCCTAAAAGATGTATTTTTCACATTCTTTTTTAGCTATTTTTATCATGCTACATATCAATCACACATGAAAAAACATGTGCTAGAGACAATTCAAGAACAGTCGCAAAAGTTGTCAAGGAGGTAATGTGTCTTTAAAACTTTTCTTTCTGTGATTTCAATGAATGAAAAATGTTTTTTTTTTATTCTTATGTAACAAAATTATTGATTTGTGAGTTTTTGAAAAGAATACTTATTATTTTTACAGAAAATGATTTTGTAATACTTAATTTGTATCATTTTCATTTATACTTTCAGAGAATTTCCCCAGTATTCAAATCTGTAAAAATGGGCCTTAGTTCTAATTGCCATTTTTCATTAGATCGTGACATGTATTCCATTCAAGAGAATCACAAAGTGATTGAGACATCAAGTAGATGGACTTGCAATTTTTGTGGCAAAGCATTTGTTTCAGAGTATTTTCTGGATCGACATTTTGAAAACAGACACATGGATCAGCTAAAGGTGTGTTTTCTTTGAGTACAATAATATAATCTCTCAATTTTGCATCTTGAAAACATTATTTTAAGGGCATGAGAAATATGATTAAAAAAATAAAATAAATAATGGTCTTTGTAAAGAAATCAAGTACACCTCTCCTTTTGTCCAATTATTAAACGTTAAAGATACAAAAAAACATCATGGAAAAAAACAATAATATACTAACTATGCGTGTTTAGATCTATTTATTTTTAAGATTCTGATTATGTAATAAACTGTAGTATATTTTGTTTTTTCAAATATTGTATTTAACATTATGAATATAATTCTACATATAGATTTAGATATTGATTATTTTTTCAATGGTTTTAATTTGTTGTGTCTGATACTAATTTATGCAAATAAAAAGATTCAAAAGGTATTTTCTTAAAAAAAAACTCTGGGATTTTAAATGGGCTTATTCTTTTTATCACAATGTATCAATTTTATCAAACAAGATGGTTTTTGGACCAACTTATTAGCAAAGTGGAATTCCTTTAAATTTAGGTATTTTTCTGATATCTATGATTATAAAAAGTTTTTTTATTATTTTCTTCATTTAGACTGAAAACGCCATCTGTTTGGCTGAGGTTTGTGATATATTTAGATGTGACATAATATCAGGTGCTGCCCAGCCAGACTACTGGGACATAGCTCTATGTATGGAAGATGATATGGAAGAGCTGTTTGCAGAGTGTAAGGTAAGCACTCTCATGATTACAATTATCATTCATATGATGTTTTTTTGTGTGTTCATATTTTGACATTTAACTCGTTTGCCAACCATGGGTTTGAAACAGGAGTTTTTGTTTTGAACCCTGGAGTTCTTTTCCAGTCTGAACTTACGATGGTTCAGTAAACAGGATGCTTTTTTTTTTGGTGTAAAATATTTCCTAAAGTTCTAAAATTAGCTCTTACATAAAACTTCAACGTATAAATAGAATAGAGATGGTAATATCTTTTTTTTTCCAAAAACTGATTAGGCTTTCATTTCTCAAAAAAATGAAAAGATGTTTTCTTCCTGTGATATTGACTGATAAAGCAGAAATAGCATTGTTTATACTATTACTATATTTAGATTCTATATTGAAAGTGATTACCACACTTTAAAAAAACAACAAAAAAAACACACTCTAAGAAGACTAATTTTAAATTAGTTTTTGCACTAATGATTTGGTTCATGCAAGTCCAACATAATTTTCCATAAAAATTTTCTTTCAGAATCAATAAAATTCTTGTTGTAAAATATTACTGTCCAATAAATCTGATAATCACTTTTTAAAACCAGTTAACTCTTTCACAAACGATAATTGTTTTTCTGATTATTTTATAACATCTATGCTTATAAAAGAGGCAAATTATGTCAACATCAATGGTAATAATGAATAAAAATAATTGGCTCTATCATCTCTTGTAATTGATAAAATATATAGCAATAGCAATAATTATTTTATGATTTTAGGAACATGTAAGTCATAGGCCTATACATTTTTTTTTCTAACAGACAATTGTAGAAGAATGCATTCCACCTGGCCATACTAAAAATGAAACAGAATTGGTAAAAGGTAAGTTGAAGTGTTTAAAGGATTAAATATATTTATATATACATTATTGTTTTAGTTTCAATACATTAAAGCATGCTTTTGTCAAATTTTAACGTACATTTTAAATTAGACTGAGCAATTATTTTATTTTAGGTGGAGTTATGGAAAATGTGTGCTCTTTTCTTACATGTTCAAAGTTTTGGAATACTCCATACCAGCAGGTAAACTCACTCCTTATTTTGTCATTAGGTTTATCAAAGTCCTTTTTTAAGGAGCTCTATATTTTTCCAGATGTCCCAGATTTCAACTAGAATTGTAAAATTACAGTCATCCCCCCACCGATTTGACTTTCCCAACTTCCCTCTGTGTTGTTTTTTTAAAATACACTGTGTATTCATTAAAAAGCTGGGAAAATGATAAGCGCACTCTCAGTTATCTGAGTTCAATTATTCATCCCTTTATTACTATTAAAATTACTGTATGCACGGACTGCATCAGACTTCATCATTGAATAAGTTGCACTAGTTTCATAGATTGGTTGGTCTAGGTTTAAGAAGTGTGTGTGTAATGAAATGTACAAGAATAATATGATTTTAGTCTTGTCTAATATTGTGTAATATGAGTGTAATGTTAAAAACCTTATTTATTATTTAAGGAGTCATGAACTGGTTTTCTATGCTCTAACTGTGAACATTTGTTATTTATAAATAAAGAATCCTACTTTATGAAAAATTACTTATCCAACTATTGTGAGTCTGGTACTGTGCTTCACATCATGGCATGATTTTATTGGAAAGGGTCAAATAGTGTACAAAAAAACAACAATAGCTCTTGTCTGAGTTAGTTGTAGCTTTTTGAAAATGCATATGCTAGTATAGAGCTAACTTTATTTCATGTGACATTTTAGTTTTTTTATTTCTGGTCACTGCAAAAGTCAGATAAAATTAATTTAGGTCAACATATTGGCTAGAGTTATGTCCCCAACCCCCAATTAATACCCCCCCCCCCCCTCCCATACACTATCCTTGAGTTATTTTTATTGTGTGTACTGTTTACATACATTGCTTGTAAATATACTTGGTATTAAATAATGAAGATTAATATTTTATATTATTAAAACTAGATGTGAATCACTTGTCATTTTTAAAACTAGTTTTTTTTTCTCATTTCTAGGAAGAAAACAATCACACAGCCTTGTATATAGTTTTAACAACAATGACCTGTTTTGGAATTGTTGTATACAACTTTGTTTTCTACAATTATTTCTAGTGAGTATGCTATGCTATGATGCACATCAAGGAGTATTGGCATTGAACATATTTTTTTTACCAATTTTAGTTATTGCATAATAGTATAATAGAAATGATATTGTTCAGTGTTCCACAAAATATGTCTTTTGGCAGTACCCCAGCAATTGAAAAAAACTCATCTATTAAATCAATCCGCTTTTTTTCCCACTTAAAAAAAAAAGTAAAATTAACAAAACTATATGTTGATGGCAATAGGTTAAAAACTGGCCATTATCTAGTATCTTATTTTATAATCTTGTGGAACCCTTGACAGTTCCATTGAACTCAACTAGGAAATCATTAATGTAGAAAGATAGTTTTAGTTAAATCTTGGAGTGTCACTGATCTACATATATTGGTTGACAATGCCTTTAGAAAAGGATATCTATTTGTGTGTGACCCTATTTAAACTAAAACATTTAATTCTAGAAATCTTTTAAAAAAAATAATTTTTTATGGTCAACTAGTTTAATAGATTCTATAATTTACAAAATGATAATAATAGTCATTTGTGTAGCACGACTCTCCATGCTATCACATTTAGCATGCTCAGTAAGCTCTTGTCCACAATAATTAATTGTGGGTTTGACCTGAAAGTTCTATGGAACTCATGCACCATTTTCCAAGTGTTGCTTAACTCAGGGCTAACTTGCTTTCAGAATTGGTAAATGAAGGTGTTTAAAAGCTTTTATAGAGTCCAAGTAGAGCCTGTCAATGTATATATAGATCAGTGATAATGATATGCAATACTTTTTAATGCAGATTTCAAAGCAGTTTGCCTTTCATGTTATATGGCTCCATATATAAGAGCAAGATTTAAATTTTTTAAAATATCAGTTTAAATACTAATCTGGTTTAACTCTCCCTCTATTCCCAGCTCTGATTTAGTAGAAACCAACTATGAAATTTCACCAAAACCAAAATATAAGGTAAAAAAATTTAATCCTGCAACTTCCTATGGCGGAGATTCATCTTCCAGGTTACGTATTTCACCGGCATAAACAGACAACTGATGATATTACTTTAATTTTATTTCATGGTTAAAAAAATCCTGTCCATTTTTGAATTTGGCAACACAAATCATGGGTGGCTATTTCATAAACAATTTGTTTTTTTTATATCAGTAGCTTTTTTTCTATTTGTATAGAAACGCACACCTTTACATAAAATTTTGGTATGTTTGTTATAATGCTTTTTTGAGATTAAGCATTTTTTCATTTATTTATAATGCACTATATATTTTTTAAGCCATTGTCATTGAATCATCACTTCTCTTGATTTTTGGTTCCTTGTGTATGAGTCCATTGTATTGTTAGTCAAAGATTGAAAGAAATGTTTGTCTTTTTTAGATACGAGTTACATTAAGAAAAAACACTTTTCTATACATCAGAGAAAAAGAAATTGATTCCCTGCACCATTTTGTATTTATAAATTTATGTGTCAGTGTGTTTGTGTCCTTTCCTAAGATGATTGTATCATTTCCTAAGATGATTGTGTCATTTTCTAAGATGATTGAGTGTATTAAATGTAAATAATTATTTGATTAATCGTGTTTTGAATCTTCCTTTTTATATTATTTATTTAGTAAGCCAATGTAAATGTCTATGTAATAAATAAAGGTAGACAATCTTTATCAATTTTTTTGTCATAGATAAATCCAATAATGGCACTACAGCTACTATACTTTGCTCTTAGTCTTAGTTGAAAACTTTCTAACAATTTTTTAAATATGGACTCTCTCAAGGGAGTAAATTATGTATTATAGTATTGTTACTTTTAAAGCTACAAAATAAAAATGACTACTGGAAGCAGGGGCGAAGCCACAGGGGGGGGGGGGGGGCTGAGAGGGGCTAAGCCCCCCCTGGAATTAAAAAAAATAAATTTGTTTAACAGTTTAAAAAAAATATAATTATTACATGCGCTAAAAATTTTGTAAATGTTTGTTACTCGAAAGTACAGCCCCCTGGTATTTGGTAAATATTTGTCACGCAAAAGTTCAGCCCCTTCTGGCAATAATTTCTGGCTTTGCCCCTGCCTGGAAGTATCATTAAAGATGGGTGGTCATAACTATAAATTACAAAACCAAACACAAAAAGGTGAATATAAATAAATAGAACGTCCCCACCATCCCCCCCCCCCCAATATCAACTTTATAGTAATAATAATTTAAAATCTGTAAAATAAACAGATCTTAGATCTAATAGAGACTTTACTTATATAAAGAAGATTATTGTGTCCTATAAGGCTAAGTAACCAAAATATTTGTGTACACAACAAAAATTTTTTTATAAATGGCCTGAAGCAAATTGAAACTTTTTAGTGTTTTCAACAATAGTTTATTTTACAAACATTACAATACATTCTGACTTATAACTGATACTGCTTTTTCATTGTTTAAATTATATTTTCTTTTTATAGAGACAAGAGTTAGCAAATAAGATTATAACCATTTCTTACCTTATGCATACAACATTTAGAAAGAATTATTAAGAATACAATAAATTTTCCGGACATTAAATTTCAACAAGTCTTTTCTGAAGATACAAACATTAAAATTAAAAGCATAAATATATTTCTTTTATAGTTTAAATACCTGCTGAAGTGAAATCTAATTGATAATTTATTTTTAAGACAATAATTTTCAGATTAAGATTTAAATATATCAACTTTAAATTTATCAAATTCCAACAATGTAATAAATGAATTGAAAGAAATATAAGAATCTATTTGCATCCTTTACAATCATAAGAAATTATTATTTTTACATTAAAAAATACATCAAATTAAACCACACTAAACTGAATGTTCTTTTCAGAAATGACTAGTTTTTATAAAAACAATTTTAATACTATTTCCTACATACTAAATTTATTATATATTTCATTCAGAGCATTTGTCATAAGAATAATTATCACCATTATTTTTTCTAGCAGTAAATTAAAAGCTAAAACTTTTATGGGATTTAACATCGCACATTTCTTTTTTAGGAAATAATACAATATAAATAAATATTTTTATTTAACTGATTTTACATATTTTGATCTTTTTGTAAAAAAAAAAAAGTAATACTGAAATTCATCTCAGTAATGAAATACAATTATTTTCCCTTGAATATAAGATCATATTTGAATGGCTTGCCAAAGCATCTGGGTCACTATGAGATGCGATCCTGCGTGACAAATTTACCGATGGAATTCTCTTGTAGACACAGGCAGCCGCAGCCAAAGGGGCAAACACTCTGCTGGGTAAACCACTCCATCATGTGCACAATGTGCCCCCCATGGCCACAGACTAAACAAACCTCAGACAAGCCTGCCGAGAGACAAAGCACAACAAAAATTAAAATGTGTTTTTATCATACTAAATACCAGAAGTGATAATACATTAGTAATGCAATCAATTTTGTTGAAATCATACTGAATACCAGTAGAGATAGTCCAAATTTATTTTAAAATCCTTTTAGAATTTTATTTTACACCCCTTTGTTCATTTTAGTGAAATTCACAAACCTTGGTCAGTTTTCACAAACTTGTTAAAATCAAGTCTATTTTCCCAACTTTCCCAACCTTGTATGAGCCCTATATTTATCAGCCAATGCTGTCTATAATACTTGTATCAGCTGATTGACTATCTACATGTATTTAATTAACCTTTGTGTGCTTATAATTAAATATTATATTTGTTTTAGCCAAAGATACCATTGTCCACACAAAAATTGATAGCTAAAAAAAGATTTCTTTAAAAAAGGGGAACATTGAACTTTTGAACAACAACAGATTAACTAAACTTTGATAATGTGATACATTTTCTTACTTCTGGTACAATTACAAAAGCTTTTTAGAGCTGACAATGACAATGAATTATAAATTGAACTAAAATGCTAAGTGTGGTTTAGAAATGTATATTTGGTTCATACTATTACCTCGAACACTCATGTGGCATATTGCACACCGGAGAGCTGGATATTTACATTCAGTGCATTGAACTTCCTTGATGTCTGCTGAACAATTGAAACAGGAAACAGGGCAACCTAATGAAACAAAACGTTGTTGTTCTTCACATATTTCATTTTTGTGTGTGTGTGGGGGGGGGGGGGGGGGATTGCATTATTTGAAAGACATATTTTGTCACAAAAAAACAACTTTTCTCAGACCCACCCATTATGAAGATATTTTCTTGTTATATCCCAATTCAAATAATATAAATTATTCAGTTATTTTTACTGAAATTATTATAATGAAAACATTTTACATTTATTTGAAAATGTTTAACAATGAAAAAAAAAATTCTTACCTATAGTTTGATGTTCAACTCCACCGCCATCTGTATGTTTTAAAATATGTGCACACTCAGTTAATAAGCCCCACTTGAAAAGGATATTGGCATAGGCTCTTTTGATGTGCTCATAATTTGACTTCTGGTCTGGATCAAGCATTCTGTACAAGGGAAAAGAAGAAATAAAAACGACCATCTCTAATTATTTGGCAACCATTGGAAAAGACGCTCCTGAGCGGTGACCTGATTTGACTTACCTGCAGTTGTTGTAATGCTGCTGCCTTTCTTTCTCTAGTTCTTTCTCCTTTGGGTCCTTATCTTCTGACACTTTGAATTCTTCATAGGACTCTGACCAACTGAAAGAGCGCTTACTTTTCATCACAGCTGTAAGATGATTAAGATAAAGCCATGTATATACATAAAATGTCCATATAAATTCCAAATAATATAGTATTTTATACATTTAAACCCTTTCATACATCAATTTTTAATCAATTTTCTAAAAGGAAACTAAAATAATTATACATATTTTTACTTTCTTTTATTTCAAATTAAAAAAACAACAACTAGCAAAATGAAATAAGTTGATGATTATTATATCATAAATAAAGGCAATCAGTGATAAAATCAAAATGCAAGGCTCAAAACAACCAACAACATCTTCATCCAAACTGATAAATAAATGGGATGTAGTTTATCATTCTCACCCATGAACAAAATCAAAAGTGAACCAAAGAGTGAAACAAAGGGAAAATAAAACCAAATGAAACTAGTTGCAAAAAAAATATGAAAACAAAACTAGTCTGTCAAGTTATTTATGGTAAGCCATTTAACTTTGGCATTTAGTAACATATAAACTAATGTTGTTTTTACTTTCAGTGTCTCTAATAATAACTAAGATACAGAAATTATGACATAAAATGTACACATAAAATACCCATAAATTAAAATACTCGTTATCCTTTAAAAAAAAAAAACACTTTACTATGAAAAGTAAATACTATTTTATTTCAATATCAAGCAAAAAATGTCTTTAAAGTGATTGTGTTATTTGATTAGAGTTACTGATTGTAAACAATTTTTTAAAATGAAAAAAAGCTGCATGATACATTAAGATGCCAAGCAAAATATTATTTCATAAACTAATGTTTTATTACATACAAAATTTAGTTGTTTTTTTTTTTTTAGAAGTTTAGATTAGTTGTATCATTTTGGAAACAAACATTACAACTCATGTTTTGTTGCAAAAAATTAAAAGAAACACTAACAGCCAACTGAGGAAAAATTGTGAAATAAGGCAACTGTTTCATCAACTAGAAACAACATGACACATCACAGGGTGATAGCACACAGCTACAGTACAATATTACACACATCTATATTATACAACACATCTTATAACCTAATACCAGACTATAGTTCACAAAGTATTTAGAACGTTCTAGATGTAAATAAAATTAGTGATATATTTAATTTCCATTTTTCAAATTTCTTTTTTTATTTCACCTAATTTGTAATGAATTTTTTTTCCCTTTGCTGCACATTATGAAACCATAATCAGAGATCCTGCTTTGTGTTTATTTTTTATTTAGTGCTACAGATGAGGAAGTGTATCATACAGTAATATAAATCAACTATCAGTATTAACAAGTTTAAAAATTATCATGTAAAACAGTGAATCAGGACTATTATTTGAAAATCCCATACACTTTCAATATCTTTTCAGCAATACATAAAGATTAAAAGACAAATTTCAAAAGATTGTTAAGCTGGTGAGCAGCTTAAAAAATATTTTTGCTTTTGCAGCATTTTCCTTTGTTCATGTATTAGTGTTTGTATGTGTATAATTAAATTTGTAGGTGGAGGCAAGGGGGAGGGGGGGGGGGGTGAAGAATGAGACTCTATGACAGGGACTGCACAAAATGTTTCAGGCATAGCATCAGATATTATTGATATTGTATATTCCAGTAAGCTTGGTATTGGCTCCAAAGTTCAACATTATAGATTGTCAACAAGATTTGTTAAAATAAAAAGGTCATGATTGAAACTGATGTTTACATAGAGCTACTGCAGTGAAACCAAATCTATAGTTCAATAAAATACAAATGTATAACTTAAAAGAACTACTGTAAAAATAAACATGATAAAATACAATTGATATTTAAACATGTGAAATACCATAATGATAAATGGTCTGAAGCTAATTGAACCTTTTAAATGTTTTCAACAATAGTTTATTTTATAAACATTACAGTACAATGTATCTTATAACTGATATTGTTTTTTTTCCTTTTATATATTATTTTTTTACTTATAGATTCCAGTTAGGCCTACAGAATAAATTAACAAATTGAATAAGCTTCTGTAAGAAGAAGGTGTAAACAGGTGGGTTAACTTATGGGATAATCTCTTGGAGTGCCCCCCCCCCCTTCCCAGAACTATTGCAATTGTTGCACTAGTTGTTTAATAGGTGGGGCAGCAGGGAGGGTCACATTGAGCTGCTGAAAACATGTCTAAGCACAGATAAGTAGCCAAGAGGTTATTGTGCTCACTCCATACAGATGCATGGGTGATCACATCATGCTATCTGCACCTGCCAGGCAACATTGCAGGGGTATGTGGGGCATGCTTGATGCTTGCCACAAGGCAGATGGGGTGTATGCTGAGGCAACACGAGGTGAAGAACAGTGAGCCAGCAATTCATGTTGCTTGGTGGCATGTTTCAGAGGAGGGATTCTCTTCCACCTGTATGTATAGTCAGGCTCTAAGAGCCTAATAAGAAAGTTTGTTTATGGCATGACTATAGGCCGATATAGAGGACTCTCGAGAGGTATCAAGTATATTTTAATGGACGAATCTAATTATGCATAATCATTGGTAGGGCTAAAAATTTAAAAAAATAACTAAAAAAAAAAGTGACAATATCATCTAGTACTATAATTAAATTACAACTATATTAATGTATGGTGCTATCATTAGAAATATGCATTTAAAAATTATTTTTAAATTAAAAAAAGCTCCTCAATTAAGGAAAGTTATTCTAGTAGAAAATTAAAAATAAATAATTCAAAATTTAAATAAAAACAAATTGTTCAATCAAGTCAATAAAACAATTTCTTGTAATAATTATAACAAAAAATTGGATTGGATTGTTTTTTCATGCAAAGAACAATACAAATAAAACACAAACAAATTATTAAAACGTGAATAAAAATTTGGTAGAATAAAACTTGGCATATAAAAAAACAGCAAAGTGAACAGCAAATGCATCTGTTACCTGTGGACCTGCCTGTTTTGGAGCGGCCTTCAGAAAGGAGTTTTGATAAATATTTAGAAGCTAGCATACAGCCACAGCAGAATACTTTGTAACTTCAGCAACACATTTATATAACACATGCACAGTTATAATAGAACACAACATCTTTGTCACAGCCCATTAGCACATTTGCCATACTTACATGTCACATTTACATTTTTACATGTGACATTAATTTTTAATAATAAATGCTAAGCTTTTATCTCTGTAGTTGTGTATTTATACCATCAAAGCATTTAATTACCAACGTTGCATTTTTTATTATAAAAAACAACCACTGAGGACAGTTAATACAGTTTTAAAAGAATTAGTTTTGTAATAATTAAATATATAAGATACAAATCACACTGACATATATATTTCACCAAAAGAGACACCAACAACAGCTGACACAGCAAAATAGAATGAGTTTTTTTTAAACATAAAACCATGCAGAGAAACAGAGAGAGAGAGAGAGAGAGGCCACTTGGTCAAGACAATAGTGAAACATCTACAGGGAGGGGGAGAGCAGGTGAAAGGATGTTTACTTTTGTCTGCATTAGAAAGCTGGACCTGATTGAAAGTGCAGGCCACAACAACAGAAAGGTGACTAGAGCATGCTACACTCACTGTTTGAAAGAAAAAAACAAATGCAATCAATGCACTTCTCATATAGAAACTATTAATGGTATGTATTAATGATAAATCCTTCTCAGAAAGAGAACATTGAATGGAATAGTGTAAAGTCCATCTTAGTATAGAACATTTATTGGTATGTTTTAGTGATAAGTCCATCTCATACATTTCTTGTAACACTAAAAAAAAAAAGCTTTTAATTTAAGCAATAATATATTCATCCTCTTATTGCTGTATTACACAGAATGTCATTAGAAAAATCTTTTTTTTTCTTTTTTTTTTAAAATAAAGATAAACAAATTTGCAGGTTTTGGTCAATTATTTCAATATAAAGGTAAAAATTAACTGTTTAGATTTTACAACCAATTTTGAAGTTTCTGGATCTTACAAAGAAAATCAAAAATAGATTAGTTGTGAATGTACAACAAACTGAAGGTGCATACATTGTAGACATTGTAGATAGTGGAAGGCTGAATGCTACACTTCTGCTCTAGACACAGCGCTAATCTTCATGCTACAGGATAATGATACACTTGCCTTACTTACAAGAAAAACTTTGAACCAAAACAAAACACAATTCCAGGAAACTAAATCATTATGCTATGATATGCTCTTGCAGCCCACATTGCCAACATAAAAAATCATATTATCATATATTAAAATTATTAAACTACAATTAAAACTTATTTTTTGATGTTACTTATGATGTTTAGCTGAATTTTTAAAAAAAGACCTTTTCTCAACCAATAAAAAATAAAAAAAATAATTCCAAAAAGTCCAATAATGTCTCAAAGAAAAGATAACAATAAAACAGTTTAGTAATAGTAAAATCTGGCCAAAGAGCCTGACTGCCAAAAGTGACGAGAGCCAAATCCAGTAACTTTATGACTTAAATGTTTTTGGTTCATACCGACCTGCACGGAACAATACAGCCAAATTTGGTTGAGATGCCACCTCGGCCATAGTGCGGCCACCTCTGCCCCGAGCCGTGGACGAGCTTGAAGCGACTGACGATGAAGGGGACGAAGATGGAGGGAGAGGGTGTACAGGAGACAGGACAGGAGACGGGGACATGTGATGAGGGGCATGTGGAAGCGAGGCTGCTGCATTGGAACCTGTTTTTTTTTGGTTGAGGTTAGTTAACATACACACAAGAAAAAAAAACGAAAGATACAACATAAGGATAGAAATTAAGCCTTGCAAATAGTGGAACAGAAGATTTTAATGGAAGTCAGTTCTAATTTCTCATTCATTTATCTCTTGTAAGAAATAATTCCAAGGTAATTAACAAATTTAATAGTGCTAATGCATATACATGTTTTTTCATTGCCGCTAGTTATTTGTTGAATTGGTTAATGCTTTCATGAATAAATTTTAGGCTTACTAAGTGAGCATCAATAATTAAACGTGTCATAATCATTTTATTGAGAGTTTAAGCTTTACTAATAGCTTAGTGTTTTTAAAACTGTCTTACTGGATTGTTTAATCTCTAATGAAGTAGCAAAACTTCACACACATCATTTAAATGGACCATTTAATTTTAGTATATTCTTTCTTACAAATAATAACAAAAAAATATGTTTGCAAATATTTGCCTTGTGGTCTAAATACGAGATAAATAGATAAGTATATTGAGTACATTTAAAGTTATTGGAAAATATAGTTGTTTTATGTTGTACATAACAATGTTTGAATGAATATACTTATTGCACAAAGATATGCCAAAAATAAAACGTATATATATATTATATATGTGGGTATATCATAGTAAAGATTTACAGCTTTAAAAAAAAGCAAGAGCTTGCCCACAATTCCAACATACTAATGACAGACTTCTCTACTTTCTAACAAGTGCAATAGGCAAGTGTTCAATAAAAATAATTCCCTCAAGAACAAATGATGCTTCTATCAACAAAAACAAAGTACCTTGTCTACTGATAGCTTCTAAAAGTACTCTGTAAATCATACACACGAAGGTATTTCTTTTTTTTTTTTCACTCTAAATTTAAGCCAGACATTCTAGACAGGGCAAAGGTAAGGTAATTTGGTGCAGGCAAGCCAAGTGTGGAAACAACAGCAGATTGTGAAGAAGGGAGTTGAGACAAAGAGAGAGTTGAAAGAAAAGAGGGGATAAGCCAAAAGCTAAATACTAATACTAGTATTACTAGTGCCCTGTTTGCTAAGTTAATCCTTAACCTATATTTTTTTTTCCAAATGAGAAATAAAAAATGTGTCATTGGAAATTTATACAAAATCATTTTGATTGAATGTAAGATTTAAATGAATTTTATGTAATAAATTTTTAAATGTTTGTTTTTTTCTTTTTTAATATAAACAATTTTTTTGGTAAAACTTGTTTTTACTAATTTATTTCTATGGAGAGAGGGCTGCATCCAGCTTCAAAAACATCTAGGCAACATAAGCATTAAAACTGAGATGGCCGGCACTAGAATGACAGCGGTTGGCATCTAGAGTCATAATTTTTTTTATTAAATAGCTGCATACTTCAGCAATGTGGACAGAGTAAAACAATATCAACTCAGACATTCAGACTGGAGAAGTGATAATGCTGAGATTATCAGAGCAGAGACATCTCCCAGTGTGAAAATAATAAACGTGGAAAGGCTATCAAAGAGAATTACATTTCTAGCTCACAGAAACACAGGAGCAAACAACAAAACACAAGACAAAAAAAAAAAAAAACAATTTCTAATGTTGTTGCAGTAAAATAAATCAATTTCTATACGATTTTTTTAAAAGCCTTCTTTATCCCTTGGGTTTGGACATGCTTTGCCTTCTGTTACAATTTATTTGGTATAATAAGACACTGTTTGGTCATGTAAGTGTAGACTATATAATTAATTTAAACAATACTACATTTCTACATTGTCAGTTAGCACAAAACTTGGCTTCTTTCTTAAAAAAAAAAAATTTCTATGGTAAATTTCATGGTTAAAAAAAAGTTAGCAAAGAAAAAAGCTTTACAAAAAAATTATTTAATTTGAACAGACTTTTCAAATTTTCATGAAAAACATTTTTTTGTTTCTCTATTAGTGAACACAACAACAATCAGAGAAGTGCACAGATAGTCAAGCTGAAGAACAAATATCAACAACAGATGGGTAAAACAACACCAACAACTGTGTTCTAGTCTAAGAAAGTAGAAACCACTGAGGCACTCCATCATTCAACAGCAAGTGAGACAAGTCAAACTGCTCTAGAGGAAGGAACATATCATTAGTGTGTGCACAGGTTGTTTTGTTTTATTTTGCAAAGAAACATTAGTGACAGTCACATGTAGTGTGCCCTCCCTTTATTTGCCTCCCACCATGCAAGAAAATAAAAGTATATTCTTTTCAATGTAATTTCATGCCAAACTCAAAAAGTTTACATCTTGTTGTAATTATTAATTTAAAAAAAAATTGTCCAACCACTTTACTAGCAGTTAAGGGCATCTAAATAAACGTAACAATCTAATACGTATGTTAAATTACTGTAGCAATCAGCTGGGAAATGAAAGTTGAACAACAGAACCATTTTTTTCTTTGGTTCTTTCATAATCTGATTTTTAAAATATCTTTTCTTTAAGAATATAAATTATTAATATATTCGTCTTTAAGTGTTTAGTCCTTAGAAGTAAAAAAATGTGGTCTAGATGTATTCTATTACTTCTATATAATGTTGAGATTTGGCATGAAGTTATGTTGGTTTCCCTCTTGAAGTTACTGCATTAAAAGTGATGGGCAAAGCAAGGTAAGAGCACTCTGAGAAAGAAATAAACAACTTACTGGATGTCCACCCTTTGAACAAGTTGGTCATGGAGGACACAGTATGGTAAGGGTTGTATGTCTGCCAGTGTGAAGGGGGGGTGGGGGGGGGGATGTGGTGGGGCATGTTTTGTTATGTGAAACAGGGGAGAAAATTGGGTAGGAAAAAAAAAAAAAAACAAATATTAAATTGATAAGCATAAAATCTGTGTCTGCTGTAGCTTGCTTAAATACAAGAATGTTAATTCACAATCAATCCCATTAGTCATTTTTGTAACATCTATCAGGTGTTGAAAGATAAACAAGTTTAAAATGCAATATTTTTTATAACAACACATGATATCAATATCTGTGTGTGTGTGTAAAAACAACACAATTGAGAAAACAAACATAAAACTATAATGCAAAGATATCAGATTTCTTTGTAAAAATGGCATAATGTTGAACAATGAATCGGCCAGTGAGATGAAGTAAAAGTTCATTATAAAATACATATTGAAGTCACAACAATGACTCTAGCTACATTAAGTTGTCTATCTTCTCATTAGCACTATTCATTAGGAGTATTTTTCTAGAATATATTTTAGTTAACAGCGACTTTAAAAAAAAAGCTCAAAAGCAGAATCAAATGATGAATTTTTGAAAAAAGTGTTGAGTTAATTGTACATGTTAAATAACCTAATCCCACTTAGTAAAAGCTATTGCCAAAATGAAGGGAAAAAAAATTATTACAAGTCACAAGGTAAGATGTGAAAATGTTATAAATCTGCATCAAAGATAGAAATACAGTGGAACCTTGGTATACATCCTTAATACTTTCCAGAATTTGTCCAGGTCTTTGGACTTGTACAAGTGTATCTTTTCCCACTTAATTAATGAGAAGATGATTAATACATTCCCTTTTTTTTATACGCCTTAGTTTTTTTAAATATTATACATTAATATGTATATATATAGGGTTATAAAGGGTTATATAAATAATATAAACACCACTTAACACTATAATATATAAAACCCAAAAGCAATTAAAGGAAATAAATACAAATTAATTGCAACTTTTTTGGGTGTGAGGTGTCTAGTATCTACTAGGGTGGTGCTAAGAAAGGAGAAGTAAGGATGTTATTGTTAGAAAGGAGAGCCCCCTACTGTAAATGCCATCCTTTTCATAATTACTGTCATTCTTGGCATACAGTAGTCAACAGCAGATACCACCCCCACCCTCGCCATAGGGATCCTAAACGTTCTTTTCATCACTTACCTCTTCTCGTTAAATTTCTTAGTAATCACAATTAATGAATTCAATAACAAAAGTAATGAAAAAACATATGAAAATCTTGAGTGAGGTTTATTCGCTGAATAGGTGCGACTGGCCTTCTGACGCTTGTGGTCATTCACGGCTTTGCCGCAAGAGAATTAAACAAAGGGTGACGCGCTGAGTCACGGCCAGTCTCGACCCACGCAGGTGTTCATATGTAAGTAAGATTCCAAACAAAGGTCTAGGGGCCAATCAACCCCTCCCCCTTTCCCATACAAACAGGATGTTTACTAAACTGGCCTTTTTTCCAACACACCGAGGTTCCACTGTATCAAAATTTCTAGCAGTAAACGTTCAGAGCCTATTGTATTTACCACAGGCAACTCTTTAGTTTGTCTTTCATGTAAAAGAAAATATGAATAAATGATTGTGTTATTTAATAATATGAAATTCAAACACTTTGTGTCATGAATTACAAAGTTAGTATGGTTTGAGTGAAATTCTGACAAATAGCCTGACAACTCTAAGAAAAAAAAATGAACAAAAGTATGAGAAGCTTATAACACAGGATAGCTGTGGTCATTAAAGCCTTGTGCTAGATATGATTGTATTGTTATAGAGCAGACTATGTACGCTATACAAACCTTGGCCACTATACTCCTGAAGGTTGTGATAAAAATAGATTAACATATGTCACATCACTTTCTAATATGTCTAAAATAAAAGGTTTAAGAGACATATAATATTCTTAACTGACATTAATTTCTTTGCTGACATTATAGTCTTAACTGACATATTAATTTCTTTGCTGACATTATATTCTTAACTGACAAAGGAAAGAACTAGGTTCTAAAAGGAATCAATATTGTGAAGGTGGCAAAATTCTAATTTTATAGATCTAAATATATCAACTTAAATAGAAACACGGATCCTAATGGAAACTTAAAACTGCATTCTGCATTCAGTAATTATAAAGATAAGTACACACATTGAAATACAGCCTAGGATTATCTTAATCATATTAAACTAAAGTTGTGTTTAGGGGGTGGGTAGTCATTTAGTTCAGGCATGAGGGGGTAGAGGGAGGGAAGAAAGAACTGGATCCAAGGCCTGAGGACATTTACATTTGTTTTTCATCACACTTTTATTTTAAGGCCAAACACTTTCTTCTGTCTACCCAAAGTTAGATGTCAATTAACACAGAATGAAGGTTAAATAAACAGCTGATAATTGTGTTGGCCACTAAATCCTCTCTTAAGCTAAGGTCTACAAAACAAAAATTTATGTGCCACCTAATAAAAAATAGCTGAAAGAAAAAACATTATTGAATTATTAAGTTATAATGAAAGTACTTTGATATAACATCTTGTACAGTAGACTACTTCCTATATGTTAATACGAAATGACACACAGGTCAAAATATTGTATCTGAAACATTTAAATAGTTTAACAAATTTTTAGAATAGCTTACACCCTCAAACAACAGACACACTCACTCACAGAAAAATTCTGCAAAAAATAAAAAACTTGCAATGATTAATTGTTAACATTTGTAACATCCACTAACCTAATATTTAAATATATTTTAATGGTAAATCCTATACAGAAAAGAAAGTTTGTAAATAAATCAGTTGCATCTGTATGTCAGCCAATTGGCAATGCTGAAGTGAAACACTAGAGTGATTCAATTCTCAATTCTATTATGTGTGTAGATTCAGTTTAATTTGTTTTGTTTTTAAAACACAACTTTATAGACTCTTTATAAAAAAAAGGGGGAAAATAAATGTTAAAAAAATACAACACAAAAAAAGCCAACAAAAAAAAAGAAAGAAAGAGTAATTAATTATGTTTAAGAACTAGAAAATTTTTTGTAAATATAAAAACACCTATCTTAAAAAAAAAGGAACAAACAACTAGTACTTTTGACATTCTTCTCCCTGTAATATTACCCCCCCCCCCAATACAAAAAGTCATTTGATCAATGGCTCAAGACAGCCAATAAAATACTGTAGGAAAAACTTCAACAATAACTGCTACGAACGGTATGAAGTGAGTATGGAGTGAGTTTTGATAACTGAAGAATATCTTCAGCCAAAGATTTGTCAGTTTGGTAAGAGACTTCTTTTTAAAAGCCGCTGGGTCACTCTTTGTAATGAATCATGGGTGAGAATGGAGGAAAACTACATGACATGAGCAGCTGGTTACAGCTAGGGTTAACTTACGAAGCAAATTCCACCCACTGTCTGAACTGCTGGCTAATGTAATTTCTGCAACCTGAATGATTGGTGAACAACACAGTGAGATTAGCCGTTTCAAACATGTTCAACTGTTATACACTATTTCAATTGTGCAGCCCAATAGAGCCTCAGACTACATTACTGAATTAAGCCTTAAAACAAAATGTGCCTTTGTCCAACTACAAGGCAAATCACAGTTGTATAGAGCAACACTTCTCAACCTTAGAGCATAGAATGTTAGGGAACTTGAACTGGGTGTATATTTTTAAAATAAGTAAAAAAGTTACCCATTTTTTCTACACGACTTTGCTGCGTGCACATTACATAAATCAGTTTATGAAGACAATGCCATCTAGTTTTCGACTCAGATTTTGATAAAAAACATTCTTATGAATATATTTATTTAAAAAGTGATCAAATAAAAACACATCCACCCTACCCCATCCTTTTTAAACAAATAATTTAGCCACTTACTAAAATTATACTCTTGACATTGGAAGTTAATTATTATACACTTTGATATGGGTTAGGAGTCGACAACATTTTATTAATAGTGTGCCAAAGTAGGGTTTTTAATTAATTCAGCGTGCCAAGAACCTAAAAGCCATCCTGCTTTTTTCTTGTAGAAGAAACTTGATTAGCCTATTTTGGGTGGTCTGCATGTCATTAAAAATTGCTCTACTTGCTAATGTTGGCATGCATTCTGTAGGTTGCCGACCCCCAGGGGTGAAGCCACAAGGGGATGGGGGGGGGGGGGGGGGCTAATCCCCCCCCCCCTGGAATTTTTTAAAAACATTTTAGTTCAACAGTTTTTTTTTTAATATGTAGGCCTACAAAGATAGATAATTGTCACGTGAAAGTCAGCTCCCCTCCCATGGAATTTGGTACATGTTTGTCACGCGAAAGTTCAGCCCCCCCCTGGAAAAATGTCTGGCTACGCCCCTGCCGACCCCTGGGCTAGATTACTCTTAATTGGTTGGAATTAATGATTGAGGAACAGTCTGCAGACAAGGTTTAACATGTACAGCACTTTCATGCTGACAACCAACCCCCGGCAAAGTCAAGAAGGTTGAGAAATGCTGCAATACATAAATCAAGATATGGCTTCCCTAGATATGGCAGTCCTTCATTTCCTGATGTTGTGAAACAATTGTGACTGTTATAATTTATTTTAGTAATGAGCCAATAAAGGTTAAAAACAAATGCAGGTAAAGTGAAAATAAATAAGTGCAGTTCTAATAGGAATAAATCATACAGATGAATCTAAATAAAAACAATAATTTATATTGAGAGTGAAAGTGAGCATTAGCCTAAATTGTATCCAATTATTTAGATCATTTTTTAAGTCTTTTCACAACCTATAAATCATTGTAAGTCTTTGTAAAAGTAAACCAAAGTTTACTTACGTTGTTCACAGCCAGCTGAGAATCATTCCTACTCTGACTGCTAGATGATATAAGTGACAGGACATCCCGTCTGGGCTTTTCTCTGTCCCAGAACACACAGCATAGCATCGCCAAGGTTTGAACATCATGACTTTTAGTGTAGTGATCAATTCTAGAAATTTTTTTTATTCATAATTATGTTCTTTTGTGAGTCTTTCATATTTTATTGCCATAAATAAAAGTATGTGACTAATTGAATTAGCCCAGTAAAATACTAGCAAGGATCATATTAACCAACAAATACAAGATATAATCTAACTTGCCAAGTGTTTTATTTACAAATATAATTTTGTTATAAAGAAAATTAATTTAGTTCATGCACATTTTTATTTTATTACATTTATAAAGCATTATTGGTGTTGAAGCTCCTCAATACATTCAAAATAAACATATAGAAGAAAAACAATATCGACACTTTGAAATCAAAAGAAAATAATTTGCTATACAATCTATTTTTCTTAACTCTAGGGTCGATGTGAAGAGCGTGTTGTTGTTTTATAAATTTGTACTTACATTTTTTTCAGCAGAGGTCTTCCGAATGGTCTGTAAGCCCATGGTGCTCCATCGTCGAGATTAGGCGAAGGCCTTAAGCTTTCATGAGTCATGCGATCCACAGACTGCCATAACTAAATGGATACAGTAATATAAAAACACAAGGAAGTTAGTTCTTTCTTATCTTTCAATTATTCATTTACATTCATGCAAATAGAATGTGTATTGACATAGAGACATTTTTATGTTCCATCAATGCACTAGAAAAAAATTAAGACTATACTTTAATTTTTGATGCTAACACTAAATATTATTATGTTTTAACAGCTTTTGCTTAGTAAGTAGGAAAGATGTTTGATCAATAAGCCTACCTGAACTAAATCATTTCTTCTCATTTTGGCAGCGACCTCAGCATTATGTTTGCAAGTTGCATGAAGATCATCAAGATCAAGCCTGGACAAAAGTAATGTAAATGTTACAGGTTGAGCACCACACAAAGTAAACAAATAATATTGAGCTAGTGGCAAATGTAAAGAAAACTCTGTGGCCGGCTTTTCCTGCGGTTAGAATACCAGACTGTCTACAAATTGACCCGGGTTCTAGCCCTTCAGCCGACCAATCTCTACCACCCTGAAGAAGTTTTGGGCCTAGGACATAATGATCTTCTATCTAGAAGCAGCGTCTGCAAACTTATAAGTCATATATAAAATTCCTGTGCCCATGGCAAAGTGTGTAAGCCATCAACAAGTCGACAGTTGGGTTAAAATGTGGTAAAAACGTCCATATCATGGTCCCAGACTCATTACAAGGGCCTTCAGCATGATGACAGACAGATAAGTTTCAATCAACACATGGGGACTTAATTGTCAGAAGTGAGAAGGTTCATCCGGTTAAAGGCCTTGCGTTTTACAATTTTAAAAAAAAACAGTGAGAATGATCATAAATGTTTGAGAAAATATGTGCCTGGAAAATGTTCCAGAAAATATTATAGTTGTCTTTCAAGATAAAAAAAGCTAATTTAAACTAAAAGTAAACAGCAATGATATCATTACTGGGAGTAAATAATCTACTGTAAACAATAATTGGTTTGGTTTTCAAAACACTGTTGGTCACTGAACTAACTTGTAATGTTGAGCCGCATATTTGGAAATATTGTTAATGCATGAAATGTCGTAGATTTTGATACAGCCAACTTTATGCATCTTCACACTGGCTCTGTCAGAGTCCCTTTCTTTTTCATGCCTGCCTTCTCTGTCTTTTGACCTGGACTTGTGGCTTGAGCGGTGAAATTTACTTTTGAGTGACTAATAAAAAACAAAAACAATGAGAGCTCAAAAAGAAGTCTAATAAAAACAGTTAGGATTTGTTTGTGATCAATTTATATAAAACAATCTAATTTATAACTTTATACACACTAGAGTAAAAGTAAACTATCCTTTCGAAAACATGGGGGCTAGTGAATTAGTGTTCTCCAGGATCCACGACTTGCAATGGGGATTGTGAGTTATGGACAGTAATTTCCCCAATTAATGAAAGGTTGTTATTTGAAGCTGAATAGACCCTGGGAAACAAGACCTGGAGAAAAATCCTGACAAGTTTAAGAGGCTTCGAACAATCCTACCCGCTGCAGCTAGACAGCAGTGTCCCATTTCTACTAAAGTAAGATACACATTAACTACCTTTTCTGTGTAAAAACTGCTAACACTTAACCCTTCCTGTACTGTAGATGGAGGGCTGCTATAGAACAAGGAAGAAACAAAGCTATTGGATTGGTTGCGCATCCACTGGGACTGCGAGTGGCTGTAGGACGCCAGATCTGATAAGGCCCTGAAAATTATAAAATGCATCCATTACACAGGGCATTCAGCAATACTAAAAAAAAAGTTTCTTGTCAAAAAATCTTAAATGACAGTCATCTCTACCTTGGGGTTGAGCCTGGCTCTTCACTGACTTTCCTCAAAGAAGCTGGAACGTTGAAAATTACCAAATAATCTGTGAACAAATATAAGAACCCTGTACACATTACAATAATAAAATTACCAAATAATCTTTGAACAAATATAAGAACCTGGTGCACATTATAATAATAAAATTACCAAATAATCTTTGAACAAATATAAGAACCTGGTGCACATTATAATAATAAAATTACCAAATAATCTTTGAACAAATATAAGAACCAGGTATACATTAAAATAATACAATTACCAAATAATCTGTGAACAAATATAAGAACCTGGTTACACATTAGAATTATTAATATTTTTTAAATGTTTACTCTTTCTAAATAAACTATTAACATGTTGTGCTTTAGCCCATGACTTTTAAATTAACTACAACTAGCGGAAAAATGTATTAGTACATTACTGACTTATTCAGCTTTTTCAACAACTTAAAAAACTCAATAATATGTCAGTAGTCCCCAAATTGTGTGCTGTGGCACCAAAGAGAGATGCTTTCTCTTGATGAAGGCACCACAGAACAAAGATTATCTCATTTTGACTCAATGAGACATCTAGGGCTTTGTTTGGGAACCACTGCAAATTGTGTTAGTTGAATGTTAAAGAACATTACCATTGGAACAGAATGTAGCTCCACAGGTCCTAGGGAATGGAATACACGAGTCCTGAAATGTACCAGTGGGATACATAGCTACAACACTGCCTTGTCCAACAAGACTCGTAGATGGACGTACTTTTTCTACCAGGAACTTTTTGTCTAATGCTGATTTACGTTCTTCTCCCTGAAACAAAGGGAACATGGAACACAATTATACAATAGAAAAACAAAAACACAACAAAATCAAACAGTTTTTGAATCTGAATAGTTGAATCTAAACAAACTACTTACAAGAGTTGAGCTATCCTGAGTAACCGCAAATGTGCCAGACTTTTCCATAACATTCAGCATTTGTTTAAAACAATGCTTTAGGCAATTTGTATGTTTTTTTACATGGATGGCACTAGTCTCATTAAATATCTTGAGAAGCAAATTGAAAAAAACGAATAAAGAAACATTGAATGGATTTACAATTGATACAAGAAATAGGTTATATCACACAATTATTGTTTAAATTAGTATTTAACACAATTAGTGTTTTAATTAGTAATCATACAATTCCTGCTTAGATTAACCTTTAACCCACAATAGTATGGTATAATATTTATTACCTTCACAATTTGTTGTTGGGTGTCTATGTCAAGGTTGGTTTGAAGTATAGTGAGATGCGGCGGAACCCTTATTGGATACTTGTCAGGGAAAAGGATGTGAATGTCAACAACGTTTTGCTCTCTTGCAAGTTTAAACACCAACGTTCGTTTTTCCATATCAGTCTGGAATGGAACAGAATGAACACACTGGTAATGTACTCTAATTATTGTGATAAGCTAACAGCTTCAAAAATGTCAACAAATATAAAATGCTTGGGACGGGTGATGATAAGAAAAGATAATTGTGAATTGTTACGCCTTGATAAAATGAGAAGGTAATGTAAGTCAATGAGAGACTACCTGTTCCAATTTCACACCTGGAATCTGTCCCATCTCACCACACTCTTCCTCTAGTGTCATGGCTGAAAGCATGCTGGACATCATAGACAGATGAGTGTTGCCATTGGATGCCACACCGCTACCGCCGGGATCACTTTTGGCAGTGGTCAGCGCTCGGTTATCTGAAGCCGAGGAGGATTCTGGCTTCTTATACAGGTCAGTCAGAATGTTCTGTGACACAGGGGCAGAGAACTCTTGCTCAAGGACATTGTCGCCATTATCATCAATTTCATAGCCACAAGACTGAAATAAATAAAATGCCATAATTTATCAACCAACATAATTCACAGTATAAAAAATAATTTTTGATCAAAGATGAATGAAAAAGAAAGAGAAATAAAGTTTAAATAAAACAATTTATATATATAATTTAATAAAGCAATGGTCAACCTTTTGCATAGAAGTGTCCACCTTCCAAATCCTCAGAGTTTGATCCTTGGACCAAGTGACCAGCTGATGTTCCCTGGCACCTAGTGTAACAGAAAATGACAAGAAAATACCATACGCAGGGTTCTTACTAAAAAGATATTTTCAAAATTCAAATACTTTACAAAAGAAATTTACAAACTGATGTATATACAGGTATTTGTGAAATGTCTTATTTCATCCCTTAGCCTATGTAAGTAAAGTATACCCGTCAAACCAATTACATCTCTAGGGCCTGTGATGCAGTGCTCATAAGTTTCCACGACGTATGAGGGGATTGTATGGCCAGCACAATGCCCAGCCACCTTTTTATCTGTGGTTGTTTTACAGTACTCATTGAACAATTTCAGTAAAAATACTAATGGATTTAAGGACTCATTAACTTAGCAACAAGTATTTTTCTTTTTCAAACTGTATTTTCCATTTTAGCTAAATTTACCAACTTTCCCAAACCTTGTTCAGTTTTCACAAACTTTGCAAAACCTTGTTCAGTTTTCACAAACTTTGCAAAACCTTGGTCAAACTTGAAAAACCAAGCGATTTTTTCCAAACTTTCCCAACCTCCATCAAACCTGTTATTACTTCCATGTAAATATACAAGCGATCGAGACATTATTTGAATGAAGATACCTTCTTGTTGCTTCCTCCACTGAAACTCTAAGATGACATCCTTGTGGCCAATGAAGGTGTGGACGGGGGACTGCTGATTTCTGATGTGCCACAGGTACAGATTGTTTTCTACCCTCCTGAGCTGAGGGACAACCACACTGACAACACCTTCACCAAATGGCTGAAACAATAGAGTTGTTGTTCATTTAAAACCAGACTTAACTTAGAACACAATGAAAAAGAATCAGATAACACTGTTATTCAAATCCCTTTAAAAGAAAATTCTCCAGTAAATATTGTTTAAACAACAATATCTTTTAAGTAGATTCATTTCTTTGTGTGAGTGAGTTTAAGACAAAAGGGTTAATTTAAAAAAAAGTTCTGTTCCTTAAAGTTGGGGAATACTTCAGGGGTCAGAGTTCCCAGCTCTTTTGTTGGATATGAATATATTATTATAAATAGGTTTGTGGACAGAATTATTTTGTTACTGTTTACATCAGGACATAACACAGAGTTGAGGTGGCCTATTCAGAAATGTTACTGCTATGTAATCTTTATTTGTCATTGTGCCATCAACTTCATAGCCAGCAACTTGTACAATAAACTTTGATGATTTAAAGCTTTTATTGGTACTAAGAGTGGCTTATGTGAATTATTGACGCTAGACCAGTGGTTCACACACTTTTAAAAGTATGCACTGCATGGCTGCCTCTTTGAAATGTTTTGGATGGCTCGCTGACCTTTTGAAAATATATGATATAAATTAAGTACTCTAAACATATAGGATAGCCTACTTTTGATCAAACATTTATTTATTCAGAAAAGTAAACATTTTAGTCATATACAATTTCAATTCAAACTTCAATGGTATGAATGCATAGGTTTAACTTTGGGCAGTGCAAATCTAATCCATATGTCACACCCAATCTGTTTGTTAGGGCATAAATGAAAGGGGCAGAGCACCTCAAAATTATTATTTTTAGGAATTTATCATAATCGAATGGCTCATATGCTGCAATACTGCAAATGATGCAGCTGAATTAGGATCTTAAAAAAAAAGATTCAGTTTACTTAAAAAAATTCTTATCAAAGAAGTAGGAGAAAAACTTTTCAAATATAAAAAGTGGAAATATTAAACAAGGCAACAACACAGGTTACTGTACTTGACTTACTGTTTATTTTGTTAAATTGGAATAAATATAATTGTATGTTATTATTATTATTAATATTTTGTGTCAAATTATGCAGTCATGTTGCTCAGTGTTTAAAGAAGTCGACATATCTCAATAGAAGTTATTAATAAAAAATGTAATCTTCATCAACAGTCTAGTGAATTTTTTTTAGATAGCTCATTTACAAATGGGCTGCATTGTTATTGGTAATGTCTCGGAAAAGAAATCTTTTCACCTCTCCTGCTTTAGGGTCGCATATAGTACTGTAGATGCTATTTTGATAATCACAGCCCTAGACAATCAAACTATTATTAAGCTATAATCTTAAAATTACATATTTTCCAAAGTATAACTGGACTGTTTTTTTTGCCTTCAAATATTTGAATAAAGAAAAAACAAGCCTTACTGTATATCTTGCCCTCCATACAGGATTGCCAGAGTTAATCATTGCTTCACACCTGCGTGGGTTGTTATAGTCCCATACCTACAAGGGGAAACATTGAACAAAATGAGGTCAGGTCTTACACAATTCATCCATTCAAAGATCGCAATGGTAGAACTTGAATAAACAAAAAATAAAATGAAATATACAAGCTTTTTTAGTCTATCTCTAGCCTCAGGCAGGTTTTTTTTTTCATGTGAACAATTTATTTGCTGTTCAAATGTTAGTCTTACAAAAACATTTTCATTTTAAAATAACATGGTTGATATTGTACAAAATTATATACATGTCACTACTATTTTATTCTCTATCTTTAGTCCCACTGTGACAAAGTCATATAGGTTGTGAATAGCAAAAAAAGTCATATAGGTTGTGAATAGCAGAAAAAGTCATATAGGTTGTGAATAGCAAAAAAAGTCATATAGGTTGTGAATAGCAGAAAAAGTCATATAGGTTGTGAATAGCAGAAAAAGTCATATAGGTTGTGAATAGCAAAAAAAGTCATATAGGTTGTGAATAGCAAAAAGAGGTCTCTAGTTTTTCCTATTTATTTTTCCCTCAGTTTTGTGAAAGAATTGTATTAAAAAAACATACAATGATTTTACTTTTCAATTATATATCTTTAGAGATTATCTGTAAAAATTTAATTCACTGATATCATCCACCTCCTTATGCCAATAGTATCAACTACACCAGTTAATGGTTGCTTCACATTTACAACAGTGGGGCTAACTCATCAAAACACCAAATGGCACAGATTTATTTCTTGTAAATTAACTTTGCTACAAGCATGAACCCAAATACCATGTACTTTGTCTACCATTTAGAACAAGGCTATACAATTATTTTTTGTTTAAATTGATTACTAAACATGTGTTTGCATATATTTTGTACACAATCTGGGCACAAAACAGAGCAGGGAGAATTTCATGACTAAATGATGCAACTAGAAAATGTATCCCAATATTTACATACACGTATTGTACAGTCCTGACTAGCTGTAACCAATTTATGTTGATCGACACTACTCCAGTCCAAGCCATGTATTTTAGATGGATGTGCAGATATATACTGAACTGGTGTATTCCCTTTCTAGAGAAAATTTCAATTGTGTAAACATTAAAACCAAATAAAATGTAGAAAAAAAGTTGTTGTTTTTTTTAAATTTAAAACCATTTAAAATTGAGCAATGGTAATAATGAGTAAAAAAAATCTTAAGAAAAATAACTGTCACTGAAAAGCAGTGGTTGTTCCTGGGGAATGATTATCTATGTTCTCACACATAAATGAGAAAAGTGGAAAGACTTTGTGTCTGACCTATGGGCAAAATGTTTACCAATGGCACCTGTAGAATATGTAAATTAATAACTCACAATATCTAAACTTTTAAAAGGGCAATACGCATTATAACTACTAGATTTTCTTTACAATGTAAGTTTTGTTTGTATTTTGCTTGCTTGATTGCATTGTTGTTAAAACAATAAAATGTAGGTTTATAGCAGCACTTACTCTTGGATCCCAAATTCTGACATCACCATCATGTGTTGTAGCAAATAAATTATTTGTCACTTTGTTCCATTTCACCTGATAAACCCCAGCTAACAAAAGATGAAAGTTGATTGCATGTAAATCATAAACTAAGTCTTATACAATTTACAAATACATTTAAACAAGAAAGTAATATATTAAGTTCTATACAATATTTGTTACTATAGACAACTTAAAGAGTAATGTAGATTACAAGATAAGCAATACTTATTGTATAATGTGAGACTAGAATGACTATAATGTGTGTGTTCAAGACTTAACAAAAATAATACCGAACAAGTGCACCACTTACTGACTGTTTGAAAAGTTTTAACAGGTTTTTTTGAATCTCTGGAAATATAAAATAATTTACAACGGTTTAAAATTGAATACTGTATTAAATTCAACAGCAGAAAGAATATAAGATAAATAATCAATGTCCTTACCTAACATCCCAGAAATAGGTGAATGTATCTAAAGAACAGGAAGCAACCACATTGACATCAAAGGGAGACCAATCTACAGCACTAGTTCAAACATGTGAAAAATGCATGTAGTTTTAAGTATGTGTTTAACCAATAGCATTACAGCAATAAATAATATACCGATAAGTTAGAACATAAAATATGCTTCACAAAAAACTGTATAAAAACAAGAAAAACTCCTAAATAAAGGTTTCTTGTAATTTTAACTATATTTTTAAAGGCTGTTTTTAAAGGCTGAAAAATTTGTTAAGAAAAACTTTTTTCCCCTTTTAATTATAACAAATTATTGTCTACCATCAGGTTTAAAAAAAAAGTTATATCAATTCTACACATTATTTTACTTGGTACTGTAATAATACACACTTAAATTACTTCCCACAGTGTCCACAAGGCATTTTTTAAAATTAACTTAAAAACCTATTAGGTGCAGCCAGTGATTTCTAAAAAGAATGGATTGGGCTCGGAAATAACATTCTTGAGGAAATTTCCGCCATTTTGTTCCTACTGTCACTGATCAAAATATATAATTACAGTGAGTTTGTTTATTTATTTAGATGTTTGTTTCTGCTCTATTTTCTCCTAAGCCGTTTGACTAATTGGGTTAAAAGTTAAATGTATAAATTGGAAAGTCCTCCAAAAGAAATGTGTATTTTATCAACAATATTGCTTAATTCGTTAATTTATTTTTTTAAATAAACTTAGACCTATTACTAATCACAGTATGTTAAGGTTATAAAACGTGCACCGTTTCCAAATGATGTTTCTTTGAAATGCTTCAAATTTAGTGTGTGTTCGAGACCGGGTTTTCCCGTACTGCGAAATATTGCTGACTACTCTTTTTATTATTAACTTTTTTATTGTTTGGTATTTGTTTTTGTTTTTTTTCCTTTTGATCGTATTATTGTTAGTTTTATATTATAAATAAGAAGTTAGAAGCTTGACAGCAACAATCCATATGCATATTGTGTAAAATGGCAGCAACATTGATTCCGTTCCGATCTATTTATAGATCAGTGGCACAGTAAGTTTTAGACACAATTTTGTTTATATCGGTAAATGCAGTGGTAATTCTTAGTTTTTCTTTTTTTTCTATAGATCAGTGCCTTTCTTCACTTTGCTCAAACCAATTTATTAAGAAGGCGCAATCCATTCTTTTTATAATTCAGTGGGTGCAGCCAAGAACATATCAAGTGAGGTCTATATTTTAGCCAATTAATAAAAAATATGTGTATAAAAGAGACAGCAAACAGTGACAGTAACGACCCAGGGACAAAGGTAGTCAGGTTCTTTTCTAATACCTTCTAGTCTATAAGTTAAGCTGTTTCTTTGACTAGCAATCAATAACACATGATGATATAGCACAGCCACAGTTTTATGTCCAGCTAACTATTTGCATGGTTAAATTAACAAGAACTGATAGAATATCCTCCAGAAGTTAACCAAAAACAAAACAACAATATTTATCTAATCTTAAGATTTTTATAGTTGTAAATTTACATGCTTATTCTACCTTAGGACATTACAGCAAGCCCAAGAGTAAATCTAGTTTTGCATGGGTTTTTAACGTAACATAAATTACCTGATTGTTCTAGAATGGGCTTTAAGGGAACACAAATGTATGTTTGATGCGTCATGGAAATCATACAAATCCAGTCTTTGATTACACTGCAAATAGAGTTGGGCCAGATGGCATTAATTGCAATATATTGTGTTTAGAGACTAGAGTGTATTTACCTTTAAATGCAGTTTATATTTTCAAATAGTCTTCTAATACACTTACAGCAGTGACAAATCTGTAGGCATGAGACGCATGGCCATTCCATTGAACACAACTGATTCCCCATTTACTTTGTCTGGTCACCTTAACATTGGTTTGTTTGTTCAAATCCACAAAAACTAAATTTTTACGCCTGGGTTAAAAAGAAAACAAAGCACATTAAGACTCAAAACCTGTTATTATTATTAATCATTAATGTTTTTTTTTATATTACTATCTATAGAGTGAGCTAGTAGGCTTACCCCGCTAGAAGTGTCCACTGCCCCAAGCAGTCCACAGCCATAGCACTGGCCTGCGAATTAAAATGAGATGAAAAAAAATGTTTACACTATAAAAAGATATATTATAAACAAGTAAGAAATTGCAGTCACATTTTCGTTTTAATTATCATGACCCCCCCCCCCCCCCCCCCCAGGGCTGAGAGAGTTACAACTTTATGTTAATAAAGTATTTAGATTTAGGAGACTTTTAATTAAAGCAAGCTTTTCAATTTTCACACAATTTTTCAAAGTAAAAGTATATAAAATAAATCAATAAGTAGAGAAAGTTACTGATCTATATTATATATGAAATAAAGAAAATAAGAAACAAGAGTACCAAACAACGAATAACAAAAATAAAAGGTCAACATACATGAAGTGAAGAGAGAAGATTTAGAAATACAAACATGAAATAGCTTTAGCAACACAATAGATATACAATAGAAATACAACTGTACAACTGTGTGAAGATGTAATGTAACTGGTCAGGTAAGCACACAGTGCATGCATAAGTGCCTTGTTTCAATGAAGCACATTTTTGTGAGCTCTGTGCATGCCACCAGCCATCACAAAGATTCTACCATATTTCACCCTGCACTCAAATTATGCCCCTCCCTCCATTCATCCACAGGGGTTCACAACAGGGCCGCCCCCATAGCTCAAGATGTCAACAGCCCTTTAATCACAGAGTAGTTAGTTTCGCTTAACCAAATGGTGAAAGGATATTGACAAAGAATCACTTTAGTCATACTGACACTCGTTCTAGTAGCAGACATAAAAATAGAAAGGCCTACACTGCAAATGCTTTTTGCAGCAAGGTGGTAACTTACTCTACATATTATATTATAAAGAGTTCAAGACTAAAGAGTCATACTCATTAAAAAGTAGGCTACATTTTAATATACAAAAGGCCTAAAAATATGTAGCTCATTGCTACAAATTAATATCGTAGTCATAGGGCCTACCAATAATATTATAAAATTACAAAGTGACATTGACATCACATAGCTAAGACTAAGGCTATAGGCCTACTTACCTACTATGATTATTTAAATTATTATAATTATGCTATTTAAATTTAATATGACTTATGACTGTGTCTATGTCTCTTTGACTATGATATATATGATTTGAAATTATGAATGATAGTGATAGCTGCCATTAGACAGACAGTAAAAGACAGTGTACTGAAATAGATACTCATCGATAGCATAATAAAATTTTAAAAAAAGACTTAGACTTAGAAGGCTGACTTACTGGCGCAATAGTTGCTATCTATACACACTGAGAATGACTGAGAATGGCCAAAGGCCAATCTAACCAGCTACTCACACTTGTAATAAATTAATAATAATAAATAATGATATCTACTATCATTAACTATGAACAAGAACTACTAACTTAGACTAACAAATAAATAGGAAAAAAGTTTCAAATAGCTATAGCCTAGGTCTAGTGGCTATAGTAGGCCTATAGGTATAGCCTAAAGACACTTTAGTTTAGTCTATAGTGACTATATAGTGAGTCTATAGGCATAGGCTTAGTCGCCGCTTAGGACTCACTGTCTTAGGAGTCTTAGGAGTTAGGCCTACTCAGTTAGACTTGGCTTAGAAAAGTAAATTAAAAATAAAATGTTAAACTATAAAATTAATTGTCAAAATAAAAGACAACGATATAACGATACCTATAAATCTATAGGCCTAAGTATACTAGTATAGTATAGTCTAGTAGGCCAATGCCCTATAGACACTAGGCCTATCTATATCTATAGCAGGGGTCGGGATCCCATGGCTCGCGAGCCAGATGTGGCTCTTTTGATGGCTGCATCTGGCTCGCAGACAATTGTTCAATTATTAAAAAAATGTTTTTTTTAGACTTTTTGATCTACATATTAATTGCATATATCATCAATATTTCATGGCAAGCCTATTTCATTCTACAAATTAGCTAAAGTCTACTGCACCTCAGCATCAGAAAAATTCAGAGACATAATTATTGTACTTTTAGGGTTGAAATTACACAAGATCAAAATGAACACAATTAAGCCTACTTGAATTTTTAGTTTTAAACATAATCTATGGCTCTCACAGAATTACTTTTCAAAACATGTGGTATCCATGGCTCTCTAAGACAAAAAGTTTCCCGACCCCTGGTCTATAGTGACTATAGACTATAGTCTATAGGCTACTCTATAAATTATAAATACTATTTACTATAGTGAATAGTGGCTATCGGCTATAGTATTAGTTACTATATATATAGGGTTGCCATCCGTCCCGATATATCGGGACTGTCACCGTTATGGACCTTCTTGTCCCGACATCACAACAACACCCAGTTTTGTCCCGATTTTGCAAAATACTGTTACGAGCTTGGCTCAGGAACTGAAGTAAAATCATCTGTTATCGCAATATGTAAATGCAGACTCAAGTTAGTATAAGTTAGATTTATTTATGTCAACACTCAACACGTTTATGGTGACAAGGTCGTCTCACAAATGGCGTCGCATGTTGCATATCCTGTATTGACGATGCAAGTACCTTTTAGATCTAGCGCCATCAGTCGAGAAAATACCAGACTGTCTTGCATAAAGTTTTATAAATACGTAAAAGGGAAAAACAGACTTGCTGAAAAAGGTAAAATCTTCAGAAAAATATGGTGTAGGCCTACCAACTACTTCTGCCGCAACAAGTTCCTTGTAACTGCAATGTAATTGTGTTGTAAATAAAAAGTAATTAGTCTAGATCTATATTAAATTAAATACATTTTTTACTTCATTTCTACACCCCCATCTCAGAGTCAGAGTGTCCCGACGAGGTCTCAGCTAGATATGGCAACCCTATATTATATATATTATTAGGAAATTAGGCTATACTTATACTGCTTTTTGCTATACTGCTATAGGCCTACTAAATACTATACTATACTTATACTACTCTAATCTATAGATAATAGTAGTATAACAATTGAATCTAATCTAGTTATAGTGTTATAGTTATAGTCTACATTTTATATTATAATGTAAAAATGTATAAAGGCCTACCTGGACATCTTTTAATTCTATTGTTGAGTATTCAGTGCCATACCTTCCTGTCATCTTAGGCGTTATATAAAATACGATATAATCTACATTGCCTAATACTAATGCCTAATTAATAATAATACTATTTTAATCTTATGTCGCGATAATTTTCCACAAACGTTAGTCAAAGAAGTCACTCACTGAGACTTTGTCAACAACTATTACCAACTCATATTCATATTAGCCTAAATGTTATGCTAAAATATGCCAAAAATATGCTAAAGCTAAAAGATGGCTTGAAATGGCTAACAAAATATGAAAATATCTGGGTGCTATAATAATAATATTATATGGAGTGCTCAAAGGAAGTAAATTGTAGGAGTAAATTGCCCAGCGTTTCACAGGTGAAAATAAAACAGACATTTATAAGCTACAGATAAAAAAATAAAGCCTAAAATAATACAGAAACAGGCTTACAACAGCTTGTGTCAAGCTTCGCCAACGCCTGCAAAGAGTTTGGCCTGCAGGTGAGCATAAAGAAGACAAATATCATGGCCCAAGACACATGTTCCGTTCCTACCATTACTATAGAAAACGAAAACTTGGAAGTTGTGCACTGCTTCACCTACTTGGGGTCCAAGATTTCCAGCTCATTGTCCATAGAGGATGAATTAAATAGCAGAATCGGCAAGGCAGCTGCCACAATGGCTAAACTTAGTAAACGGGTTTGGGAAAACACCAAGCTGACAGACAGGACCAAACTATGTGTCTACCAGGCCTGCGTCATCAGCACGCTGCTTTATGGAAGTGAATCATGGACAACCTATGCGTCCCATGAGCGCAAGCTAAAAAGCTTCCACCTGAGGTGTCTGCGTTGCGTCCTTGGCATTAAATGGCAGGACAAAGTCCCTAATAGTGAGGTACTGACGCGCGCCAGCGCCCAAAGCATGTTCGCAGTCCTCAGTGAAAGACGCCTTAGATGGCTAGGACCTGTAAGAGAATGAGTCCAGGCAGAATCCCTAAGGACCTCCTATATGAAGAATTGGCATCTGGAAAGATGAAAACAGGTCGCCCACGCTTCCGCTACAAAGATGTCTGCATGAGGGACATGAGAGCAGCCAGAATAAGCACAAGTGACTGGGAGGAGAAGGCAGAGGATCGGTCCACCTGGCACACTGCTGTCAGTGAAAGGGTTAAAATAGCAGAGGAAAGTCGAATGGAGGAGACCATAGATAAAAGGGCTAGAAGAAAGGCGAAGAAAATAGGATCCACGGAACACGTATGCAAAGGCTGTAAAAAAGACTGTCACTCAAGGATAGGCCTGCTCAGCCACACGCGGAAGTGCAACCTCGAAACACGGTGATGCACCATCGTCTCGCGAGACGGAAGGATGCCATTGACAGTAATAAATATTACTAAACAAAAAATCATTTAAGTAAGTAGTCCACTTGCAAACGGTGCTAAGTGAAACAAAATTGATAGACACATTTTAACTCTTTACAACTCAATTTGGCATCTTCAGTTTGGTGCTTAATATTATCTATACAAAATAATACAGAAATGAGTACTTTTAGAGGGCTGAACTAAAGATAGCATATAAAAAAGATATATTCTTAAACATATAAGAAAAATGACTTAATATCTTTTGAAAATAAACTACTCAAATGCAATTTTCAAGCTTGAAAACATGCCATAGTAATAACATAAAAATATATGATACATATTAATTAAAACAACTCATAACACATACAAAAACATGTTTTTTGTGTACATCCATTTTTCAAACTCTGTTAGGTGTGTAAACATGGGCATACGTGTGTTTGTTCACTAAAGCAGATCATTACAAAATTGCTGATCACATCGTCCACAATGATGCTGCAACTGTAATATGGCTAAGGGCATACAGTCAAATGGGCGGAGTTACTGCACTCATTTCTTCCTCCCCACCAGGGCCACATACTTTCCCGAATGAAATGGGAGCAGGACACCGTGAGTCACAACTAGGGTTGCCATATCTAGCTGGGACCTCGTTGGGACACTCTAAGATGGGGGTGTAGAAATGAAGTAAAAATTTTATTTAATATAATTACTTTTTATTTAGAACACAGTTAGATCTACATGGAACTTGTTGCAGCAGAAGTAGTTGGTACTTGGTACACCATATTTTTCTTAAAGATTTTACCTTTTTCAGCAAGTCGTTTTTCTCTTTTACGTATTTATAAAACTCCATGCAAGTCAGCCATGGTAGCTGGCAGCAGTCGATTTCTTTCAACCAACTGAGGCTGGATTTACATGTTGCGCTAACAGTTAGCTTTACTTCAGTACCTGATCCAAGCTCGTAACAGTATTTTGCAAAATCGGTACAAAATTGGTTCTTGTCGGGATATCGGGACAAGAAGGTCCATAACGGTGACGGTACGAATCGGGACGAATGGCAACCCTAGTCACAACAGGGGCTTACCCCCATGCGTTAGTCCACCAGTGTGCTTTTTGGTGGTTTCCACACTTCGCCGCTTTTAGGCCCATGGGTATTGCAGTGTCAGATACCCATCAGAGCTGGGTAGAATCAGGGATACACTTGAGATGCTGGAAAAATCTTAATCTTCATAAATGCTCTCCCCTAAACAGTATTAGGTGAAAATATAATTAATTGTAACATATTAACTGGCATCCATGAAAATGTAAGAAAATTTAATTTAATTGTTAATGTTGCCTCTTTGTCCTCTGATGGAGCAGACTTAACAACAAACTCTCTGATATGTTGTGTCAAACTGGATTTATATATTTGCCCAGAAGACCAATATGTTGCCCAGAAAACCAGTCCGTAGTCTTGAAGACCTATCAGATGCCCAGAATACAAAGCCGATGCCCAGAATACCAATATGATGCCCAGAAGACCTAAGCGATGCCCAGAATAGCAATACGGAATAAGATATTTACAACACAGTATGACGAAAACAATACGAGGAGACGCCATCATAGAATATATTTCTTTGGACATATATAATGTATTATCGGAAAGAATATCACATTTCGTTATAAGCAATGAGTGATATCAGCTACTATTGGCTAAGCTGTATCTCTCTCTATATATATAAGCTTATATATATATATATATATATATATATATATCTTTATCGAGGCGCTCTCGCCGAGCATCACATTATCTACAGCATATTATGTAAACAAACATATATATTGTTATATAAAGCATACTTAAAAATTTTTTATTATGATTTATATAATCTTAAAATATATATTATTACACACGCTCATTCTGTAAAGAAAATTATTGACTCCTACGCTTATCCGTGGTCAAAGTCTAGTCTTGCATTTTTATTAGTGTTTTAAAAGATGTTATTGGTTTTCCTGATTTGTTCAGTTAACTCATTCTGTACCCGCGTGCCACTCGAATGCCAATGTTTTATTATGCTATTTTCTAAATCTCTCACTTCTAGACTCATACCTAGATTGTAGATTGGTAGATCTATAGATAGTAGATAGATATATGGTAAATAATTAGCTTAATTTTTAATAATATAAGTTATAATTATTTTTTATTATACAATTGAATGTTTAGACTCGAACTGTATATACGCCATGACAGTCTAAAATATTTTCTTTCGTATGTAAACTATTTTTCAAAATCTTCAAGTTGGCGCAGAGGTCATCTAGTACACGGTAACTATAAATATATAATAAATCTCTGATCGCAACCAATTAGAAAATAAGTAGGTAAAAAATGTGTGTTTTAAAAAAATATAGTGAAAACGCCGAACGGGCAAGTTTGAATGTAGGTCTGAAAATGATGGCCAGGTGGTATTTGCCGTGTAGGCCAGATAAATTAAGGCGGGGGGGGGGGGGGACAAAAAGAGCAGACGAATGTAGCTTAATTACTCTTTTTTTCTTTCAATTTAATTTTCTCTCGCGCTGTGTAAGTTAGCGTCTGGTACGAATATAGCATAAGCTTACAAATATAAAAATAAATCGCCTGGCGTCCACCGGCTTTACATTGGATAAAGCGTGCAGATTTATACACGATAAAATGAAGTTTAAACAAAAAACAAATTTCGCATATTCTGGCAAACATAAATGCAAATAAAATCTTGAACAGAAAATTCTACTGTAAACAATTAGCTTAGAGTTCAGTAGGACAGATAACTCAGAACTAAAAAAAAAAAAAAGAAAAGGCTGAATTAAACTTGGCAGTTTTTCTCCAATGCATGCCGTCGCATACTAAGTTTCCGCAAGGCACAAACACTACACTTTGTCACCTTCAGTGGAACACCCCTTGGATTATTAACGAGGCGGCATCTCTCGTATACCCGCACTTTCGCATGGTAACACAAATACCGCACTTAAGGTCTGGTCATCCAGGCACCGGGCTTGACGAGACGGGTATTGTTGCGCCAATCCTCCTACCCACTGAGTCTTGGTTGGCTCTCGCCCGCGCAGTGATTCTCAGATGCGCCGCAACGAGGATCGTCTCTCCCCCCCCCCCAGGGTTGCCAGATTGGATTATTTTAATCCAAACTGCCTGTTTTTGGATTATTTTTGACATGTTTGGATTGTAATTTTAGGTTTGGATTTTTGGATTATTTTTGGATTTTTTTGCCTTCCAGTACTTAACACTTCATACTTTATATTTTATCTAATAAAATAATTTAAATTAAAAAAAAAATTCTTGTAGGTCTAAGCCAATTACTTGCCTGGTTAAAATAAAACAAAGGCTATCTGGCCCAGAACGAAGTTTGATTGGATACGTATGAAAGTATGTTTTGTTGTCATTGTTATTCTGCCCCATCACTTGTAATCATTGTAGGCCATTCCTATTAACCCATATCTATTGTGTATTTTCCCCTTTCACCCACACATACGGTCACATTTACTCGCCTTTTGTTGTTTCAAAGATAAGTGCTTGGCGATGTCCGACCTCACCATGTATTTTCAGGATGTATTGACTAGAAATTACAACGATAAGGTGGCCTTGAATGCCCATCCTATGGGGATGATACTAGTAACCCAATTTCTCTGTTGTAATCAGGAGTGTTAGCCCTGTGATAATTAACCCCCTCCCCTTACTCTTCCATTGCATGCTACACCCACCCCTGTGTATGGTAATATAAAGACAACTGGTTACTCCCAACCTACCCTCTCCTCACTTGGCACCCCTACCCTTCTTGAGTTGATGTAAGTTAATGAGTTTTCCCCAACTTTCAAAATTTGGATTATTTCTTTGAAATTTGGATTATTTTTGGCAGTTGTTTGGATTATTCATAAAATTTTATCTGGCAACCCTGTCCCCCCCTCTTTCCACAAGGTAGCCCACCGGTGTACTATAAATGGGAGCGTAACAGTGGTTTACACACTTCGCCAGCTTTGAGACGACATGGGTACAGAAGTGAAACGTAAATAGAAAAGATTCCTGCCTTGTTTAAATAATATGAAATTAAATCATTTTACTTTTATTTCGACATGACTTAAATAAAGAAATAGTTGATACTTCTGATGCAGATATCACAAGTTTTGTTTTGCTGGGATTCTTATGATGGGCTAAAGGGCCCATGGGTCGGCAACCTTTCGACAATAGTGTCCCAAAGTAGGATTTCTAAATCATTTAGCGTACCAAAAGCTTAAAATGCACCCTGCTCTAGTACTAAATTTCTTGTAGAAGAGACTTGAATTGCTTTTTTTTAGGGTCTTCGCGTGCCAATGAAAATGGCTCTGCGTTCCAAGTCTGGCACGCGTGCCGTACGTTGCGGACCCCTGGACTAAAGTATGCATGAGAAGCAGTCAGTTAGTGATACCCACTCCCCCTTTTTAAATGTAGGTCTACATTGTAATGTTCGGCACTAGTGGCGTAGTACTATTGCAGGATAAGGGTCAAATAGTGCAAAGTGGAGAGAGGTGGGTAACAAGGCCGACAAGGGAGATTAAATCATGCAAGTTAGGTTAGGAATGTGACAAAAAAAAGGGGGGGGGGGGCAAATATTGCAAAGTGGGGAGGATTATAATTTGGTGGAGGAAATTATGTACGTTTACGACAGAGGGATGGGGGGGGGGGGTGATAGCTGGCTAATAATTAATTCTGAAAATCAATAATCAATCTTCAATCTATATAATTACCACGAGTTTGTTTATATATATATATATATATATATATATATATATATATATATATATATATATATATATATATATATATGTTTCTCCTCTATAGGCGCCTAGGCCGTTTAACGAATCGGGATAAAAGTTAAATGTATAAATTTGAAACGGTCTCCAAAAGAGATTTGTATTTTATCAACAATATTGCTTAATTCGTTAATTTATTGTTTTAAATAAACTTAGACCTATTGATAATCACCGTATGTTAATGTTCTAAACTTAGCGCCATTTCAAATTGATCTATTTTGAACGTTCATTTACTATGTTGAACGCGAGGCCTTCGGGTTTTCCCCTTGCATACAGTTGTTTATTAACGCGGCGTAGGCTAATCTCCTTAATAAAAGGTACGCACCAGCGATTTGGCTTGGAGAGTTTTAATGTTATACTTTAAAAAAAACACTAGCGTATGACGCAATGTCTATCAATTCATTTTTTTGTCATTAATGGTAGATGTTTGCTTTATCTTATTAATTTTAATTACCGGTAATAGTAACCAAATGTTTTAATTATTTAATGGATTCACGTCGCTATTGAGAACATCCTTTTAATTAGCGACTTTATACAAATTATCATTTAAATGATACGAATTATAAAGAACAATCTATATTATAGTAGGCCTATATGAATGATTACTTTTTAATAACAGAAGCTTGACGGCAACAATTTGTATGCATGTGCCAGGGTCAGGCTGACTGATAAAAAAGAACAGAAACTAAATACCGAAAGAAACGTTCTCAATACTGTTTTTTATTGATACAATAAGCAAGAACACACATTAAATACCGAAAAACTTTCTCACTACACTTTTTATTGTATTGAAATATTATTATGTACTTTTGCTATTTACTTTTTTTTATTGTTTGGTATTTGTGTTGTTGTCTTTTTTATCTTTTTGATAGTATTATTGTTAATTTAATATTAGGCATATAAATAACAAGTCAAGTCAACACAACTTTTCGTACATTTTAATACCAGAAGCTTGACATCAACAATTCCTTTGCATGTGCCAGGACCAGGACATTAAAAAAAACAACAACTAAATACCGAAAGAAACTTTCTCACTGCAGTTTTTATTGTAATTTTATTTTCTTCTCTCTTAACAAAACACATTGTAGTAATTCGTTTCTCCGTCATTTTGACGGGCATAACGACTAGTCTTTTTAATAAAAAAAATTGAATGCTATAATAAAATGTACTAACTTGTTAACCTGATAATCCAGTATAAATATCTTTAAAAGGCTAATAACTAGTGAAATAAGATTAAGATATAACTACTGCCCCCACCCTCCCCTCTCAATGCAAGCTGTCCTCTAATTATCTCCAATATCAATGCATTGTTGCCTCTGTCTTATTTATAGAAGGAGCGTCTGTAATGTATAATACATTCCCTGAACCAGTTCATAAACCAATAACCACATGGATGACATACAGACGAATAATAAATTGCCTGAACCAGTTCATAAGCCAATAACCACATGGATGACATACAGACAAATAATACATTCCCTGAACCAGTTCATAAGCCAATAACCACATGGATGACATACAGACAAATAATACATTCCCTGAACCAGTTCATAAACCAATAACCTTTAAAACCCAAATCAAAATCCAAGACCAGCTCAAAGGGTCAATTCGTAGGACGCAATAATATCTTGTAAATATGGAGCAAATGTAAAAAATTGAAAAAATAGCTAAGGTGGGGCGAGGAGTGCAAGTATACAAATATATATGCAATATTACAACTCTCTCACTATGTAGGCTATTATTATCTGCCATGGATTGCAACTCTCAACTTTCCACGGGGTGATTTAGCCCATGATATCGACTATGTCATTTTATTTTCAGGATGACAGATATGTACCCTGGGATCAGGGCATAAAACACACACATATAATTTCTCAGCATTTTAATTGGGCCCATAAATACACCGTAGACTACATATATATATATATATTAAATGTCATTTCAGCTATCGACCCCACAACAAATTACATTGTGTAAATAGTAAAACGTTGCAAAGCTTTGTGACTGTGCAAGCAGCACTTGTTAATTCCTGGCAAATGCATGCACATTCTTTTACCACCACCCCACCCCCACCCCTTGTATGTTAAAGCAGGTACTGATTCGTATTGCAAGCATAGGCAGGCGTAGCCACAATGGGGAGGTGGGCAATGGGGCACCTTGAAACTCTTATGACTTCCCCCACTCCGTATCAATCTCTTCTTTCGAACAAAAGGATGGACACAATGTTAATTATTAGAGTATCATTAGTTGTTTTGATTTTTTGTAGTTGTTGCTTAGTTTTACAGAAATAAACATTTTTTTATTAGATAGTTATAGAGAGTTGCGCAAGACACACCATGAAATGCCAACTGCCAAAAAATGGTGCCTCAACGACCCTCACTCGGGTTATGGGATAGAAGAAGAAGAAGAAGAAGATAGAGAGTTAACAGGATTGTACATTTTGTTATAACCTTCACATTGTTATAGCTTTAAAAAATACGTTTTATTTTAATTTTAAGATTAAATTATGCTCATGTTATAAAAGTAAAGTATCCCGTCAGACCAAATTGATCCATAGACTAGGGCCAGTGAAGCAGCGTACACCAGTTCCTGTGGCCACGGCATACTCGGGGATTGTGTGGCCAGCACAATGCCTAGCTGCTTTTAATTTACCCAATCTAAAGTCAGGTACCCATCAGATGCTTGGCTTCTTGCATAAAATTGGATCTTTGGTTGAGTGTGTTTTGAGTAGCTTGGGTTTTAGAGGGTGATGTTTTGAGTAGCTTGGGTTTTAGAGGGTGATGTTTTGGGTAGCTTGGGTTTTAGAGGGTGATGTTTTGAGTAGCTTGGGTTTTAGAGGGTGATGTTTTGAGTAGCTTGGGTTTTAGAGGGTGATGTTTTGAGTAGCTTGAGTAGCTTGGGTTTTAGAGGGTGATGTTTTGAGTAGCTTGGGTTTTAGAGGGTGATGTCCTGATGCTTCTAATTTGGTGAATTGTATTAGAATTTTGGTTTCTCGTTTCCATAGAGAGTAGGGTAGCTGTATCCTCTATTGCTCTGATTGGAGTAGTTTTCATTGCTCCTCCGGTATTACTATGGAATCAAATTTAAATGTGGAAACTCTATTTCAAGGGGGATAATTAGCCCATTTTTATTTGGTTAATATTTCTATTTTTTTTTCTCCTTTATTAAGATATATGTAGCTTACAATTATAGTTTTGAAATGATAAACCTAAAAAAATGTTGAAATTTATATAAATATTTTATTAATGAAGTAATTATATGTAGCCTACATTTTTAAACGATAGACAGTACATTAACTACACACGATGTGTGATCACCATGCATCTACCCTACATGACTGATTCAAATTCTTAACATTAGATTTTTCACAAAGGTGTAGGAAGTCGGAGTTACCCCACCCCCCGAGCTACGGCTTCCTAAAATTATACGATGCCTGGTAGGCCCAAAGGAGGGGCAAGGAGGTCAACTTCGACTCGCCTACTACCGGAAATAAAAAATCTCAGGCTGACTGGCTGAGATCAAAATATAATATAATTAATCGAGTCTGGCTTCTCTACATAATGTGGGGGAGTTTAGTCACTACGACCGCTTCTCGGCTTTCAGTTTCTGGCTTGGATCAGAGTGTCGTAGCCTACATTCTTATCTCACAAGGCGGTAAAGTTAGCACCTGGAGGGAACGGCTCGTACAATACCCCCGGTAGCGGTATGTTGTCCGAGCCTTGCGAGACTAGGAGCTTGCCTAGTTTTCTCGCATTGGCTCTCATTCATGGTCGGCCTGGATTACATCTGGTCTGCACTCGGCTCTCATGCTTGACGTAAAAGTGATTGTGCCGAGGGCGGAACCAGCTGATCCACGACTGGTGACCCGCCTTCAGGGGCGGGAAATCAGTGCAGTTGCCGATACCATGCGAATGGCCTAAGGAAGGACAAGTGGTTCAAAAGAGCTCCAAGCGCCTCCTAATGGTAAAAAAAAAAATGAATTTTAGCAGGTGCTAGAATTTAACCTGACAACTAAATTAATGTTTCAGACATTATTGAGAAAGTTCAGTAATGATATTATGAATTTGCTATAGATGCAATAATAAAAAAAAAAAGAAGATGATAATAACAACCATGTTAATTTTTAAAAATAAAATATTAAAAATTTCTTAACAATATTTTCTATAAAGTTCTTTTGCTTTTGACTTTGGTCTTGCTAAGGCGCTTCACAAAATTGTGTTGCAAAAATAAATTTAACAAAAATAATAATAGAGCAGGTTGACTTTCAGGCGGTTGGCACGCTGAATTACTTAGAACTCCTAGTTTGGCACACTTTTAGCAAAAGGTTACCGACCTCTGCCATAGATAAGGGGTCGGCAACCTACGGCACGCGTGCCAAACTTGGCACGCAGAGCGATTTTCAATGGCACGAGGAAGACTCTCAAAATTCTACAAGAAAATAGCAGTATGACTGTTAGACCGATGGCACGCTGAATGAATTCGAAATCCTACCTTGGCGCACTGTGCTCAAAAGGTTGCCGACCACTGGTCTAGACTATCAGTGTCACATACATATAGATGGCTAGATAGATTGATAGATAAATCTATAGATTGATAGATAGATGGCCACATAAACAAGATAGACGGCTAGACGGCTAGATAGATAGAAAGATAGATAGATAGGCCTACATGTAGCCTACACAAACATGCAAACAAACATAATAAAAACATATAAACATACATACAAACATACAAGCATACAAAAATACAAAGATAAGGCAAAATAACAGAGTATATTATCATTATGTTCCAAACACTTCGAAGATGAAGACTGAGACTTCCTTGTTTCAACCTTTCACTAGTTTCACTGATCACTGGTAGGCCTAAGCGACGGTAAGTGTACTTGCCATTGATTTAGATTTTTTAAATATTGAGTCAATGATAAAATGATTTCATAAAATCATTCGCTTAGGCAATTTTTATGTGTGATTAGCTAATACAACTCATTAATTGCCTATTAATGAACACGACCAACGTAATGTTATAAACTATAATAAACGGCTTGTGGTGTAGGCCTACACATACTTCATATAGGCCCTAGCTAGGCCCTAGGCCTACTACATAGCCTAGCCTAGGCCTACACTACACATATTCATATTGCCTACATAATGATAATGAGTAGGCTTTTTTAATTATTATTAATTATAATGCAATCCAATACGATATTTGCTATCTGCTAAGCTAATGAAAAGCTAACTAAACTCCTAAACTATTAGGCTAATATTTATATAATATATATTATCAATATATATATTTATAGGCTAGGTTAGGCGGTCAGCCCTATATTGGCTATAGGCATATTAAATTATTTAAATTAGACTTAAGCATGAGCTTAGTCTTTACTAAAGAATCTTTAGGCTAAATATGCTAAGGTAATCATTAAGCCTACTACATTTAAGCATAGGCTACACTATAGTTATAGGTTAGGCTAACTATAACTAGGCCCTATATGCCTATCATATTGTAGGCCCATGTATAATTCCATATATTATATATTGATTAGGCCTAGCTAGACTCTATACATATAATATGACCTGTGTAGCCTAACTATAGTGAGTATATTCTGTTTAGTATTAGTATTATAGGCTTAGCCTAGACTAGAGCTGGGGCTAGTGCATTGCCTTGGATGAACATTAGACACATCCCTGTGCATAGACCTATAATTCATATTATAATTAAAATAAGTAATCCTCATATACTCATATAAGTATAAGACCCTATATTATTAATAATAGGCCTATAGGCCTACCTTATGGATTAGACTTAAGGCAAGCATTATTATTATATTAATATTAGAGCTACTATGATATGATAAAGATCTAATATATATATACATTTATAATGAATAATTGATGATATTATTATATAATAATATATTATTAGCCTCATAAATACTTACAAATATTAATATAGTTGAGGCTTAGATGTAGGCATCTCAGTCAATCGGATATAAATATTAAGAGATGTATGTATATACAGGACTAATAAAAAGGCCTTCTATGTACAGAATGAATCCATTTTACATCAATTACTCTTGTTGTTAAAGTGGTACAGTAACAATAAAACAATGTTGTCACCTAATTTAATAAAAGTAAATAAATAACTGAGCAGTATTTTTGCAATTACTGTGTATTTTATACTTGTGTGTTTAACCTGAATTGATTTTTAGATAGGAAGGGGATGCACAAGAAGTTTCAATCAATTAAAATGGTTATACTGATGGGGGTATGATGGAATTACTTGGAATCATCAACCATAGAAAAATGGCTGATTATATTGAATGTTTAATTAAATTAATATTACCGGGTAATGTGTTTTTTCTTCAACCTTACATGTTAATGTTAAATGAGTACCAGTACAACTAAAAACTGCAGCATTTCCTAGTCATTTTCATCACATACCACTGACCCATAAGCATAATTAACTAGACACATTATGAATTTTGGTAATTTATTTTTCTTTTAGTGTAAAATTTGGTTGATTATGCTTATTTTGAATGGATCTAAAATTATTTACACTAATGAAATGAAATAGCTAACTAAATTTTATTTACTTCCATTGCATTTCTATAAGAATAATCAACATACATATGTTCAATGTTTGGGTATGATTATATGTTTTATAATTTTATGAAATTTTATTTTATAAGTAATATATTGAAAACTATGTACTGGTACTGTAGTAAATTTTGGAAAGTGAACATTTATGATTTAGCCTAAATATTAATATGTTGTTTTATAAAAGTGTTTTTTTTCTATTTAGACTTCATGTATCAATCAACGGAAACAAAATGTACATGGGGGATCATCTAATACAAAATGATGTTAGCTGCCAGACATGAGAAAAAGTCCTGCATCAGTTGTTGACATTGACACTGCTTAATTAAAGAAAATGTAACCATGTGCTGTTGAAGGAGACTGTGTTTCAATTGCATCCAGTAAAGGATAGTCAATGATGTATTTTGCAAGGAAGATGTGCTGACATTAGCCTTTGATTCTTTAAATGTATTAAATAAAATAAAAATATTGAAAAATATTTTATGAAAATATTTTATGTTTCTTTTTTAATTGTTTTGTAAGTTAAAATATAAATATATATTAATATAATTAGCAATTAAACATAAATTACAACAAAATATGTGATGAAATTAAATATAGAATTTATTTTTAGCAGTAGACTGATGTCATGTATAGAGGTGGGTTGCCTAAGTGTGCAACATATGAAATTCCTTTTCCTCTAGGATTATAGTTATAGTGCAGCTAAACAGTCCAACATTGTACTTGCAACAAGCTGTCTTCATCCACCCTGCCTTGACATTCTGCTTCAATTACCTGTTTGCAATGGGGGTGAAAAACAAGGAACATGGCATAAATAAATATATTATATTTATATATATTTTTTTTTTAATTCAAGAGGCCTAAAGTAAACTAATTGTTGCACCAAATTGATCCATAGGTCAGATGAAGCAGCATTCAACAGTTTACGTGGCCACGGCATACTAATTGATTGTGTGGCCAGCACTATCCAGAACCTCCTTTACTTTACCCTATACATAAGTATAGGTACTTATAGTTATAACATTTTTATTTGAATTGAAGCATAATAATTTCAAATGTTGAAGTTGAAGGGAGGAATATTCTGTTACATGAAAAAATATTAATTAACTAAAAAATATATATTACATAGCCTAGGCCTATATCTACTGAATAAAAAAGTCATTTAGTTTTATAGGTCTTTATAGCAACCACACCAAAATGTTTATTGGACTTCATCCTACAATAAAATCCTACAATACTACTATAGGCCTATAGTCTATAAGGCTACTGGCATCAAGCTTTACATTTGTATTTTGAATAGTTTTAATTTTATATAGTATTAAAAACTGTTTTAAGACTATTCAAAGCAGTGGTGCTGATAGCCAAACTAAAGCCTCTCTATATACCAACTGTAGCATGCCAATGAATATTGACTAATTAATAATGGGCTTAATTATATGTTATCTTATGCCTATATATAGGCTAGACTATAGGATAGGACTATAATATAATAAATGGGAGATATATACTATCCTATCAATGACAATTAAATTAAACCTACAATATATCACGAAATGTGACAAAAAAAAAAACACTATTCCGAAAGTCTAAATCATCATACCAGACTAAATGACTCAAATATGATGATTATAATAATATGTTATATGGCTAAATAATTTCATCAAATGAAATAAAGTAAGTCCCCATGCCCCATATGTCGGACTTAAATCAGTTTATTTTCATGTAGGCTATGCCTACAATTTACTTTACTTTACACTTTAGTAAAATCTTTACGTTAACTAAACTGTCAACTTTCTCTTCTTATCTTGTACAATTGACAATTTTAATGGAACTTAATAAAAATAAGGAAGACAAAGTCTTAAAAGTAATACCTACTTTTCCTGAATTGTCGAGTAGGCCTATGCTGTTCACATATTATGCCGACCTTTTCTTCAATGTTGCTTCCACTATTCATACATATGGTAATTATACCATTAAGGTCCATTACAAGTCGTACTCTGTAATTCTGTAGGCCTATACTTCGATGTCGATAGTGTCGACTGTCGCTTCGAAAGTCATCACCCAATAGGCCTATCTTCAACTCTCATAGTGAAAAAATTATTTCGACATTTAATATTTGTTCTGAATTATTTTAAATTCAATTTCTTTTGTTGTCTATTTTGTTCCTTTTTTCCTCCATACTTTGCCTTCCTTTCTGGTACTGAAAACTATTTGAACTAAATTATATTTAAACATGTTTTTTTTTTGTTTTAATTATAGCTTCATTGTCAGTTTGCGCTTTTGTCGGTGTGCGCTTATATAGCCGTTCGCATTTGTCACTGTGGGCGATTGTCGGTGTCCGCATTTGTCGGTGTGCGCCATTGTCCGTGTGCGGAACTATCGGTGTTCGCGTTTGTCCTGTGCGCATTTGTGTCATTGCGGGATTGTCTGTGCGCGTTTGTCGTGTGCGCAATTGTCTTGTGCGCGTTTGTCACGGAACCATTCGCTTCAGATCGAGTTTTTAAGAAAAAGTAATACACTTATTTTCCCTATTTTGTGTATAAGTATAGTGTAGACCTAGAGTCCTAGACCTAGTCCTAGACTACATTTGTTTTCTATCGCCGCTTACGTTTTCTTTGTTTTTTTTACGCCACTGAAGTCTCCCATTCTGATGCTTAGCAGTAAATTAATTAATGACGGTTACAAAATGATTCTGTTTTGTAGACATTTGAACGAACTAAAATCATACATTTTATATAATAATATGGTTCCGAAAATTTTCGTTTTAGAAACTGTACGCCTAAATAAAATTAGTTAGGTTGGAATAAACAAAGCAAGGGAGGTAACACATAAAATTTTTACCCTAATAAGACAGCTTCAGTTTTCCTTCTTTGATACCCAGATCTCATTACAAAATGCATGACTTTTTATTTTTATCCAAATTTAATAAATGATATCTTATAAGTTTACAGACGTTCCTTCTAGATAGACGATTATTACGTCCACTAGGCCCAAAGGCTTATAAATAAGCATTGTAAATTATAACAGCATTGTTCCTAAACTATATGCAAGTGGTGATCCGATAGCAAACACATTAAATGTAAAAAGGAAAGGAAAAGTGGTATGGATACTACCTTCGTTCATTTGGTGGGAGGTTTTTAGCATAAACGCCACCATGGCACTTTTTGATTAAAAAAAAGGCTCTTCCAGGAACTGAAATGGCCTAATGATATTTAGGAATAAAAAACTACTTTTAAATTGACGCTTGTTTTTGTTGTAGAAATGAAAATAGAGAAAATACTAGCACTACAGCACAAGCACGAATAAACAGTACAAGTAAAGGTTACTAAATAAGAGAAACTAAAGAGTAAAAAAGAGGAATTAAACTTTTATTTACACTAAAGTCGTTTGTAAGATGCACGTTTAAACATGTGCCGATAGATCTAAGCTTATGTAATATTATAATATATGTTGAGTTGCATAATATTATAAGACGAAATGATGAAGACAGCTTGTCAATTATTTATAGCAGGCCCCCTAATGTTCGTTTTAAAGGGGTGTTCGCAATGAAGTATGCAAAACGTAGGATTGATCCTCATAGCGAACTGTTGGAGTGGGGATCTAAAAACTGTCGAAAATGCACCTCAAATGAAATATTACTAGATATGCTGATATGGAGTTAAGTGCATTCAAACCAATAAAGAGAGGAGTCAGGCAGTGATGTGTTTTATCACCAGACCTCTTCAACATTTACAGTGGAATAATACTCCGTAATATCGATGGTATTAAAGTTGGAGGAAAGAATATAAATAATCTGAGATATGCAGACGAAAAAGTACTGTGACAGTACTAATAGCAGAATCAGAAAGTGCCCTTCAAACTATTCTAAATAAGGGGTAGAAGAGAGCCGACTTAAAGGATTAACACTCAATCTCAGTAAGATCGAAGTAATGGTAATATCTTAAAACACAACCTCCAGGATGCTCTATATCCAGTGAAGGCGAAAACATCAAGGAAATCAGTTCGTTTCATTATCTAGGCTATACAATAACACAGGGAGGCAAATGCAACAAAATGCAACAAAGAAAGAAAAAGAAGAATCGCAATATCTAAAAACAGCTTCATGAGCTTAAGCAGTATCATGAAAAACAGGAATATCAGAATATGTACCAAAATGCGCATACTGAATGGATATGTTTGGTCTGTTTTTCTATATGGGTGTGAATGTTGGACTATTGATTATATTATAGTCTATGGTATTGATAATAAAACAAGGAAAAGATTGGAGGCAGTAGAAATGTAGTTTCTAAGAAGGATGATGAGAATATCATGGACTGAAAAGAAATCTAATGCAGAAGTGTTGAAAACAGCATGTACCTAAAGAAAACTCATTAAAACCATTAGGAACAGACAGATGAAATTCTTAGGACACATCTATAGGAAAAATGGTAGGCCTATAGAAAGACTGGTTTTGTGTGGGAAAATATCTGGTAAGAGAGACAGAGAAAGACGAAGGCTGACACGAAGCAGGACGTTTGGGCGCAGCCGTTTTTGTACGACCGTTTTGGTGCGACCGTTTTGGCGCGACGGACGTTTTGGCGCAGCCGTTTTGGCGCAGGACGTTTTGGCGCGATGGACTATAAGCACATCACATCATTTAATCAAATTAACTTAATAACTTCATTTCATTGAAACAATATTTTTTTTATAATAAATGAAACAAATATGAAATAAAAACATATTAAAACCATGTAGGCCTATATATTGGATTATTAAATTTTAATAACTTATTTTTTTTTAAACTGATTGAATAATAAATAATGTACAAAATGACAAATAATGTAATAATATTAAATAATGACAGTTTAAAACAATGTATTTTAACAATATCCTGAATGAACAAGCTTTTATGGCTTCATTAAAAAATTATTGGCTAGGCCTCTTAAGTATTCTATTACGTTTCTGCTTCTATACGTTTCAACGATCTTACTGATTCTGTTATCAGCATCCACATATTTTTTGCGTTTTTAAAGTTTAATAGTCCTATAAAGGCATTAAAGTAGGCCTACATCGTTTTAAATTATTGTTATTTATTATTAGTTTCATTTATTATATAAAAAAATCTTTTTCTCAATTATTTCCTCGCGCCAAAACGTCCCGCGCCAAAACGGCTCGCGCCAAAACGGCTGCGCCAAAACGTCACGTACCGGGCTGACATATGTAGAAAGCCTGAACGCAGGGCCCTCGAGAGAAAAAAAAAGATGCCGGTACGAGATCTTTTATGCGCAGGTGGGCTGCAACAAACTTAGCTTCATTCCACGTTGCTTTCCAACTGTTTCGCAAAGGCCCTAGTTGTGCATATTATAAGCTTTCTATGTTTGCAACTATTGCAGCTATAGTCGCATCACAAGCTTGAATGACTTAGTTGCAGAAGTCAATAGGGACTAGTATAATGTGCCACACGACTCTGACATTATGATGCAAGTGATAGAACGGACATAACATATAAATTCCATGGATTTCGTTTCTGGTTTTCGGAGTAAGATTCAGCTTTAACAGGTCTTCCAAAGCCATCTCAACCCCTGGAGCTACAAATGGTTTTACACTTTCAATTCGATATGATCATATGGTGCTAGAAATGCCATGAAGCTTTGACAGTATTTTCCACCTCTTGAGGCTGCAACTGAATAATGTGTTTACATTTGTCTAAAATTATGATTACTTCAACCTCCCCTAGTGGCTACCGCACAGGAGATCATAATAGTGTAAAAGGATCGACTAACTAGCTTTGACTGCCGTACTAGTATGCAGCGATATAGAGTTTGTAGGCCTAGGCTACTAAGCTAACAGGGAGAAATGTAAGCCAGTAAGGCTAATAGGTCTATATCTGTAATCGTCCTGGAGAAAAATAATAAAAAAGAGATAAGAAGATAAGATAAGAATGGGTATTTCTTATAGCGCTTCTATCCAAGCTATTAAATTAGCATGCTCAGTGCGCTCTCGGTTTGATTTGCAGTGGCAGATGTATTAGCCAAAGAGAAAGGTCTGTTAAGTTCTTTTTTAAAGATTCTCCTGTACCAGATTCTCTCAGTGTCTGAGATAAACTGTTCCATAAAGAAGGCGCCACTGATTTTAATGATCGCAATCCCAGGTACTTCTTTTTGTGTCCATCCAAACTAGGAGTTTTGAGGAGTGACTGTGATGAAGAGCGCAGTTCCCTAGATGGCTCATGCCTTGATATAAGCGCTCGAAGATAGGAAGGAGCATCCGTACGTAATGGACATAATTTTGTGCTCCATTCACTTTATCACCGGGAGCCAGTGGAGATCCATTAGTGTTGGGGAGATATGATCTTGCCTTCTCACCCCCGAAAAAATGCGCGCCGCGGTATTCTGCACTCTCTGTAATCTCTGCAGCTGGTTCTATGGGCAAACCCCACAGGTAACTATTGCAGTAATCCAACCTTGACTGGATAAGTGATACTGCTACGGTATTGGCCGTCCTTCTATTGAGTTGAGGTCGCAGCTGACCAAGGATGCGTAGATGAAACGAACAAGCCTTAACCACAGCACTGATATATGGAACCATTGATATTTTATTATCAATAAAAAGGCCAAGGTCTCTAAACGTGTTGGACAACGTTATCTCGGAAGCCCCAACCTTGATCGTAGTAATAGCTATTTCCCGAAGACTGACATCAGAACCACAGAATTGCATCTGTCTTGTCATCATTTAATTTAAGTCTGTTTGCAACCATCCATGCCTTAACTGTTTGACAGCCCTCCTCCATATTACCAACAGCAGCAGCACAGGCAGACGAATCAGGACGAAAACTAAGATCCTAAATGCTATCGAAAATAATTAGGCCCTATATTATTACAACTAAAGGCTTCATTGCAACTAAATGTTCAAGTACACATTCAAAGAAAATCAAAATTAAGGGCACCCAGCGCCCTTGTAGGAGGTTTTGGGGCATATCCTCTTAGCTTAATAGCAAAAATTAAAATACACTTGCGTATTGGCCAATTGAATTTTAAATTTTAATATTCATGGCCTTCATGGGCCCCGGTACTGCGTACCAGCTGTACCCCCTCTCGTGGGGCCTGCCTGAACGAATGGGCCACGGACAACAACATAAGTAAAAATAACTTCCTCCAAATAGCAAACAACATGAAGGAATGGAGAGTCATGACCGCCGATGTCCGTTCCAGACCTGGCACGTAAAGAAGAAGAAGAATGCTGTTCTTAGAGCAAGACTGGAGAGAGAAGAAAAGCAGAAAAAAAAACACAGAAAAAAGAGAAGGATCAAGAAAAGTAATACCAGTAAGCTCAGATCTAGAGTCTAGTCAAGTTTAATAACTTAGCTTGTCATTCTCATTACTGTCGGTGCAGACGTGTTCTTGACTCACCCATAAATAGATCTAGATCTATATTTTACAACATAAAACTCGTTGGTTTAGAAAAAAAAAATAGATCAATAATTTTTTTTGACGATCTATCAAAGTCTAAACGTAGTTTGCATAAACAAAATAATAAATCTTTGATGACTTTGGCTTATTTTCTCTGAAATCAAAGTGTTCGCATTGAATTTTTATGAAAAAAAAGTGTTCGCTATGAGAATGCAATCTACACTCTAACCCTGCGTATTAATACAATAATGTATGCTCATTCAAGTAGCCACGTTGTCGTACTATGTTTTGGGATTTTGGTTTTAATCCTATATAATGTCTAACGGTTTAGAAACTAGGTAAAAAAAAACTAAATATGGTGCTATTTTTAGTCTAGTGATGTTCGCAAAGGGTTATTTACTCTAGGGGGTGTTCGCGGTGAGGTCATTTGCTCTACGCCTTTGTTATTATTATAGTCATCAATTCATTGAAGGCCTGCCTTATACTATTATAAGCCAGCCTACATTTAGCCTACATGTCTTGATTCGTGCGAACTGGACATGATTTAAAAAAAAAATGGTTGGGGTCCCTGGACTTGTTTATCTGCTCCTTCCGGTTTTTAGGACAATCTCTTTATATCTTCCCCGCTTCTTTTAATTCTGTATGTAAAATGTTCTCTAACGCTTGGCGAGCTGTTGCCTTAGTCCTCTTTTTACTAATTTTTAAATCTTAGGGCGAGACCAATCCATTTCCTCTTCCTTTTTTAAACATCGCTTAGTAATCTATGGGCCTACATTAGTAGGATCTGTCGAAGGCAACACATGGTATACATTTTTTATTTTGTGTGTGTTACAACACGGATCTTCTGTCATCTACCAAGTACCAAGGGTCTGGTTCACTAGGCCTATAACTATATTATATGGACATGTTATCCCGATCCGCCAGCCGAGGCGCCCGATGGGTAGACAACTACATCACACGAGTCATTAATTATGGCACTAGTAGACCTTTAATTTGCTTTTCTCCCATTTTCACTTAAATTTGCCTATTTATTCATTCCCGTTGATAGCCATTGAAAGGTCTACCAAAAACACCCCATCCTGCACACCACGTCGTATCGATGGGGATACGAGTAAGCGTGGTTTTCACGCTATTTCCCCGTCGATAAGTCGTGGTGTTCCCGATGGGATAGCACCAGTAGGATCTGAGTAAATGCATGGTAAAAACAAACACACAATTTCAACAGCAGTCTTTGTTTCTTTATCTATCATTACTATCAACACCAGCAAGTGTACTACTTTTCTAGGCAACATACTGGTAAGTCTGCAATGGTATGTCAACACTACAGCAACATTATTTCTCCACATTACATTCCAAGCGCTAGTATTAATTCACACTTGGGTGTAAATGTAGATACTTTTGCAGTTTTGCATGTGCCAGTGAGCGAATATAAGACTGCCAATGAAGACATTCTCGTTAATATCAAAACATATCAAAACCAGCAAGTGTACTTCTAGGCAACATGCTGGTCAGTCTGCAATGGTAAAAACTTAAATTTTTTCGCACTCATTGATTTAAAAGCACGGTTTCGGTTCGATCGCCCGCCAAGAAGTTAGTGTACTTCTAGGCAATGTCTAGTCTGCAATGGTAAAAACAAACATTCTATCTCACCAGGCAGTCTTGAGTCCATTACATCAACATTAGCAAGTGCATTTCTAGGCAACCCAGAGATACGATACGGCGTGTTGTGTCCGCTTATTTTGTTAATGAGTGCAATGACAATGGCGAGTCAGCACTAGCAACTGCAATTCTCCACATCTACACTCTTACTCAATGCAGATTTCTTGCATGTTCTAGAGTGAGATCGCAATAGAAATCAAGACTTCCAAAATGAAAGCAATCTCGTTGATATCAAAATATATCAACACTAGTAAGTGTCATTGCTGAGCAACTCGCTAGTGAGTTTGTAATGGTAAAAACGACCATTCAATATCATACCATACGTATCTTATGATATGGGTCTTTTTCTCGTTGACATTCATTTTATAATAAAGTTATAATAAAGTTCTTCTACGAACTCGGTTACTGGCTCCCCTAACGAAATGTCGACCCATTCGATATACCCCGTACAAATCAGAACGCCCAAGAAGACATTCCACATCCGGAAGTCCGGAAATTCCCGCCAAGGAAGTACTTACAATAAAAAGGCCAAGGTCTCTAACCGTGTTGGACAACGTTATCTCGGAAGCCCCAACCTTGATCGTAGTAATAGCTATTTCCCGAAGACTGACATCAGAACCACAGAATTGCATCTGTCTTGTCATCATTTAATTTAAGTCTGTTTGCAACCATCCATGCCTTAACTGTTTGACAGCCCTCCTTTATATTACCAACAGCAGCAGCACAGGCAGACGAATCAGGACGAAAACTAAGATCCTAAATGCTATCGAAAATAATTAGGCCCTATATTATTACAACTAAAGGCTTCATTGCAACTAAATGTTCAAGTACACATTCAAAGAAAATCAAAATTAAGGGCACCCAGCGCCCTTGTAGGAGGTTTTGGGGCATATCCTCTTAGCTTAATAGCAAAAATTAAAATATACTTGCGTATTGGCCAATTTAATTTAAAATTTTAATATTCATGGCCTTCATGGGCCCCCTAAACTCTCATGGGCCCCGGTACTGCGTACCGGCTGTACCCCCTCTCGTGGGACCTGCCTGAACGAATGGGCCACGGACAACAACATAAGTAAAAATAACTTCCTCCAAGTTTAATAACTTAGCTTGTCATTCTCATTACTGTCGGTGCAGACGTGTTCTTGACTCACCCATAAATAGATCTAGATCTATATTTTACAACATAAAACTCGTTGGTTTAGAAAAAAAAAATAGATCAATAATTTTTTTTGACGATCTATCAAAGTCTAAACGTAGTTTGCATAAACAAAACAATAAATCTTTGATGACTTTTGCTTATTTTCTCTGAAATCAAAGTGTTCGCATTGAATTTTTATGAAAAAAAAAGTGTTCGCTATGAGAATGCAATCTACACTCTAACCCTGCGTATTAATACAATAATGTATGCTCATTCAAGTAGCCACGTTGTCGTACTATGTTTTGGGATTTTTGTTTTAATCCTATATAATGTCTAACGGTTTTGAAACTAGGTAAAAAAAACTAAATATGGTGCTATTTTTAGTCTAGTGATGTTCGCAAAGGGTTATTTACTCTAGGGGGTGTTCGCGGTGAGGTCATTTGCTCTACGCCTTTGTTATTATTATAGTCATCAATTCATTGAAGGCCTGCCTTATACTATTATAAGCCAGCCTACATTTAGCCTACATGTCTTGATTCGTGCGAACTGGACATGATTTAAAAAAAAAATGGTTGGGGTCCCTGGACTTGTTTATCTGCTCCTTCAGGTTTTTAAGACAATCTCTTTATATCTTCCCCGCTTCTTTTAATTCTGTATGTAAAATGTTCTCTAACGCTTGGCGAGCTGTTGCCTTAGTCCTCTTTTTACTAATTTTTAAATCTTAGGGCGAGACCAATCCATTTCCTCTTCCTTTTTTAAACATCGCTTAGTAATCTATGGGCCTACATTAGTAGGATCTGTCGAAGGCAACACATGGTATACATTTTTTATTTTGTGTGTGTTACAACACGGATCGTCTGTCATCTACCAAGTACCAAGGGTCTGGTTCACTAGGCCTATAACTATATTATATGGACATGTTATCCCGATCCGCCAGCCGAGGCGCCCGATGGGAGGACAACTACATCACACGAGTCATTAATTATGGCACTAGTAGACCTTTAATTTGCTTTTCTCCCATTTTCACTTAAATTTGCCTATTTATTCATTCCCGTTGATAGCCATTGAAAGGTTTACCAAAAACACCCCAGCCTGCACACCACGTCGTATCGATGGGGATACGAGTAAGCGTGGTTTTCACGCTATTTCCCCGTCGATAAGTCGTGGTGTTCCCGATGGGATAGCACCAGTAGGATCTGAGTAAATGCATGGTAAAAACAAACACACAATTTCAACAGCAGTCTTTGTTTCTTTATCTATCATTACTATCAACACCAGCAAGTGTACTACTTTTCTAGGCAACATACTGGTAAGTCTGCAATGGTATGTCAACACTACAGCAACATCATTTCTCCACATTACATTCCAAGCGCTAGTATTAATTCACACTTGGGTGTAAATGTAGATACTTTTGCAGTTTTGCATGTGCCAGTGAGCGAATATAAGACTGCCAATGAAGACATTCTCGTTAATATCAAAACATATCAAAACCAGCAAGTGTACTTCTAGGCAACATGCTGGCCAGTCTGCAATGGTAAAAACGTACATTTTTTCGCACTCATTGATTTAAAAGCACGGTTTCGGTTCGACCGCCCGCCTAGAAGTTAGTGTACTTCTAGGCAATGTCTAGTCTGCAATGGTAAAAACAAACATTCTATCTCACCAGGCAGTCTTGAGTCCATAACATCAACATTAGCAAGTGCATTTCTAGGCAACCCAGCGGGCATAGCACATCGTATCGACGACATTTTGTTAATGAGTGCAATGACAATGGCGAGTCAGCACTAGCAACTGCAATTCTCCACATCTACACTCTTACTCAATGCAGATTTCTTGCATGTTCTAGAGTGAGATCGCAATAGAAATCAAGACTTCCAAAATGAAAGCAATCTCGTTGATATCAAAATATATCAACACTAGTAAGTGTCATTGTTGAGCAACTCGCTAGTGAGTTTGTAATGGTAAAAACGAACATTCAATATCATACCATACGTATCTTATGGTATGGGTCTTTTTCTCGTTGACATTCATTTCATAATAAAGTTATAATAAAGTTCTTCTACGAACTCGGTTACTGGCTCCCCTAACGACATGTCGACCCATTCGATATACCCCGTACAAATCAGAACGCCCAAGAAGACATTCCACATCCGGAAGTCCGGAAATTCCCGCCAAGGAAGTACTTACAAGATGTAACCTACTTTGTGAAAAATAACGTAAATATTTTTATGAATAAAGTTCGTAATAGTAGGCTATAGATTCTAGTTGTTTTCTTTTGGTTATGTTTGATTTTCTACAAACGTTGTCAACTTCTTCACGCAAAAGCGGATAGTTATCGAGAAAAAAAAAATCTTTAACCGGAAGTCATATTAAAATGGTAATAAAGGGAAAATATAGTCCTTTTATTTTGATCTCATCCTAACAGATTTTCTTTAGTGTTAAAAGTCACATATAATATAACATTAAACTATAGTTAAGCGGTAGTTTTACGTAGTAATGACACACAGTAGGTAGTTATGTAATGTTTAGATATGTAGACTACACATTAATTTTCCAGTCAGTAATATTTATATAACTTACAACTATATTGTATACTTTTTATTTTTATTGATATAATCCTAAAGCATTTTTTTTAAAGGAAAAGTAGAAAACATTTAGAAATATTAACGCAAAAAAAAAAAACGGGTTAATTATCTCCCTTTAATTAAATGAAAGTTTCCAAATTTGATTCTTTTGTGATGCCAGACAAGTTATGTTTTGTATTATAAATAATATTACTTATTCATTTATATTTCCTTATTCAAATCTAGCATCGTGGTATTTATTTCAGCTAGATCTATATTCTATATAGATAGTAATTAGAGTTAGAGTTATACAATTAGTTTTCGTTAAACAGTTAAAAATAAACATTTCCCGCATAATTGTTTAAATCGATTTAAGTATTTTTGTAAACATTAATAATTACAATAACAACAATTACATAATATATTGCTAGTATATAAGCCTCTTATATTTATTACAATAATAAAACAAATCTTTTAAAATTTATTAGGCAATATTTATGCTTAATCAAAGAAGAGGAGCATAGGGCTAAAAACTATTTTAAATGTAGGCCTATTTAGTCTGTAGGCTATTAATTGATGAACGCCTTGTCATTGAGTACTCTTCGCTAACAGTTATACGCAGTGGCGTAGCCAGGTTTTGACGCTAGGGGGAGCGAAATTTTAGAAAAACAGGCCCCACGTTTAGCAATTTTTCCAGATTAATAGAATAACTAAGAATTCGTTCGTATCAAGTGTTATAAGAAAACCCTGTGCCTCAGGATACACACACTGTATAATAGTGCAGTTTTTATTTAAGTCTCTTCCAGAAGAAAGTCATACGGAGTATAGGTAAAGTCTTGGATAGATTATTTTCTTGTCTGGAAGCAATTAAGATGTATCTTAATTGAAAAAAAAATATTTCGTTATTGAATGAGGAGAACTGACTGTTGAAGCCAATGTTTCTGTATGACTTGGCGACACGTTTTAGTGAGTTAAACTTCCATTTACAAGACTAGGTCCAAAAGCAACTGGAATGGATTTGCTTTGAAACTGGTCATATCTTTCCGTGAAATCAATTTCAAAACATTTAACTCTTTCCCTAATTTAAAGCAAATTAAAATAGATGAGCATTTTCAGTAGTACACTAGTTAGATCTATATTAAAACAATTAACTCGTTTGGTATCACTAGCATCAAATTTTGAGAATTTAATTTAAGGGAGATAATTAACCCTATGTCTTTACATTAATATTTCTAATATGTTTCTTTTTTGTTTCCTTTTAGAAAAAAAATGGTTTACAACTCTAAAATGATCAAATTACACAAGATAGTCGAAAATTATATAAATATTTTATGACTAAAGAATGTACATGTGCATTTTTAAACATTAAATAACTACCCAGTTTGTATGATTATTTAGTTTCTCTTCCTCTAAAGTGCAATTATTGAAAACTATATTCCATTCGGGTTAAAATGACGGCCTTTTGGCTAAGGTCGATCACTCTGGCTTCCCCACACAACGTGTAGATCTTCTCCGCCTTGTGCGATTAGATTTTGCACACATATTCTCCGCCTTGTGCGTTTAGATTTTTCACAAAGGTGTAGGAAGTCTGAGTCACCCCCACCCCCAGAGCTACGGCTCCCTAAAACTATACGATGCCTAGTAGGCCCAAAGGAGGGGCAAGGAGATCAAACTCCGACGCGCCTCCTACCGGAAATAAAAAATGATATGATAGAGTTAGAGTAAATCTCAGTTATTCAGAGTTTAAACATTAAAAACTTTATATAGATTACTAGATTAATTTCTTGACAACTAAATTCAAATGTTGATAACTATTAATTTGTAAGTTGACTAATGAAATTGTGCATTAGCTACAAATGTATTTTTTTTAAAAGCTGATAATAATAAACAGGTTATTTTTTTTATTAATTATAAAACGCTTTAATGATTTTCTCATTACGCTCCTTTTCTTTTGGTCTTGGTCTTGCTATGGCACTAAATAAATTGTCTTATAAAAATAATATAGTTGATCAGTTCGACTTTCACGCTGTTGGCACGCTGAATGATTCAAAATGATTGCAATAAATTAAATTGTTGAAATGCAATTTGAAAGAAAAAAATTAGAAACCGCATAAATTTTGCTTCCTGGCTTGTTTAAATTATTAATTAAATATTTTTTTTCCCGAAAAGGCCATTTTTTTTCGAAAATGGTCGTAGGGGGAGCGGCCGCTCCCTCTGCCCCCCCCCCCCCTCCCCTGGCTACGCTACTGATTATACGCGAAAAAGAAAAAGAAAAGATGCCGGTACGAGACCTTTTCTGCCCCCCCCCCCCTCCATACACACGCATTTTTTTGTATTCTAACACTAGTCATATCTAGATGATTTATTTGTATTACATACGTTTGAAAAATCATGACTCATTTTAAAAGGTCTGTGGACCATTTTGTGAAACTGTCACAAGTGTTACCATTTACCATTAGAATGTAATCATTTCAATCACAGCCGTACAGGTCTATTGCAAAAATACTTTAATGAAGTACGCAGTTCTTAATTTAAATTAGTGTAATTGTTCCCCCGCTTCATGAAGTATTGATCTTGCAAATAATATTACAAAGATGTGTAAAAGGGGAAAAGTGTCTCTCATTGTTAAGTATAGACCTACCTTTGAGGATGCGTTTAACAAAAGTTTAATGTCCAAGTTAATCAATCTTTGATTTTTATCCTAAAATTTGTCTAGCACATTGTTGGTGTTGTTTTTTAACTCTTGATTTTATTTGACATCTTAATGCCTGTGAGTGTTGGAACTGTGGCCAAATGTGTATTTTAATGAACACTCTGTTACTTCATGATAACATCTGATGGGGTTTCTTTTGTCCCGTCGGGCCAAATCGATCCATAGGTCCGATGAAGCAGCGTTCACCAGTTTCTGTGGACACGGCATACTAGGTGATTGTGTTGCCAGCACTATGCATAGCCGTTTTTACTTTACCCCAACTAAGGTCCTGTACCCATCAGAATTGGGTAGACTCAGGGATACCCTCCAGACCCGGGTTAAAAATTTAAGCCTGCACCAAGATTCGAACCCGGGTACGCCAACCGAACGCGCTGCCGCACGGCCACCGTGTCCCATATAGAATATATAGAATATACTTGAATTCACTAATATAGGAATACATTATTTAATCCTAAATTTATCCCTTGAAGAGCGTTCTTAAGGCATCACCAGGGTCAGGTGAATTTTCGTAATTCCCTTGCCTTTTACTTCTTATTATCCTTCTGACAGTTATATATTCAGTATTTAAATTTGGCAACGTGTTTTTTGCTTGTTGCTCAAGTGCATCAAAATCTTTCCTAATTTCACGTAAAATATCCAAAAGTGACCTGTACCAATCTGCACAACTACTAAGTAAAATATTAAGGCTTTGAAGAATTTTATTTACTCTTGAAAAATGTCTCAGTATTCGATTCGAGAAATGGAGCATAAACACGAATTCAAATTATTCCATTTTATCTAAAAGATTGTTGGCCCTCAATCTAGTATAACCCTATGTATTATTATCTGAATGTAAATAATTGAGTGCATGGGTGATATCATTGTAATTTTCTAAAATAGCTTCTGTAGCTTTTGAGTGTGCCTCCCACCTAGTGTCTGATAAATATTAAGGCACTTTAGAATGAGGTTTCAAATATGATTTCAGAACTTTATTTCTCCTTTTTTTCGGCACAATGTTTTAGTGTTCACTGTTTTTAGAATAAGCTTAGTGTAGTTTTAAATTTGCTAACAATTTGAATGTAGGCCCCTCTTGATCTTGAGGCCCCCATTGATCTTGAGGCCCTAGGCTGAAGCCTTGATAGCCTATAAGAAAATCCGGCCCTACATAGGCCTACTAAATTTATGCTAGAATTAATTTGGGCCACTTGTGGGCTAAAGGTGGCTAATCGCAGCTTAGGTTCGGGAAACATTCTGAAACATCTGGTTTTGCATACAGCGGAAGTATTTTGGAGAACGCGTTATTTGATGCGCACTGAAAACCCGATTCTTGAGCTCTAAAAATAGCGCAAGCGGTCCTCTTATTATAGTCTTTGATACTACGTCATCTGTCTATACTATCAAAACCAAGTCGCTAAGCGTTCCGATACACATATAGACAGACAATATTTCTTTGGGTAATTATTATATAGATTGGCTATGTATGGCTTACACACTTATGTTATAAAAACGAGGCAATTCATGATTTTTGTTTGTTTGTAATTATTGGGGTTGACGAAATACACATTTAGCAGCTTGTTATACACATATTTTTAAAAGTATATCATGCTCTATTTATCTCTGGTTCTGTTTGGTTGTCATGGAAACATAGAAAGTGATCCGATTTATAATCGATTTATAATCGACAGGTACTTTGTTTACCAAATGCAAACATTAGACCGTTGGAGGGCGAGGGGGGCAATGCATGATAGGGGAGTGGGGATGCAGGAAAGTTTTGTTTGACATTGAAACATTAGGCTATGTTGTCAAGTAGAGAATAAACTGGACTTACATCCTAATTTTAAATAGTGTTTTCTTAAGTTTTTAAAAAAGAAACATTTTTTTTTTAAATTGAACATTAACAACATTAGACTGACAAAGTAAAGCTTTCTTAATTACAAGATTTGAGACACCCATCAGAACTAAAAAAACGAAAGCGACGATTTTGTTAAAGGAGGGGCAATCACCGACTTTGAACTCACGCACAGCAACAGTTCTATGGGTTATCCCTCTTGCTGGCTAGCTCACGCGCAAGCCGGAAAGAGCCACACACTCGCTAAGGCGCGCACGCAGCCGCGAGTGGAAGCGACACCAGCGCTGATTATGTTGATGTATGCGCTCATCCAACAATGCCTTGCGCGCCTGTGCACGTCCGTAGAGCTGTAGGAGAAAAAAAAAAGAAAACAAAAAAAAACAACCCACACACAACTGAAACGGATAGGAAAGCGAGGGCTGAATGCAGGCAAGCGTTTCGTTGTGCCGAGCTGTCGCAAAAAAAAAAAAGAAAAAACAACCTTCATTTTCATAATTTCTTGTGTAGCTAGAAGAAGAATTTTAGGGAGACCCCCCCCTTTTTTTTTGTGCATTGAGTGACGTAACGCATGCCCCCAGAGTACGGTCCTATTTATTGTTTCCATTATTATTATTTCTTTGCTTCCTAAATCCATGATAAGACATTTGTATAGGCCTAAAACTCGTATTTAGCAAGCAGTCCAAACAACATACAATCAGGCCTGCTGGTTTACTCTTGCATTATTCTGCCACTACTCGCAGCCAAAGAGGAAGAACACGCCCTAATCTATTACCAGGAATTGAAAACACGGTACAATTATTTTTTTTAAATCCACGGAACCAAAAGAAAACCAAACTCCCAGAAATGTTCGTATTTCGATAAAAATTTCAGGTGCCGAAAGAGTGGATCGAGGGCCTTATATTTGAGCTAAAAAAGAGTCCAACCCCCACCCGCCCCTCCCTTGTAGTGTGTGTGTTGGTGCCGCTTGGGCTCCAAGACGATTTCTCTAATATTTTTCTACCAAGTGAGGGTTAGACCACTGCGACATCTCGCGAACTCACGCTCTCCGCGAGAGCTGGCTTTTTTATGCAAAGCAAGACGCCGACATATTTTGCAGGTCAGAAGCTCTTGAGTCGGCGACCGGAGACCTCGTCAAAAAGCCCGTGATTGTGTGGTTGGATCGTATTGTTTCACTCTATTTTTTGGATATTGTTTTTTGGATACACTTATTGTATGACAGGAAGTTTTCGTAAGGACTCGTCTATTGTCAACGGGTTTTAACCAAACAAATTGATTGTCTGTATTTTTCCTTAAATACATAGATCTAGATCTATATCTTTTTTTATATATATCTTTCATATTATTATTATTATAATATATTTTTTTTACGGTTTACTCTGTTAGCGTGGTAGCATTAGCCACGGCGTTAACGGTGGGATAGACTGTACGAGAAAGGGCAGGTGCGGCTTGCCGGTCGGTCGGTCGGAGCATTCGTAGCCATGGGGTGTACACTCAGCGCAGAGGAAAGGGCGGCCATGGAAAGGAGCAAGGCCATTGAGAAAAACTTGAAAGAAGATGGCATGCAAGCTGCAAAGGATATTAAACTGCTACTGTTAGGTGAGTAGGGTCTTTTTTACTCCCATCAACCCCCCCCCCCCCCGGCTCCTTATATATAAGCCTATATATCTCCACCCCACCGCCAGTTTCTTTTCTCTCTCAACTGGAGACGAAGGATGTTTGTGTGTGTGTGTGTGTATGTATGGAGAGAGAAGAGAGAGAGACATGGGGAGCTTGCGTGCTATTGTTTCGCTCCCTTGCGCCGAGGGTCTGTCTACACACCCCATCGAGTGCTCACACTCTCGCGCATGCATGTCGTCACACGCACGCGCGCACAGCAGGCGCACACACACATAATCAAAAAACACACACACGAACACACCAGTGTGAGTACACACCAAGCAAAAGCATTGTCAGTTGTGAAAATACTTTCCGGATTAAACAACAACAACAAAAAACAATAATAACTAAAAAACAAAAACAACTCGCTTTTTTTTAAAAGAAGATATAACCAAATACACAACAGCTGTGTTACTTAACTTGTTGTGTTCTGTGCGTGTGTGTGAGTAAGCCGTGCGGCGTGTAGTTCAGTGCCGAGCTACTCCCCCTCTCCCTCCCTCCTCTCCCAGGTTCGTTTTTCCTCAATCGACTTTCAGGCGGAGCGGTCTTTTACTATAGCGCTAGCTGGCTAAACAAATCAATGTAATGGATCGATTCTCTTGCTTCTGATGTATGCAGAGAGAGAGAGAGAAAGAGAGCGAGAGAGAGAGAGAGAGGGGAGAGAGAGAGAGGGGGAGAGCGAGAGAGGGAAAGAGACAGAGAGAGAGAGAGAGAGTGTGATAGTGAAATGTGTGACATGGGAGGGGGGAGAGGTAGAGAGAATGTGAAAAGATATTTATAAAGAGTGGGCGACGTTACCATCCTAGAGAGGAGTGGGACAATTTCGAGGTTTAAAAGAGAAACATTCACTTTGGATAACTATCATGGACTCCTTATATAGGAGCAGTATAGTGATAGAAATATATATATAACTATATAGGTTATAAAGATATATCGATTAGATAGATACTAGATAGATAGATAGATAGATAGATAGATAGATAGATACTAGATAGATAGATAGATAGATAGATAGATAGATAGATAGATAGATAGATAGATAGATAGATAGATAGATAGATAGATAGAGCTAGAAAGATAGAGCGCTATATGATTAATATATTGAACCAGAGTGGGAGAAAGAGGGGGACAGGTGGACGGGTAAAGAATGAGAGGGTACACAGTTTAACTGAATGTATTCCACGCCGTGTCAAAGTGCTATTAATAGAGGACAGCACGCACACACTCATTGTGCCGGGATGAAGTGTGTGATCGTGATGGATGAAGTGTGTGATTGTGATGGATGAAGTGTTTGATGCCCACCAGTGTGTGGGAAAAGGGAAAACGTTTGCATTGACTATGACTACTCACCCAATATCATCTAGCACCAAGTTGTTGTTTAATTGTTGTGTGGCGATTCTTTGTGTGTGTATGTGTGTGTCTGTGTGCTATGGGTTTCTGTGCGACGCGTGCGTGCCACCGTGCTCGTGCGAGCGCGCGCGACTGTGTGTGTGCTAGCATCTGTGAGCAAGTCTGTGTGTGTGTTCTCCAGCCCGCTCCATTGTGTATCGACCCGATGCCTGAGTCAAGGGCTGGGAGTGAGCGTACAGCGGTGTGCCCCCAGCTCGGCCTCTCCCCCTCCTTCCTCTAACATCGAGCCGTTTTAACCAGCCATTGAACAGGTGGGTGCGGCCACTGCAGTTGACGAGGCGGGGCCGTGCGGTGCTGTTTTTGGGTGAGGATGGATTGATGGGGAGAAGGGGGATGAGTTGGAGGAGGTAACAAATAAAACAACAACAATGTTTATATTTAAATGATGACCATTTCACAATTTCATGTTACGTCACGCATGCATATCAGGAGAAAAAAAAAAGGTAAAAAAGAATTTTAACACTCGACTGTGTTAAACAACCGCCTGACTCAGTCCGACTGTGATGGTCATATGTATTGAAACACCCGTCTTTGCTGATGATGTCCAGATAAAGGTTTTTGCACACCTCCTGCTAGAGAGGAGGTGGGCTCTGGTTCTAGGAGTATGGGGACTGGGGGGGGGGTGCGGTCGTGAAGAAGGGCCTGGATGCTGGATGTGACTACAAAGTATTCCCAAAATGTAAAAAACTAAATGGTACAACTGAGTGTCATAGCCATTTGGAGAGCTATTTTGAAGGCGGAGAATGGACCAAGGGCTATCCTTACCTCAGCACACCTCAGCCCTGACTCAATGTAGCCCGAGCCAGGGAGTACCACTCGCAGGTGCTGGGCGCAGAACCAAAAACTCTCTCGAACTGCAGAGTTTGAAAAAAGCCACAAAGAAATATCCAGAATAACAATACCAGTGTGTCTAGCATTGACTGCAAGAGCGTAAACTGCTCTGCAGACTGGCTAATAGAAGAAGACGTATTTAACCACCCGCCCGACTGTGTTGGGTATATGTATTGAAACGCCAGACTTTGCTGGTGATGTCCAGACGTATTTAAATTTAAACACCCGCCCGACTGTGTTGGGTATATGTATTGAAACGCCAGACTTTGCTGGTGATGTCCAGACGTATTTAAACACCCGACTGACCGTGTTGGGTATATGTATTGAAACGCCCGACTTTGCTGGTGATGTTCAGACGTATTTAAACACCCGGCTGACTTAACTCTTTCTGTTATAACCATAAGATGCAAAAATTTAAAGGTGTGTTTAAAAGAGGCACAGACAGTATTGCAAAGTAGGGAGGGGAAGGGGTGCAAAATATAGCGAGATATGGGGAAATGGTGAAAGGGGGGGGGAGGGACAAATATTGCAAAAGAGGGGGATAGTGCAAGACGGGGTGACACAGGGCAGGATAAAAAAAACCCAGAGGAGATGGGTAAAAGGACGGCGAATTCACCAATTTCATTAAAGGAATAATAATGTGAATACCAAAATAATTTACAAAATCTGTTACCTTTTTATAAATATCTTTAGAATTAATACATATTCTTTTTAAAAATGTTACCAGATAACACTAAAATGTTAAAATCGTTGGTTTTGGAAAAAAAGGTTTGGACAGCAGCACTAACAAAAGAACAAAACATCTAAGAATTGAACAGCAGCACTAACAAATTAACAGAAGATCTAAGAATCGAACAGCAGCACTAACAAAACAACAGTACATCTTAGAATTGAACAGCAGCACTAACAAAGGCACAGAATATCTAAGAATTGAACAGCAGCGCTTACAAATTAACAGAACATCTAAGAATTGAACAGAAGCGCTAACAAAGTAACAGAACATCTCAGAATTGAACAGCAGCACTAACAAAGTAACAGAACATCTAAGAATTGAACAGCAGCACTAACAAAGTAACAGAACATCTAAGAATTGAACAGCAGCACTAACAAAGTAACAGAACATCTAAGAATTGAACAGCAGCGCTAAAAATAGCCCATCCTATAACATAGAAGGGGGGTATCACTAGTAAAATAAATGCAGATACAACATAACACAGCCATCTTATAAGTTTACAGACGTTCCTTCTAGATAGAAGATTATTACGTCCACTAGGCCCAAAACTCCTGCAGGGCGACAGGGATCCTTCGGTAGCAGGGCTAGAACCCGCGACCTGTCCGTTGGTTTTTGGTTGACAGTCCGGTGAACAAACCGCTGGACCAGCCGGCCTGTGTAATGTCTTGAAATGCATTACCACAATAATCAACGCTCACACAAACATAACTTTCTAAAAGCTTTAAATATAAAAAAGAATTATTATTATCGGTCATTCAATACATCCGTAAACCAACAGAACAGTACAATTAATATATCTTTCCATTCATCGACCAATCTATCCATCCATCCACCCATCCATCCATCCATTTATATATCTTTATATCTCTATATCTATCTATATTCAATCTATCTATCTGTTTATCTATTATCAGCTATACATCTATCTATTCTCTCTCTTTCTCTTCTATATTTGTATATATGTATATATCTTCTATATAACAATTTATCTATCTATCCATCCATCTGTCAGTTGGACTTCATGATTATCGCATAGTCTAAATGTATTGCGCACTTTTCTCTTGTACAATTCACAGTGACGTCACATCCTATTTGCAATCGGACCAGCCACATAGTGAACTGCGACACTGCGATTTCTCTACTGTCTCCTCAACCTCACCTTGCCATAGTGGTTAATGTAATTAATGGCCACCCCCACCCCCCTCAAGACATCTGTACTCACCAGCTCTTGTGTTGACGACTACTCACTTTCTCCCATTCTTCGTAAATAAAAACAAATCCCACCACACCCCCTTCGCCAATCCCACTGCCCACACAGCTGTGTGCATTGTCTGGTTTTGCTTTGTTCCCCACATACCTTGGACTTTACGAAGTAATTGATAACACCAACAAGAAGAAAAACAAAGAACAAACACACTTTTATTTACATATCAATATAATAACGCTTCAGCAGGTGTTTTACGTATTCTTTTGGTAAAGACGAAGAGTTGCTGTAGATTAGATGCGTACTAATTAAATTAGGTAAAGGCGTATTAGTCTTGATAGATGCGGACTGATTTTGTAGAGTCGTATTGGTGTTGTTAGATGCGGACTGATTTGGTAAAGGCGATTTGGTGTTGTAGATGCGGACTGATTTGGTAAAGGCGATTTGGTGTTGTAGATGCGTATTGATTTGGTAGAGGCGATTTGGTGTTGTAGATGCGGACTGATTTGGTAAAGGCGATTTGGTGTTGTAGATGCGTATTGATTTGGTAGAGGCGATTTGGTGTTGTAGATGCGGACTGATTTGGTAAAGGCGATTTGGTGTTGTAGATGCGTATTGATTTGGTAGAGGCGATTTGGTGTTGTAGATGCGGACTGATTTGGTAAAGGCGATTTGGTGTTGTAGATGCGTATTGATTTGGTAAAGGCGATTTGGTGTTGTAGATGCGTATTGATTTAATAGAGGCGATTTGGTGTTGTAGATGCGTATTGATTTGGTAGAGGCGATTTGGTGTTGTAGATGCGTATTGATTTGGTTCATTTATAGCCATTCAGGAATAATTGATTTCGGACAAGGAGGAGAGGTGGGGGAGTGGGCGTCGCCAACAGAAAATGTCAAGGTGCATACTATTATATTGTTTTCCAAACACCTAATTATGTCTGGACCTTGGGTCGGGTTGGAGGTATAGAACAACTGAATGAAATGAAGAGTTAAAGCAATAGATCTAGTACAGAGTGGATTTATATAGACAGAGATAAAATATATCGATAAAATAGAGATAAATAGTGACTGGGTAAATGGACGGATTGTTAAATTGATATTGCGAGAGGGAGATATATTTAAATAGATAAAAAATAAGGGTAGTTATATTGGTAATGATAAAGCAAGGAGAGCGGAGAGAGAGAGAGAGAGAGAGAGAGAGAGAGAGAGAGAGAGAGAGAGATAGAGAGAGATAGAGAGAGAGAGAGAGAGAGAGAGAGAGAGAGAGATAGAGATAGAGAGAGATAGAGAGAGATAGAGAGAGAGAGAGAGAGAGAGAGAGAGAGAGAGAGAGAGAGTAAAGAATAATCTAGTTGGTAACAAAGAAAAGGAAAATCCCTCCACAACTGTAATATAGAGAAGCTAAACATCTATAATATAAAACAATTCGTTAACAAAATATATTTACTACAATATTATTCTCCTGTTTTGACAGTTGGATAGAACAGAGATACTAGAAGTCCCCAATCTATGTTATTATATTGCATTCAGTATTCCGCCCCAGTAATAGTAGTGAGTAATCAGCACCTCAAACTGAGTTTCCAAGAGGCTCTAAAAGCTTTTGTAATGTTGCTATGTTAATAACTTTTGATTTTAATAATGTGAATACCAAACTTATTTATTTATATCTCGTTTTTTTTAGTAAAAAAAAGTTATGATTATGTAATATCTCAGTATTTGAAAATGGTATTGCTTCCCTTTAAATGTGCTTTTTTTGTAAGGTAATATTCTTCAAAGGAGTTACACTCAATCACTATTACTCAGCAGAAACACACACAGGAACACATAAATATATATCTAACAGACTCAATTTTTTCGAGGGTTAAATAGTTCAATAATTAAAAATTCATTGAAATAAACATTTCATTTAGTAACATTTTTGTAAATTCTTAAAGGGATTTTTAAAAAAACACACACACACCAAAAATTAGTAACATTTTAAAAATTAAAAAAAAAGATAAAAAAGCACACAAGATAATTATATCAACATGAAAGGGACTTAAAGTCTTAAAGTCTATTTGCGGATCCTGATTCAGGTGCACCATATCTGCAGTAAGTAAGCATTAATGCCTCATACGGGCCTAGAGACATGGTATATCCCTGCTATGAATAACTCTGTGGTACCCACTTCCACATGTTGCCCAAAGCACGTTCTTCATTTTGCGCATTTTTTAATCCAGTCCTGATTTATCTATCCTTAAACTCCACACCTTTGAGAAAGAAAGATCGGCAAAGTTTTGATAACAGTGTGCTAAAGTAGAATTTTTAATTCATTTTGCATGCCAGCTGCTTAAACGACAACCTGCTCTAGCACTAATTATTTTTTATTGTAGAAGAGACTTTTATGCGTCTTTTGAGTGCCACTGAACATCGCTCAGAGTGCCAAGTATTGGTGTCGTACGTGTCGTATGTTACTGACTCCTGTTCTACATCATGGGCTCTATTCTTACCACGCCACCTCTACACCGTACTTCACTAATGCGCCATCTCAAGGATGCTCAGAAATACGTACCATTTAGTAGAACAGCGATTTTCAAGGATGCTATTAGCAAACCGTTGTAATCAATTTTACATCCTCTTATTACAAAACAAATTTTCTTCAAAATGGGGTTTGTTTTTCATATACTTGTTGTTATGTGAAGTTATGATCTAGTGTGGTTATATTAGTGCGACCTAGTGCTGTCAAAAATCGAAAGAAAATAAAATTAGTTTTACATGAATGCATTTGTAGAGATATAGGCCTACTTTTGATGTAGTCACCAGTAAAAAAAAATCTGCTTAGGCTTACCACTACATGTAGGCCTATACTGTTGATGACTCAACAATAATGAAGAAGGTCATTAATGATATTGTGCATTTAAACTGGACAGATAATATCTGTTGATAGGAACATTGCTTCCAATAATAAGTAAGACAAAAGATAAACTATTGCAAATCTAAGAAATAACATGTGCTTAAAAAATGATAATTAAAATAAAAAACTCCCCGACAAACCAATTTGATATATAGGGCCTGTGAATTAGCGTTCTTAAATGTTCTTGTACTTGACATACTAAAGGATTGTGTGGCCAGCAAAAAGCCCTTCCGTTTTTTTACTTTTCCCCAACTAAGGTCAGGTATCCTATCAGAGCTAGCTACACTCAAGACACCACACAAACCCAGGAAAAAAATCCTAACCTTCACCAGGACTCGTAACCAGTACATTGAGTAAGCTAATCTTAAACAAAATAATAGGTTGAATTCATTCATAATTCAATGAATAAGTCAACAACCCCCCCCCCCCCCCCCACCCTCCCTTTCTGGTAATGTATTTATCGCAGATGGACTACCTTACTAGAAAGCAAACATTTGTCTCAATTAGACAAGATATTAGCAGATACACAAAGAACTTGTCAGAAAAACTTCTTAGTCTCAATTAGACCAGATATTAGCAGATACACAAAGAACTTGTCAGAAAAACTTCTTAGTCTCAATTAGACCAGATATTAGCAGATACACAAAGAACTTGTCAGAAAAACTTCTTAGTCTCAATTAGACCAGATATTAGCAGATACACAAAGAACTTGTCAGAAAAACTTCTTAGTCTCAATTAGACCAGATATTAGCAGATACACAAAGAACTTGTCAGAAAAACTTCTTAGTCTCAATTAGACCAGATATTAGCAGATACACAAAGAACTTGTCAGAAAAACTTCTTAGTCTCAATTAGACCAGATATTAGCAGATACACAAAGAACTTGTCAGAAAAACTTCTTAGTCTCAATTAGACCAGATATTAGCAGATACACAAAGAACTTGTCAGAAAAACTTCTTAGTCTCAATTAGACCAGATATTAGCAGATACACAAAGAACTTGTCAGAAAAACTTCTTAGTCTCAATTAGACCAGATATTAGCAGATACACAAAGAACTTGTCAGAAAAACTTCTTAGTCTCAATTAGACCAGATATTAGCAGATACACAAAGAACTTGTCAGAAAAACTTCTTAGTCTCAATTAGACCAGATATTAGCAGATACACAAAGAACTTGTCAGAAAAACTTCTTAGTCTCAATTAGACCAGATATTAGCAGATACACAAAGAACTTGTCAGAAAAACTTCTTAGTCTCAATTAGACCAGATATTAGCAGATACACAAAGAACTTGTCAGAAAAACTTCTTAGTCTCAATTAGACCAGATATTAGCAGATACACAAAGAACTTGTCAGAAAAACTTCTTAGTCTCAATTAGACCAGATATTAGCAGATACACAAAGAACTTGTCAGAAAAACTTCTTAGTCTCAATTAGACCAGATATTAGCAGATACACAAAGAACTTGTCAGAAAAACTTCTTAGTCTCAATTAGACCAGATATTAGCAGATACACAAAGAACTTGTCAGAAAAACTTCTTAGTCTCAATTAGACCAGATATTAGCAGATACACAAAGAACTTGTCAGAAAAACTTCTTAGTCTCAATTAGACCAGATATTAGCAGATACACAAAGAACTTGTCAGAAAAACTTCTTAGTCTCAATTAGACCAGATATTAGCAGATACACAAAGAACTTGTCAGAAAAACTTCTTAGTCTCAATTAGACCAGATATTAGCAGATACACAAAGAACTTGTCAGAAAAACTTCTTAGTCTCAATTAGACCAGATATTAGCAGATACACAAAGAACTTGTCAGAAAAACTTCTTAGTCTCAATTAGACCAGATATTAGCAGATACACAAAGAACTTGTCAGAAAAACTTCTTAGTCTCAATTAGACCAGATATTAGCAGATACACAAAGAACTTGTCAGAAAAACTTCTTAGTCTCAAGACTTTAAAAAAATAAAAATTAATGATATTCTTAGGTACTGAATGTCCTCTATGACTAATGCACCACTCATTGGGAATTGTTCGCTTTTGCCAAATCGATTCCGAGACTCGTCTCGCCGTGACTCTCGATAAGATTCGGTTTCCAGACTTTTTTACCATTGCAGTGTTCTATAGTGGCTGCCAACCTTCGCAGGAATATAATGGGTTTTATTGCACATGAGAATGAAACTAAGGGGAAAAGGTCCAATGCGTTTTTAATCTGGATTATATCAAACCTTGAATTTACCAAATGAATCTACCTCATATTAAAAGGTTAGTCTGTCAATAAGGTTAGCTAGGAATACAAAAGACTTTTGCGTCTGTCTAATACAAAATAGTCAGTTCCTTAGAGTTTTGAGTTTGTTTTATACAAAATAGTCTGTGTATTATATTCACATGTCATTCAATAGCGTCTGCCTAAGACAGACACTTTTCCATGACAGTAACGGTCTAGCATGTCAGTGTAACATCAAAACAATAACTTCTCGTGTTACATGCCCACATACAATTTATTGCTGATGTTTGGTTTGTTGTATGGTGTAACATCACTCTGCATCGTCTGGCCTTTTGTTGCCGTGTTCTCGGTGCACGTGGTATCTATTTACATACCAGACACCGATCTCTGTGTGTGTGTATATGTGGAGTGGGCACTGATTCTTGAACAAAGCGGCGCCCTAGTTTTCACAACTTGCAATGATCATCAATAAATCGCTTTTTTTTTCATACATTCCTATGATCAGTTATCCCAAATAGTTAAAACACGATTCATTTTAATGTACATCCACAGAAAGGTTAGACGTTGTTTGATTTATGGTTTGTTTTGCCAGTGTTAATCCAAATTTTGATACCTACACAACAGTTCGACAACAGATGTTTCACGGGTTGAAGTCATTAATTCGTCTACTGGGAGACTTTATGAAGTAAATCTTTGGGAGGTTGAATCATCATATGGATGGCAGTGGCCCAATATTAGTCCAACATTAGCCCAAGATTTAAATATTGGGACCAATGAAGAACCAATATTGGATTGCAGCTTCCCGTAAGACATCTAGTGCAACGTTTCCCCAAACTGTTTTTTTTATAATATAAATATTTCGTGCAACAGTTATTTTTATACTACTACTTCTTGAGCTACACACACACATTTAGTATTGGTTCTACTAGCCTAATAGTAACACATAGGCTAATAGGCCTAACTAGAATCTGCACAATATTATTCTTTGCATATTGTGATTCGGTAAATTTGCGTTTAGGCCCCCGGCATCGGGTCGAGACCGGTCATTTTGGAAACTCTGTGCTATAAGGTGTACTGTGGGCGTCTGTGGGCGAATATATTTAAGACTTTGCAACGTGGACAATGTTACCCGCGTATTTATTTACTCTGTACACATTCTGTACCACAATATCGTGATCATATTGAATTAGGAAGAATGAATCACACAGTTGTGTATAGATTCATTCCCCCCCCCCTTCCAAGGAAGAAGATAAGATCCTAACCTTACTTTCGCCTTTATAAATTTGTATACTAGCTCTGTTTGTGGGCGGGGGTAACCTTATTGTTTCCTCTGGTATTGTAATATATGTGTTGCGTGGGATTAAAAACATAATAATAATTTGTCGTGATGATGGGGACACGCGGATGAAACTGTGGGCGGGAATGAGCAGAAGTCACAAGTGAACCATTGAATTGATCGATTAAAAGCAATGACTTTTAATAATTTAAAACGAAAACATAGCCCATTAATGCATCGTTGAGATTATTAAATATATCAAATAGTATTATAAAATGACGACACATATATAATATACAATCACACTGTACAAAACAAAATACAATCAATAAATTAGGTAGACATTAAATATATAGATTAGTGCTGTTAATGCTTTATGAAAGGGAGCTGTATAAATACCGCGATGTAAATAACGGTAAGCACCGTACTTTCAACAAACTGGAGCAAGACTCCAAAAATCACCCACACATTAAGAACAAACTTTTTATTTTTTCACCTTCCATTTCACTTTCCTTCGTTTTTAAACTATCTCGAGCCCCCACATTTATTGCACGTGCGAAAGGTATTGTCTAAAAATAGCTTGCCGCGCGCATGCCAGGGGGTGTAATCCAGATGTTGGGAGATGCTCATGTGTGTTGCATGCCAGCCGAAATGAGTCTGAACATTAGGGCAGCGGTTCCAAACCCTTTTATAACTTGCGTACCCCATTAGGCAGGCCTTTCAGCTAGGTAGCTAGTTCCGGGTATTTCACACACAGTATTTGAGTGTGTTATGAACGGTCTGCTACTTGAATATTTAAATTAACAGCAAGCTTATTTATATGACTAGGACCGGCTAATTAAGAGCTCGTACAATCGTAGGACTCTATCTGGCAAATCTATGCTTACTTTAAAAACATCTTGTTATACAAAGTGAGGTATAGAATTATTATTATGAAGTGCTTGCTGTTTAAATTGCGTTCAGCTAAGCCCTACTGATTAATTTTATCGTTTAATAAAAGATAATAATGGACGACAGAGTGCATATTATTTTTTGAATGAAGACTATATTGAACTAATTGTGATGAAAGTTGCTCATCATTGATACAATATTAAACATGAAAAACTTGAACTAGTATTCAGTTACAGCCTTAGGCTTCTTTCAAAGCCAAACAGTTTTATTTTAATATTGAAAAAAAAAATGTTTAAGTGACACTAGATATTGTTTACAAGTTAGCCGATTTCCGCATTCTGTGTTGGTAAGCTTATTTGTTTATAATGTAATAGGCCTATACCAATATATAAAGCCTTTCGCTTAATCAGCTCCGGTCTTTTATTTTTATTTTGCTAAAGGCAGCAGAAGTTTATAAGCGCATTTTGTGTAGTACAAGTCCGCCATTATTGATTCATATTTCTCAGCAGCCAATCGCTTTAGGCTTGGGGTTTAAAAGCAAAGGTTAGAGAGCCGTTGTTTGAGAGACGGTATGTGTTATTCACAGTGTTGTATGCTATGCCAGGGGTTTCTGGTTCAGAACAATGAAAGGCGTCTAGCTCACTAGTGTAGTAAACTGTAGTAAATAGTAAATAAATGAGAAAATTGTATTCTAGATACAAACAATGTACCTGCATACGATAGCGTATGTTGTGAATTAGCTTATAGTAGAATTGTGCAAGACGTTTTGATAGAATTACTTCCAGCAAGTCCAATCTCTTTTGTTCACATAATATATGCAATTACCTCTCACCTGATCTATAGTCAACTTGGTACCGGGGGACGAAAGTAAAGGTGAGGGATGGCGGAGCCCCCCTATCCCTTAAGCATCGCCACTGTATCGAATTATCCCCCACTAGCGCAGCTACCAATGCCAACTAGTAAAGAAACAAATATAACACATTGGATGTTTAACCTCCACTGATGAAGTTGTTACCTGTATTTCAAAGTAGGCCTATCATTGTAATGTTAGATCGCATTGAGGCAATGCTCCAAATAAAGAATCGATATCTGTATTGTATATTTGTCCGGTTTCGATCCGCGTTAGTCTTTACTTACGAAGGTTTTGCTATGTACTGAGCGAGGCGTACATTTTTGATAGTCAACAGGAAATCGATTCTGCTTAACTTGGGATTAATTTTTCAAAGACCTGTAAACACATACAAACTTCATAAAACGCATTGACTATGAAAAAGCATAAGCATTAAAAAAAAAAACGCGTAAAGTTTTTGAGTAATACATAGGCCTAAGCACTTGGCAGGATTAGAGCTTTACTTTACTTGACCCCACCGCAAACAATGGCACTTCACTTTACAACATTACTTTCATCAACATCATTATGATTTGAGACATTAGACAAACTTTCACTGGGACATTAGACAGTCTATCACTCTATACTATACTAACTCTGATGTTGAACACGAGGTACCAAATGAGAAATTTATTTGATTTCATTAATGAAAAAATAATAACGACATGTCTTCATTATCTGCTGTATAGTATTGAAACCACGTCTTACTTTTATAAACACTAATTGTCCGTTTCACTAGTTGTTTATTCACTATTCAAACTTTATAGATGTACTTTAACTTATGCAGACAGTTTGTCTTATATGTCTCAATGCCTTTGATACACATGTACATCTAAATCCATTAATCGAAAACAAAAAGGTTGAAAGAGTGAGCCTATAAAACTTTTTTTTTAATACCAGGTTGATGATTTAAGTCAATAGGAACCTGAGCGGATTCATGAAGTTTGTTATTGTTGAAGCAATTTTACTAACTTTGTTCTTCTTATTTTGAATTTTGTTTTGTTTCTGCATAATTGAATATATAACATCCAGACTTGGGGTACTGTGTTCTCGTGTTTGTTTGATTATTTGAGAAAGTGCGCCGAGTGCACATGAGTGACGGAATGGATGGAAACACACACTTATTTATCGATATATATATATATATATCGAATTATATATATATATATATATATATATATATGTTAGATAAGCGCAGGTTTTTTTTAGTGCTTAGCCCCCCTTCCCCACCCTTAAAAACAACACCAATAACAAACCTATAAAATCAAATAAAGTAAAAAATAAAAATGTAAAAAAAAGTTGCAGCACAGTGATGACCCGAATTTGCCATCTATCAATCAAGAGTAAAATAGTAATAATACGTAAGGCATTAAACTGATTTAGAAATACAACACAATAACAACCTGATGCAATGCTCAGATAAACATAAGGACAAAAACACTTTCCTTATCCCTTATGCGAGAACAAATGCATATAAGTTTCTTTCCGAATGGAATGGGTTGCCTGAACAAACCGGAAAACTAGTAAGTTAACATCATTTAAAACATTAATCAAGATGCAAGGCTAGACTTAACCTACGTAGGGGTGAATGTAGGGCGCAAAATCTTCTTAACTAATCTTAACAGAAGGAGAATTGTAATATATAAGTTATATGAACAAATATAGACCAAACTAGTCGTTTGAGTATGGGTCAAATTAGTCATTTGCATACAGGACAGTTAGTTATTTAAATCCGGGTCAGCAACCTAAGGTACGCGTGCTAGACTAGGCACGCAGATAGATTTTCAGTGGCACGCCAGGGAGACTTCCCAGAAGTATATTTTTCAATGCAAACTCTAACATGAAAATCACGCTGTTCGTCGATTGTTACAGTTGAGGAAAGTTTGTGTGTAAAGATCTCATCATTGGACTCGCGATCTGTGATTGAATCTAGTGTTCAAATAGTCTATTTTATAGCTTCTCACATTTTATTGATTTACAGGCAATTCAAGTCTCTTCTACAAGAAAGTGATTCGGTATATAGAGATCTGATGTTGCACCCATTGTTCGTTACATTAGACGAGGTTAAGTTTCGGACTGTTGAAGCCGATCTTTCGGAATGACATAGCAACACATTTCAATGAGTTGAACTTGGGTCAAACAGCACTTGAATTCTTAGACCACTGGAATGAGTTTTCATTGAAACTGGATATATCTTGCCGTGAAATCAACTTAAAACATTTTAACTACTTCCCTTATTTAAGGCTCACTAAGATGGAAGATTTTTTTTTTCAGAAGTGCATTGAAGCACTCATGTTTTCATTTCACATCAAGACTGACTGGCTTGATCTTAGTAAAGATCTTAGATCTGGATTTTTTTTGTGTGTGTGGTATATTAGCTATTATAAAACGCAGCAAGCTGAATTTTAAACATGAAAAAAGGGATACAAAAGTGCCAATTTGCGAAAAAATCTGGAAAAATATAGGAAGCTGCTTAGAAAAGATATTTGCTGTTCTCAACTGCTAGGCAGTCACCCTACTATCCGCTTTGGATTTTATCGCACATAAAAGCTGTTTTAGGCATAGGCAAAGAGGTAACGTACCCTTGACCACGCAGAAAAAACTAAATATGTACCCGACATTGAACAATTAGCGACGAGTATTTAAGGACAAGGCGCTCGTTAGTTTAGGCCTACCCTGCATGCTAATTACATTCAAAAAAGTTTTAGACTTGTCTTCTATAATTAAGTATAAATAAATAGTCTATAATTAATTATAAAAAATGTTTATTTGTTTTATTATTTTCATAAAAAATATGAGGCTTATATACTAGCATTATATTGTGTAATAGTCGGAATTATTAATGTTAAAAAAAAACTCCCTAGATCGATCTAATCAAATAATGCAGGAAATGTTTATTTACAACTGTTTAACGTAAATTAATTTTAGACCTCTAATTACTAGTTGAAATTAATACCATAATGCTAGATTTATATAAGGGTATAATAATTAATAAATAATATTAGATATATTACAAAACATAACTTGTTTGGTATCAGTATCACTATAGAATCAAATGTGGAAACTTTAGTTAAAGGGAGGCAATTAGCCCGTTTTTTTTTTTTCGTTAATGGTTCCAAATGTTTTATATTTTTACTTTATTTAAAAATAAAGTAGCTTTCAATTATACTTATAAATTAATAAAACTATATTTAAAAGTACCTGTGTGTACATTTTAAAACTTAAAACACTACATTAACTACCCACTTTGTACGGTTACTACGTAGCTATGCCGCTCAACTTCATTGGTTTAAATCTCTGAAATACAAAAAAAATTACACGCAACTTTAATGAAAATCTCAGTAAAGCTGAGATTAAAATATATAAAGAAATGACTTGCTTCTCTACACAACATGTGGGGAGTCAAGACACTGCGACCACTTCTCGGCCTTCTGGCTAGGATCAGTGTGGTACATTCTGATATCAGAACTGGCGGTTAAGTTGTCACCTGGAGGAAACGGCCGGGACAATACACCATACAGCGGTCTGAGCCTTGTGAGACTAGAGGCTTGCTCAGTTTTCTTGCATTGGCCCTCATTCATGGTCGGCCTGGTCTGCAGCTGGTCTGCACTCAGCTCTCATGCTTGACGTGAGAGTGACTGTGCAGAGGGCGGAAGTAGCTGACCCACGACTTTCGGGGAGGGAAGTCAGTACGGGTATTAAGGATATTATTAAGGATTTTTATTTTGTACAGTCAGCTCTTGCATGTTTCTGTGACATGCAACATGTCAATGCATAAGGGTTAGACACACTTATGATGAATGAGCAGTAAATGATGGATTAACGTGTGCAGCTAGTATTACTATGACCTTGCACCGAAGGACATGTCCTGAAACCAGGGCTCTAATTGGTGACCTTGTCTTTATACGCAGACTAGTGTGCCGAGGCCCCATTGGCCCTTCCGCCACGGAAAGTGTCCTGGCGCTTATCCATGGTCTATTCTGTGTTTGTTATCATATATACCGGTAGCTTTAATGGTAACGTGTAGCATTTGATCATGACCTTTTCCTTCCGATGTCTACGTTCACTTATGTGACCTTATCCCAGGATGTAGCAAAGTACCGTTAAGTAAAGTCTCGCATTCATTACACTATTGTATTGGGTTCCCATGAGGGTAAGGTTGAGCCAGGGCTGCCCTTCCGATTCGTAAGAAGTACGCAAAAATTTTCATAAAATTTTTTTTTACCGCAACACTTTGAAATCCAACTTTCACTTGAGTGACAACGCCCTAGATCTAATGCCCTTGGCATAATGAAAGCAAGCAAAGTAGGAGAGGTATTGTACAATAACTGCAAACTACGTCAAGGCTTAAAATGATTATGGCTCCTATCTGTCTCGCAGTCTCGCAAGACAATGGATGCGCCCTTAGGATTTTAATGAGGGACAGCGCTTGCTGTGGTCGAACATCCCGATCGAATGACTGTCCATTGAGCATCCCTTGCATTTAAACAGCGAGGGCAGCTGTGTAGATGTTGCTTTTGCCTTCTTTTTCTGCCTTCTGTCAATGTTAAACATAGCCATTTTTGCTTCTAGTAAGGTTATCCATTTGTAAACGGCCAGTTGCCAGATTCCACGGTCAGCTGCAACCTCCTCACATGAATCCTCGTCTATGCCCATTTTCCCGAAGTCCCGCTTACACAAATCTTTATATTGTAGAAGAGTCCGGCCTGTGGCTCGAGATCTTGCGGCCATTTCTCCGTACAGAATGTCCTTTGGTATTCGGCCATCATTCATGCGCCTGGTGTGGCCAAGCCATTGTATTCTACGCTGTGATAGCAATGCTTGGTTGGCCTATATTGACCTGGTTTAGGATTTCCTGATTTGATTTCCCTTCCCAGGTGGTACCTAAAATTCGACGCAAGCAGCGTAAGTTGAACGTGTTTAAGCGGTGTTCCTGTGACATGTGTGTTGTCCAGCTCTCACTGCCATATAGCAAGGTGCTTAAGATACAAGCTCTGTAGATGGATATTTTGGTAGCTAGGGACAACTTACTGTTTTCCTACACTCTTTTTGATAGCTTTGCCATGGCAGTAAATGCTTTCTCTATCCGCTTGTTTAGATAATTTTCGAGGGACATGTTACTGGACATTGTGGATCAAAGGTAGGTGAACTCTTTCACCACTTGCAGGGTGTGGTTTCCAATGTTGATGGTGGGAACATCGGTTACATCTTGACCCATTACCTCTGTCCTGTTAAGGCTGATGTTAAGTCCAAACTCTTGGCAAGCACGAGCCAGGGCGTTAACCAAAATCTGAAGACCTGAATACGTGTGGGATATGAGAGCTGCGTCATGATTTTAAAAAATGTAACACGTTAAAGATGTTTGGTAGAGTTGATATGAGATATCTTGCATCCAATTGTTGGATAATTAGACACTATACTTACACTATAGGATGTATTATAAAAATATATATTGCTTTGAAACCGATGGCTTGTGCGCGTCTGTAGTTTGCTTGTTAATTAATTTGATTATTTCAAAAAAATGGTAACGTTACTTTTGACTATGTGAGTAGAATATATACACAGTCAATGTAAGCAATGCACGGTGTTAATTGAGATTGTAATGAGTCAACACTTTGTTTTCTACTTGAGCATTGACATAACTTTGACTCATAACTCAGAACATACTTCAGTTGCGACACTCATAATATTTGAAGTAGCTAAACTATCTCACTAGAATGAGCACGCGAGACGTTCTGTAAACAATTTCCTACTTGGTCAACTTTCATAAGTTTTTTTTTTTGTTGTCTGAGAATATATTATGAAGGATATGGAGGGGGAATACAATAAATCAAAATTTATTATAATTTAACATACTTTAATTATTTATTTTTTTGCTGATTTTTTTAAAATGTGTAGATCTACATGTTATGCATGAAAAAAAAACAAGTTGCGTTTTTGGACGGTAGTCTAACAATTAAAATTAAGATGTTAGCTGAATATAGAACATTCAATAGAGTGCTAGATATCTAGATGAATATAGAATATTCAATAGAGTACCAACAAGCCAGATGAATAAAGAACATCCAAAAGAGTGCTAGAATGATAGCTGAAAATAGAACATTCAATAGAGTGCTAGAATGATAGCTGAAAATAGAACATTCAAAAGAGTGCTAGAAAGATAGCTGAAAATAGAACATCCAATAGAGTGCTAGAAAGATAGCTGAAAATAGAACATCCAATAGAGTACTAGAAAGATAGCTGAAAAAAGAACATTCAAAAGAGTGCTAGAAAGATAGCTGAAAATAGAACATCCAATAGAGTACTAGAAAGCTATCTGAATATAGAACATTCAATAGAGTGCTTGAAAGATAGCTGAATATAGAACAATCAATAGAGTGCTAGAAAGATAGCTGAATATAGAACATTCAATAGAGTGCTTGAAAGATAGCTGAATATAGAACATTCAATAGAGTGCTAGAAAGATAGCTGAAAATAGAACATTCAATAGAGTGCTAGAAAGATAGCTGAAAATAGAACATTCAATAGAGTGCTTGAAAGATAGCTGAATATAGAACATTCAATAGAGTGCTAGAAAGATAGCTGAATATAGAACATTCAATAGAGTGCTAGAAAGATAGCTAAAAATAGAACATTCAATAGAGTGCTAGAAAGATAGCTGAATATAGAACATTCAATAGAGTGCTTGAAAGATAGCTGAATATAAAACATTCAATAGAGTGCTTGAAAGATAGCTGAATATAGAACATTCAATAGAGTGCTAGAAAGATAGCTAAAAATAGAACATTCAATAGAGTGCTAGAAAGATAGCTAAAAATAGAACATTCAATAGAGTACTAGAAAGATAGCTGAATATAGAACATTCAATAAAGCGCCAGAAAGCTAACTAAATAGGCCTACAGAATTTCAAAAAGAATGCCAGAAAACACTCCTCGAGTTCTAGACATCTATATGCATATAGACCACTCAATCGGGTGCCAGAAAACTGAATCTAGTTCGTGATGGGCACTTCTTAGTAAATATTCTGGGTTTAGTTCATGTCTTTGTCAAGAGCTGCTAGACTAGCCAAACACCACACTATGGATGGAAACGTTTAATTGCGTGTGTCTCTGATCCCCCACCCCTCTTTCACACTCATTTTGCCCCCCATCCTCCCTCCCCACCAATCAGTAAAACTAACTATGTTAAAATCGTGTTGCAAAGCCCTCGCCTTGACAGTGTGCATGCCTCCATATTTGATCTCCTCCTCTCCCCTCCCCCTCTCCTTTTCCAGCCATGTATCCTCGTGGACCACTGGTATGGTATAGCCCCAGCAGCCCGCGAGGTCTCATCGATTGACCAGGCTCCACACCACACGCCTCGGACAAAATATTGATTCTCTCTTCACTCCCTCTTTCCCTGGACCCTGCGCTTGCAAGAGTTTTATGGACCAGTTTTGGCTAAAAGGGAAAGACTACGGGAGAGGGAGTGAAGGGAGGGGGGAGGATGATGATGTGGAGGTCGGGGGTGGGGGTGGTGGAGGAGGGTTACGAAAGGTGGGAGTAAAGGAGAATACGGGCGGTGGGTTTAGGCTGGAAGTGAGTTTGTGTGTATGTCTGATCTGCTGATACCGTGAACTGTTCGTGAGCTGCTAGGGTTGTTGGTGCGGACGGCCGTGTAGCTGCTACAGCAAAAAAAAAAAAACATGAATGTAAAAGTTGAAAGCTGTATAGTTGATATTGGGTGGCAGACATTTTAGTTTCAGACATTATGATCATTTGTTTTTATTATGTTGCTGCTCATTTCACTTTTTACAGAACTACTTCATTAATAGGACAACAACTCTTTATTTAAAACAAAAAACTAAAACATCCGCATATATTGACAACACATATATAGAGAACATGTTAGATGTCCGGTGTTTTTTTTTGTTGGAATAAGTAGTGATAAGTTGACGCTATAGAATAAGGGTGTTTCAGCATTTAGATTTATGTTTATGTTAATAATGTATAGTATACCGGTATTATAAGTAGTCCAGTTCCAAACGGTGCTTTACAGTCAAAGTCAAGTATACCGGTATTATAAGTAGTCCAGTTCCAAACGGTGCTTTACAGTCTAAGTCATTTTTTTAAAGGCGAGTTATCCCCCACTGTCTTTAATAATTGTATTTTATGTTATGCTGATCTTTAGCTCATCTTCCAAAAAGTTCTAAGTTCCCCAATATTATAATTAATAGAAAATATGAAAGACCTATCAAAATGTGCTACATTGCGCCATTGAAAAGTCGATTACTGTAAAAACAGTTAATGTTTGTCAGTGGGCTACACATATTTTTAGAGTGTTTGAATATTTAGAAAACATGAAAATAATGAAATTTTATAGAGAATAAGTTTCAAGGGATAAAGGTTGATCTACTTTTAAGACATACATTTTCTCCCACTTCATACATGTGTAGGTACGCCATACCAATGGTTAGAATGTGGCACCACCGGTGTGTAATAGTTAGTCTTATCTTATAAGTTTACAGACGTTCCTTCTAGATAGAAGATTATTACGTCCACTAGGCCCAAAACTCCTGCAGGGCGACAGGGATCCGTCGGTGGCAGGGATAGAACCCGCGACCTGTCCGTTGGTTTTGGGTTGACAGTCCGGTGAACTAACCGCTGGACCAGCCGGCTTCACAAGTTCATGACTTCATCACATTCACAAATAGCCTATATAATGATATTCTAAACACACACTTTCAATGCAAGCCTAAGTCTACGTAATAGCCTATAAGAGTTCAAATCCACTTCCTGAGAACACACTGACTGAAAACTAAAGGAAATGAAATTATTTTTGTGATCTACACGTCTAATAATTTGACAGCGTTATTTAAAAAAACTTTATACATTTACAGGATTAAACAAAAATATCATTAATAGTTAATAGTTATTGTCTAAAGGAAACATTTTGAGCGCCATCAAATTATGTTTAAATAAAATCTTCGCTTTCTCACGTTTTTTTGTTAGTTTTTGGTTTTTACGTCTTCAGTAAGTTAATTGAGTTGTTTTTATAATTGCTGTGCGGGAATTTCCGTGACGAATTGAGTTGTTTTTATAATTCATGTTCGGGAATTCTGAGACGATAACAATACGTAACGAAACAAAGAAAAATCGGTCACGTGTGAATCTTAAGTGTGAAAGAAGATCTATTTATAACTGCGATAGGCAAGGTGCTTGGGTGGAGACTTCACTTACAAGTAGGAAAAAAAAAGAATTACTATTGAAAAGACAAGCTCCATTCCCTGGAACAATAACGTCAGCATTATAAAACATGGCCTCAAAACAATATATTGGATTCGCCCACACAACCATTAGATCTATACATTGTTTGTTTTTTTATACCTTGTTGCACTCCCTCCATTGCCCTTTTTCACCATTATTATTGCGAAAAGAATGTCTGCAGACGACCAACAAGTATGGGTAATTATGGCAAATAATCGCGACAAAGCGTATTTTTATGGGGTAGAAACATTGCTACCACGCCTCGCATACGATGTCAAATGCTGAAGTTGTGATGTTGCTGTTGCGGTTGTTAGCCTATAATATGTTAGTAGAAAGAAGAAAACAGCAACACAAATTTTTTTAAACAAAAGGACAGAAAAATCCAACTGCAACTAAATGTTGTGAAATTGTCGCTGGTTGCTTGTTGACGTAAGCTTACCTAGAGTCTATAGTATTATGTAATGCACATAAAATACTTATTACATAGCAGTTTAGAAATAGTTTTAAATACATGGTTTATTACTTAAAGCCATTCTTAACAAATTTACTCAGGTCACGTAGAAAATAACTGACTATTTAAAAAAACTAACCCATAAAAACAAAGTTTTTATTATACTCCCTTTCTTTGTAAACTAAGTTTATATTTAATTTATATTTTGATAGATTAAAATATATATATGCCTTATGAATTTCCACACTAAAATTTTGCGTATCTTTTTTTTTCTAGCTTTGGCCGCAAAAAAACATAAAAAGATAACTCGCTTTGTTTCGGCTACATTGTGTCGTTGTCATTCTATTTATTTCGTAAAAACAAGCATATCCGACAAGTTTATTTACTTCCGTCTCTTCCGGTAGAGGCAGCTATGATTTACATAAAATATTTTCTTCGATTCGCAAATTGGTCGAAGGCATTCGTGACTATTCCAAAGGCTATGGTGCTGAAAATTTGATAGAATGTATTGTTAGTCGGGACAAGTCTGTTGCCCAAGTTTCAGCTTGATTGGACGACGGGAAGTGGTCGAACAATCGATGCAAAGTTTTGCAAGCAGACAATCAGACAGACAGCGCAAGTTAAGAGAAAGGGAGTAAAAATAAGTCTCAGCTGTCAAATAAATGGTCTAAATACCGAAACATTTATTTATTTTTTTAAAAGTTGTAAATGCACAAGACATAGAAGTTTGAGAGATTGAGTTAATACGTTTAACACTTCAAAGCACTACGCTGGGTGTTTTTTTAGTTATACAAGAGAAAGTATGTGAAAGCCTATTATAACCTTATCACTACGTAAAACCGTAAATTGTTTCGAAATAGGAAAAACTGGCACACAGACTGTAAACATGGCCAGTTAGTGCGTATCTTTCAAGTGCATCTGCCTCCATTTATTCTGCTGCCTGGAGAAAACAAAAATGGGGTTTGTTGTTGCCATATGCTAATTCGTTTTCACACTTTTCAAATATGTGCTGACTTCTTAAACAAAATGATGTGTGATTCCTTAACAAATGTATCATAGAACAGCAGGCTTGGCGCTAGGGTTTAAGACAATGGTCCACAAAGAAACCTTTAGCCAGTCTTGGTCCATATTTTACTTCTCGGACATTTATTAGGAGTCCGTCTTTTGGTGTGTAAACAACTTTAATTGGTAGCCATTACCTGTCGTCTGTTATGGTAGCCATTACCTGTCGTCTGTTATGGTAGCCATTACCTGTCGTTTATTACGCTGCGCCGCCCACGCAACCTCTTCCCATTTCGAAAGCAGAGAAATGTACCGCTAAGATAACTTTGATCTTGTAAACAGGTTTAATGATCTTTTTATGCTTAGAAGATCCCATGCATTCCCGAGAGTCTTGTAAGAAACAAATCTATATTAGAGACGTGTATTAGTTTGAGATGATTGAAGCACGCGGTAAAAATCACATGAACTAGACGCCTATATCCTACATCCATCAATATCAAAGAAGTTCCAGTTTGTAGACAAACAGTGATATAATCTAAAGGGGATGTAAGTTAAATATTGGCAATCGAGTCTTCGAGGGAGGCACAGTGGCCGATCGGCAGAGCGTTCTACTGGCGTACCGAAGGTCCTGGGTGAAGGCTAGAATTTGTTCATGGAACTGAAGAGTGTCCCTGAGTCTACCCAGCTCTGATGGGTACCTGACATAAGTAGGGGTAAAGTAAAAAAGCTGGTGTGCGTTGTGCTGGACACACAATCACCTTGTATGCCGTGGCCTCAGAAACTGGTTAACTCTGCTTCACCGGCCCTGCTTTTTTTTTTACTTACTTCGAAGAATTTAGATAATTCGCTTGAAGACTTCAGCTATCTAATTATGATATTAGAAAACAGCTTTCCATGCGTATGTGCATTAATAACCATAATAAGATGTATATTGCATATGTCAATATATCCCCACTCGAAGAGAAGTAACAAAAATATCCCTACTAAGGTTTAATTATGTAAGCATATCATTACAGCATTTTTTACTGGTCCTAATATAAATATTATTAATGCTTCAATATTTGTTTTCTGAGTTTTATATCTCTGTTTTCGAAAAAAAATCTTCTTTGATTGTTCACTTCTTAGACTTAAAAAGTCAATCGCTTTCTAATGTAATCTCTTTATCTTATCTTATCTTATACATTACAGACGCTCCTTCTATAAAGAAGATTATTGTGTCCTACGCACATCCATGGTTTGAGTCTAGTCCTGCATTTCTATTAGTGTTTTAAATGATGTTAAGTTACTGGTTTTCCTGGTTTGTACAGACAACCCATTCCATGCCCGAATGCCACTTGGAAAGAACTTATATACTTATATATATTTGATCCCGCATAAGGGATAAGGAAATTGTATTTGTTTTTATGTTTATCTGAGCATTGTTTTTGTGTTGCATTTCTACATTAGAATTTAAAGCCTTATGTATTATTACTACTTTACTTTTGCCCTTCTGTCCTCTAGCGTTTTCAGGTGTAGTGATTTAACTATTGGTTACTCTTGTCATTTGTGAATATTCGACAGTAATGAACCCCGCACTCGGGTTAGGGCTAGGGTTAGGGCTGACCTCATTAACTTTAACGATGTCACGCTGCCTTGCCTCGTCTCTGCGTCAACTTCTCCAACCTGTCCGGCTTTTTCTTTGGTGCTACAGTACCCATCTTGTGGTGTCTTCTTCTGGTTTTCTTAGGGAGTGGAAAACCATCTACATTTTCGTCTAGTTATCTGGCGGCTGGTAGGTTCTTGTTTCTTCCCTTGCCATAGATCTTCGTTTTTTTAAATCACTGTCTTTGCGGCTGATCTTAAGGCTGTTTTTGAGGCATCTGTTAACAAAGCTCTGTAGTTTGTTTTTTAAACTATCATTCCAGGTGTATAGCAATACAGATTTGACTTTATCTCCATGCATCAGTTATCTTATAAGTTTACAGACGTTCCTTCTAGATAGAAGATAATTACGTCCGAATGGCCAAAAACTCCTGCAGGGCAGCAGGAATCGGTCGGCGGCAGGGATAGATCCTGAGACGTGTTGGTTGACAGTCCGGTGAACTAACCACAGGACCAGCCGGCCTTAGTTGATACTAATTTCACATAATAAAAAAAAATTAGTTAATACAGCACATATTAACTTCACCTGAATTGGCGACCGCATGTTATGCAAATATATTACAAGAAATAACTGAAGCCTGCGCCATGAACAGTGTCGTGTTGAGAAGTCACCATTTATTTAGTTGTCACCTACTAGGCGCGGCGTGGTCCACAGTATATCATTGGTTGACATTCGACTACTGGAATCCCCCGGTAAAAACGCCATGGGTGGTCCCCATAAGTGTACTCTGACGGGTATGTGATGATATCAAGACATTGTACAACTGCATGACATTGTGGTTGTAATTTAGTTCCTTTACTTGTAGAGGACTTAATTAATTAGTGAACCTGGCTTCTTTTATCATCATTGAACATTTCGGTTCCTTGAGGAACATTTAACATCCGTTCATCATCATTGAACATTTCGGTTCCCTGAGGAACAATTAACATCTGTCCCCGTACTCCAGCCTTGAGAGTTTCTTGCCAGTATAATAATATACATTTTATTCCATGTTTTGTTTCCACTTTTAGTTTTCCCCACAGCCTTGCATCACAATGTCCTCTGCGCAGTTCCTCTGCGCAGTTTTGCTTTTTCCCCTGTGAGGGCTCCGGTTTAGGGTTTGTCTGACTGTGTTTTCATAGATTTCAATTTTTTCTCATGGTTTTGACTGTTTATCACCGTTTTCTCTCTAAACATTTGGCAGCTCACCGTTTAAATAAACAGAAACTTAACAAGAATGGTTAGGAGAAGTATAAAAAAAAATATAAAAAAATAAAGAGTCAAGTAGAGGTTGTGAGTTGGGGGGGGGGGGGTAATTATAAAAACTACATAATATGCGCATTTTGTCTGTGGCCATGATATACAAAATAATTCTTTAATAATGTAAAAACATTTTATTGAAGCCACCATTCAGTTATATCAACAACAACAGTAGTATGAAATAAATTACAAAACAACTGCAACAAAATGACAACTTATGTTCCAAACAATCTTATATTCTCCCTCCCATACACCATTAAGCATTAATGCATTGAATCCTATCTGCTTGAAACATTGATATATGCGTCTGTAATTTATGGGCTATTTCAACTTGGTCAATGGGTCCTTTGTTCCATCTTCAGAGTGTAGCGGTGTGTCAAGGATTATAGAAAAGTGAAGGTCATGGTTTTTAAAGGGCTTTACAGTTTGTTGTTACAAACTTAGTACAGAAGAGGCCTACCCTCTAAGCATTGCACAGGAGCCCCAAAACTTAACTTTGAAACTAGATAGAAAAACTGATAAAATGATTGAAAAATAGTAAATAGATGATAGATAGATAAAATGGGACGAAAATGTGTTACACAAATGATAAATAGATGATAGATAGAAAAATGATAGAAACTATCAAGATGTTCGCCCAAAATAACAATTGACTATTGGCTAGATAAATAGATCGATATATGATAGATATATGATATAGATGATAAATAGATAATGGGTATAAGATGATAGGTGAATAGATAGAAACTATAGAGTGGTCGCCTTATATAAATATGTCCATCGTTTAGAAGCCAGATAAATAGATAGATTAATAGACTATATATATATATATATATATATATATATATATATATATATATATATATATATATATATATATATATATATATATATATATATATATATATAAATAGAAGCTAAGATAGATAAATAGTAGACAGCAAATTAGGTTCACTCAATACAATCAACGTCTAGGGGCCTCCACGAAGATTAATCCGGTATTGAAGCTTGAAGCTCGGGAGTAAAGGAACACTGAGACGCTTTAAATTTTAATTTTGGAAATGGCCAAAATGGAGCGCCATACTTAATCATACGCCCTTTTTTTCTTGTGCGGATAAACATGCAGAAAAATGTTGAAGTGAAAACACGGAAACACGAAAACAACTGGAAATGTTGATTACATTAAAAACGTAAATTCGCTTTCTCGCATTTTAAAATTGTCTCGAAAAATATGATTTAGGACCCTCGCCATATTCTCTCCCTCGTGGGGAGGTCGTGGGAAGGGAAGGAGGGGCTTTTTCAATCGACATATCCTGGGATGCATGGAGAAAGGATACCTTGAAATGACAGCTTTGTGAAGGATTTGCGCCATAGCAATCCTTTTAATTAATTGATGCATGAAGGCAGACTCGGCTAGAGTAGCTAAGATATTGAATATTTGTTTAAGAACCACTATTAATGTTGATTGCGAGACCCATGCAATGTTTTAGTTTTTAACATCAGAAAATAAAACTCTTATCGTAACTGTTGATAATAATAGTAGCGGCTTTTCTACCCAGAATTTGGGGAAACTTAGGCTGGGCTACACATTGAGTCTTTTTTTTCCTTCTCTTTTTAGTGTTGTTGATGTAGTTTTGTTTTCATTTAGACCTTCTTTGATATATTTTCGAATTTCATTGTTTCATTTATGAATCCACGACATTTGTTAAGTTTGTCTGTTCATTGGACTAACTTGAGCTTTTGCAACCACATGAAAAGCTATATCCAACTTAAAGAGATAGTGGCGAAGTAAAGTCCTGGATAATTTCGTTTAAAACAACAATTAGGGTCCTTGATTTATTTATAACTTACTACTTAGTTTACCATTGCGATAAGGAATCAATACTTATCTCTTGAATTGTTTTATTTTTTTGTCTCAAACTTGTTCAGATCGGAACGAGGACGTTGGGCTCCTGCCCGAGGTAGGCCAGCCGCAGTATGGTTGGAAACTTTCGCGATGAGCAGAGATCTACCTTTACTTATGAAGCGCCTAGTATTTAAGCATTTTTTTGTGATCAACAGGAAGTATGTGATGTAGCCTGACCTTGAACCCATACTACAATTGCCTTAAAAAGCAAAAGCAAAAAAAAAAAAAACGGACGAGCCTTCTGGCAAGAGTGTAAAGATTTTCAGGGGTGAACAAAGGTTCTGTCCGGGCGCCGTCCATCCCACCACATGCCAATAGGGCGTTCCGTGTAAATAAGTGTACGGTTTCCGCAGCCACATGCACTATTTTCTCCCACTGCGGATCATTATCGTGGTGGCTAGCCCGTATAACTGTACCGGTTGCCCGGTAGCGCAAATCCCATACTAAATGTATGTGCATCCAGACACAAGGGCAAGGTTGAGGTGGGGTTGCTGCGCTCATTTCTTCCTCCCCACCGGGGACCCCAGACCTCTCGAATGCAGCGAGAGCTGGGACACCCGAAGTGTGCTCTTGATGGAAGCGTACTGGTGGTTTCTAAACTTCGCCGCTTTGATGCCCATGGGTACGGAAACGTCTTGTCGTGCCTTTGCCTCAATCCCCACTCCCCAACAGTTAAAGGAACATAACACACTTCGCTATTACCTCATTCCGTGCAACGAGCCGACGAGTCACTACAGGAGTTTCGCATCTATGTTAAGAAAACACATTTTTACGTCATCTATATAGACTATAAATAGAATATATATGTAGGTCCTATGCATGCAGAAAAATGGAAGTAAGTGGGTGGGAGAAAGAGGAAGGACTAGAAAGATAAAGGGAGAGAATTCGGGGTCACTGGGCTTATTTGCTGTTGGCCCCTTTTTTTTTATGACTGTCCAAAAATCAACCATTCAATAATGGCGGCATGCAAATTCAGCATAACCTATATCGTCTGGAAATATTTGTTTTAAATATTATCACGAAAAAAGCAAAATATAGGTTTTGGCAGTTTCTTTTTTTTTTTTGCTTTTTTTTTTTGTAAACATTTTTTTCTCTTTTTGTTTGAGATTCTGGGATTTAGCGCCGTCTTTCTCTCCGTCACTCCCAACCGCACCCACCACCTCTACATTTTGCTGTTGTTTTCACTTGCCTCAGCTGGGTGCAGGGGGGGAATTAATGAAGGTGTATGTCGATGACGTCATGAATGAATTAAGTGGCTGGCAGGAAGTCTACTGGTGACCTACATAGTATCCCAGTACTGCCGCGCACTGCACTAGAACCCTGAATGTCGCTCCCCCCCCCACTCCTCCCCATAGCTTTTGTTTGGTAGCTGCTGCAGTGTTTGGCGCCTCAGTGCATCCTGGCAAGGTAGCACAGTGCCAGGTTGTTCGCTGTTGTTTTTGTTTCTTAAATACACTTATTTACAAACCAGGTAGGACGATGTAGAGCACAATGCTGTTATTTTTACCTTTGAAACAAAGGGAGTGCAGAATAACTCGGTAATTATATCTGTGACAGAATTAGATTGCACGCACAACAGATCCACCTTTTTTTATTCTCACCCTTTATTCAATGGTGGCCGATATTTTAATAGTATTGGTCTTTATTTAGTTGTTATTTTGTTTGTTTAATATTGATCCTATCCATCATATCCAACTTGTGAAACCCAAAGTCCTTAGTCCACAGTCGTTAGTGTAGTGTATAAGCACAAAGAAAGCACAATAATTACTGGTATGGTGAAATTAAACAAAATTGTCACTTTCTCAGTAAGCTATTAAAAGTCCATAGAAAATCACAATAATAATGATATATTAGGTTGAATATTAAAGAATTATCAAGAACTATTCTCCAATCATTATAAGTTAAAAATATGTCCATAAATATCGAGGTTTACAGATTTTCTCTTTTGTTCCTTTCTAATAAAAAAAAAGTGTGCTTCCTAAATCTTCTATCCACTACTGAAGCTCATACTTTTCTGTCTGAATCACTGATCTATGCATAAATTTAAATATCCTTATGTTCTTTAATCACTGAACTATATATACATATCGAGCTTAGTGCTCGTAACTCTATGTGAAACAGAACAAAAGTTAGGAAATCTAAAAAAAAACATTTTATTATCTTATATGTTACAGACGCTCCTCTGTAAAGAATATTATTGCGTCCTCCGCTGCGGATGGAGTTTTTAAAAATATTTTTTTCTTGTTAACTGTAGTAGTCTCAAAATGTTGGTAAGAGTGAATACATTCTCTATGTAAATGCAGGACGCTGTAAATGAAGGACACTGTAAATGTAGGACGTTGTAAATGCAGGACACTGTAAATGTACGACACTGTAAATGTGGGACTCTGTAAATGTTAAGTGTCCTTTTTATCTTGTATGTTGGGCCTTTTATCACAGGAAGTCTTCTCTCGGGAAAAAAACTAAATGTTTTAGGTCAGTGCTACACATTCAGTACCTTTATATTATTGCCGTGAAAGCTTTGCCCATATTCAAAGCACGATAACTTAATCAAAGTATAACTTTGTAGAAAAAAACAAGCAAACAATAAATATATAGCCGGACTAGCGTACCGAACGTCCCGGGTTCGAATCCTGGTGAAGGCTAGAATTTGTTTCCGGGTCTGGAGGTTGCTCCTGAGTTTAACCAGCTCTGATGGGTACCAGACACTAGCTGGATGCAAAGTAAAGGTGGTTGGCAATTGCTATGGCCACACAATCATCTATAATGCCGTCGTCACGGAAACGTGTGAACGCTGCTTCAGAATGCCATATAGATTACATTTGGTTTGACGGGTATACTTTACTTTTACAACTAAAAACAAAAAAACAACTTTACTCCCGATATTTGCAGATCGGTTCACAAGGAAACAGTACTGAAGAATCGAATTTGAAATACGATCCAAAAGGACTTAAGGCGGGTCTTGACAATTTCTGAAGACATTTTCTTTATACTCCCACTGTCAGTAGTGTTCGTTTGGCATGCTTTAGTTTGTCTTTTTAAAACGAGTGTTTGGGCTGCGGTGTCCTTTACGTTAGCAGCACTGGCGGTTATTTTACTATTCGTGTGAATAGTTAGCAACATTGTAATGACAGCTGAATGTGCGAATTTATGGTAATAAAAGTGATACATGGCTGGGTATTGTGGAATGCCCTTATAAAGAGTCAATAGGTTTGAATTGGTGGAAGTCCTTTTGCTCTTCTACGACTGAGTACGACTGAGTACGACTGTTTTGATCAATGACAACTGCAGAGTGGGAACATGATATAAGCTGTTGTTGTATTAAAACACAATTATATGTACTCGATGGTGTAGGCCATGAACATGAACATAGGATCAAGAAAAATATTGTATTTAAGTTTTATCTGAATTTATCCCCCATCCCCCTCTTCCCTCTCTTCTTTCCCTCTCTCTCCCACCCTCTCTCTCACCCACCTCTATTCTTCTCTATCTCTCTCTCTCTCTCCCCTCTCTCTCTGTCGCACATACAACACTCACGTAACTATCTCTCTATCCTTCTCTCTCCCTGCCTCTCTCTCCATATCTCTCATTCTCTCTCCCTTCCTCTCTCTCCGCTTCTCTCTCCCACCCTCTCTCTCCCCTTCTCTCTCCCTCCCTCTCTCTCTCCCCTATCTCTCCTTCTCTCTCCCTCCCTCTCTCTCCCCTATCTCTCCTTCTCTCTCCCTCCCTCTCTCTGGCCCATACAAACACTCACGTATCTCTCTCTTTCTCTCTCTCTGTGTCTCTCTCTCACACACTCACACATACATACATACACACACATTATATTTGATATGTTTGTAACAATATGGCAAAGCCCACCATTTCCTTCTCAAATCGATTATCCGCCCAGAAAAAAAAAAGTATTTGTTTTAGATATTTACAGTAAAACAGCAGACGTTTTGAAAACCGGTTACTTGTTGCATTAAAAAACACGAAATCCAGGCGTCTACGAAACGCGAAATATCAAAGTTCACGACTATCTTGACATTTACGTGCAAATATCTGCCAATAAAGCTATATTGACGAATGGGTGTGACGAAGCTGTTTTTTTTTACATAGCGTATATTATGATCGTTTCTCCTTTTCTCTCTAGGTCTATCTTTTTTTTTAACCACTCCTTCTTAAGAAATGCCCGGCTTTATATCACTCGCTAGCTGTCTGTATAAAACTTTCTCACTATATTATATACAAAATAATTCAGGATAAACCAAAGTGTTGAAATTCAAATTGCCACTGAATTAAATGGTAAAATGATAGCCTTAAATAAAACGTTCGCATGCTTTCATACACACAATCACTGATTGGAATAGTATCTCAAAACGCGCGTAAATGACGCTTCACCAAATTAAAGCATAAAACAGGGGTAGGCATCCCACAACCCACGTTCCAGACAGCTGGCACGCGATAGTCTTCTAAAGCGCACTGAGCATGCTAAAATAGCATGGATAGAAGCGCTAAATAAATGACCATTATTATTATTATTATTATTATTATTATTAAAACTTCCACAAAAAAAACAACAAGTTAAAATATTTTTTACAAGATATTGAGCAATAGAGCAGGATAAATTTCAGGGAGAAGAGAGAGAGAGGGATGGGTGATAAATTCAGATAAAGATTGAATAAAATATATATCTTGATAGTATTACATAAATGGGTGGAGACTAATTATTGTTAGTTCGATTACTTAGTGCTGTAGTACTTAGATGATCTTGGCCAACACATCGTGTCGTGTTTGTTTCTTGTTTAACAGTAAAGCGTACACTACCAGCATCACAACTTTGTGGACAATATTGCATTTATTTTAAGTTTCCTTAGTTTACTAAGTTTAATAGTTTAATAACCAGGCGAGCATAATCATGTTGATATCACTTGATTGGCAACCCAGTTTTGGACTTTTTAATAAATATGTCTTCACACAAATCTTACGTGAAAACATTTCCTAGTTATAATTATACATTTCTATAATAAAAAGTTATGGATGACAAATTGTGTTATTGTATAAATAAAACTAACAAAAATTAACACTGATTGCTATAAATCTTTGTGTATGCATAAGTAATTTTTTTAGTGCACAACAAATGTATTTATTATACCTACATGTTGTTTTAGTAATAAATCACAGGCATTTCTAAATTCATTCACAATAAATTAAAGCATTAGAGATGAGAAAGAAATTGTGCATTCTATATTATGGTCTAAATATTGTGTGGCTACTCTTTTGAATAACTAAACAACTAAACACAAATGTAGGGTTACTTATATTTGTTACAAAAAACCATGCGTTATAACATCAACAATAGAACACACACAAAACACACATAAACACAACAATAACTTTTGTTTTACAGGCTACAATAATTCATGTTATAATCAAATTTACTTTCCGCTAAACTTAATAACCGTAGCTCCCCCAGCAGGTGTTGTTAGTAAAGCAGGTCAATCTTTAAATTTTATTTTGGAAACAAAAAACAGCAACGTCAAATCAGTGTAGGCTATTGTGCTGTTTATGTTGAGTGTTTTAAAAACTCTCTCCACATTTTTGTTAAGTTTAATTCCTTAATCTTTTATTAATAGCCTACTTAATACTCGTTTGTTTTCTTTGTGTCTATGTCCCTATGTGTGTCCTTTTTAAAAAATATATTTTATGTATCCGGAAAGTACAGGTACTTAGACATTGTGCTGGCCATACAATCCCTTCGTATAATGTGGTCAAGGAAAAAGGTGAAATCTTCTTTAATGATTCCATATTCCTTCAAAGCATGGATAGGGAATTGCGTTGTGTTTTTTTTTTCACTTAAATTATTGTAATCAATAACGACAAAATATCCCAAACCGTTGAAAATATTTATTTTTTACATATTTAGTAAACGGTTGCTATTTACAATTCACAAACTTACCATGGGTATGTTATCCTTAGCACGGGGTCCCATTATTTGTAAAAAAAAAAAAAAAAAAAGGGCATTTGCCCCAGTCATTTAGCTTCCCAGTGGGCACACACCGTCGTAAGCCTATCGACTGTGAAAGAACGTGGTTTCCACGTGTTTTCGTGGTTTCCGCGTCTTTTCCCCGTAGATATGACGTGGTGGGCCTGCTGGGTATTGTGTCTCGCTTTATTACTTTACTCTTCTACTCAAGACTTCAAAAATAGCTAAACATATTTCACTTTTTCTTCCTCAGGTGCTGGAGAGTCAGGGAAAAGTACCATTGTCAAACAGATGAAGTAAGTTTGTGTTTATGTTTTATATAGCACTACATTTTTAGAGGTTAAGCCTTGCAGACATCACGGTTAGCCGGGTAACGCGGACGTTTTCAAGAACACCCGTTTTGGAAGCGATCCCTTAACCCGGTTCTAATTATGAGATATAGATTTTTCAACAAACTTTTAAAATTGAAAAACAACAACTATAATATTTAATCCTATAAATTACAATTTGTTGTAAAACGGACCGTAGCCATAGAATGTAAAGGTTAATCATACATTTTTAATTGGCTTTAAAATGAAAAAAAAACAAAAAACAAACAGCAAATATTAAAAAATAAATATTTTATTATTTTAAAGGTTCTCGCGATTTTTTTAAACTGTGGACATGCCTAGCAAAAAAACAACAAAAAAAACAGCTAATGTAACATGCAAGGAAAGTTCGAGTTTGGCCATTAGAATTTTAAACCTATTTGTTTTATTTTAATTTAGTTGTTAACATGCTAACCGATGAAAATTTGGACTTTTTGTGTGTGTTTTTTTTTTAATGATGGTTGGCCTACTTTAAGTAAATCTAAAACTAACAAGTCGATTATATGAGAATTTCATTACATTATTCATTTTTTTTTTCGAAACGGATTAAATATTCACCTTCTATTATAAAAAGTACGGTATTTTTTTATTTACTTAAAAATCGCTAAAGTGTTTCAGATGTGGGTCTAGGTCTAGAGTCTAGAGCTTTGTTCTCGGTTCTGAAAAGATCCAGCATCACAAAACCTGGTTAAAGGAAAATTCATCCGGTTCTGCAATCCTTAGCTAAAGATGCATTCTCGGTTGGTCTGTTCGTTGAACAACTTTTTGTTATTTGTAGCGGCGAGGAACTATATTAACTTCTAGGCCATCTATTATAACTATATTCCGATAAAGTGGTCAAGGTAATTTAGTTTGGAATGATAAGACATCACCATAAAATTAGTCTGGACTCTCTCTCTCTCTCTCTCTCTCTCTCTCTCCCCCCCCTCTCCTATCCTCACCCCGACCATTTTCCTCAGTATGAAATGCAATACTAAGGTTCATACTTCAGACAAGGAGCTGGTTTTTGTGATAGATAATAATTAGTTTCGTGCCAAACTAGATTTCCTATGGCAATAAACTGGTATTTGTAATTATTATATGGCTGATAGTGCTAGTTTTAGTGTGTGTGGAGGGGGAGTTGTTCAAGTTGGGTAAAGAAATGTGGATTGTTTGGGGGTGGAAGGTGGGTTAAAAATCAACAGTGGATTAATATGCTAATTAGACTTGTCAGTATAAACTTGCGTCTCTAATGCCTTGCTAATGGACTTGTCAGCATGTGACAAAGGGCATTGTGACATGCAGGCATGTGTCAGAGGGTGGACTACTGATAATATGGCAGTGTCTGTTGGTGTGACTGGACATTGTGTCGTATGGTCACGCCAGTGTGTCGCATGGACACGCTAGTGTGTCGTATGGACACGAGCTAAATGGACATGCCATTATTATGAATAAACATTTCAGTGTGCTATATGAAGAAACCATGTATGTATTATAAGCATGCCATTGTGTTTTATACGGACATGCTATGATTTGGTTTTCTCTGTAAAAAAAATATTCTGTATTCTAGTCCTGGGGCCCACCTTTCACCAACCGACCTCCATGTTTTTTTTACCAACTTAGAACAACATTAAACTTAATGTAGGCAAAATAAACTATCACACATAAATATATATCTATAATATATATATATATATATATATATATATATATATATATATATATATATATGAGACTGTGTGGGTTTTCAACCAATCATATTCGTTTATTTAAAGACACGTGACATTATTGTCTCATATTATACTTTTGCGATTTCCCTTTGGACATGTGTCCTCACTAGCTAAGTTGATAACATGTCGTCTGAATGCCATTTGGGCGAGCCGGCTGCGGTTCTTCAGTTAGTCTATACCTTTTTTTCAACTACATTTTTTTTTAATTTCAATCAATACTAATAAAAAGACTTGCCTATTTTTTTTACCCGATTACAATATTTATTTTAAATAAAAAGTCTTCAGTAAACCATAGCTTTCTGTTCATTGTTTATACATTCCTGATCTGTAGTCTGTAGCTTGTACAGGTCTATTTTATTTCCCCCGGGCAATTTAACGTGTGTATATAATATATAAAGACAACGCCCTTGCATACCATTATCTCCGCATCCTGGCCTCCTAGCTCTCCTCAAATATGGCCATGATAGTTTCTAGACAAATCGATGTCAGTCAGCCGAACAGGTTGAATGTGCTCATTAGAAAGCTCTACCCTTTTATCTATCCCCCCTCCCTATCCCCCGCTGTTCCGCCATGCCTGACAGACTCGAACCCTACAAGCAGATCTCAATTGATTGGCTGGGAATAAGACTCTGAAGTCACGATCTGCAAAGTGTGTCAAGATTTGTCCCAGAGATATTTTTCTTTTGACAATTCGTGTACTGGTGGTCGATGTGTCGTGATATTTTAACAACCCACAAGTCTGGCAGATTCAGTCGAGTTCACATTTTATGGCAGAAGCCAAAAACAAAGACAACAACAACATTGCGATATCTGATTGCTGCTTTAATGTAAACCATTTGCACTGCATCCCAATAATAAATAATTTAGGTTTATTGCCGGAAGAAGTCGTTGGTTTAATAGAAGAAATGACTTAACATTTGAGGGCGTTAGAAAAACCTCTTCAGTTGGTCTTTAATGTAATTTGAAAAAGTAATTATAAACTTTCCGATTGCAAATTTGGAATTTGCAATTTTCATGTAATTTGTTAAACAATTTTATTTTTAGTTGTTTTTTTATTTCGGAAATTCAATTTTAGGAACTAAAACTTCAACCCAGCCAATATCGCACACACTTTTCAACCAAATGCAAAATGCAAAAAATAAAAATACATAAATAAAATAAACAAACAACAACAACAAAAACTATTTAGCTTAAGCATACAATTATTATTCCTTAGTTGCAACTGATTTCTTTACACATGTGCCTTAAAGATGGTCTCGTGCAGTGCTTTGAGAACTACTGGTCAATTTTCAGGCTAAAAGGTAGTTAGACCTAATAGACTTGTTTTGAAAACAATCATTTTTAAATGTATAACAATAGGCAAAAAATTTTTTTTACAAAAACACAAATACTGTAGGCCTAATTGGCATATTTCACGTGAATACAGTTAGATGTATTTTATTATAATATACATTCTTTATGTGATTTAAAGTGCCACTAACTTAAAACCAACAATCAATTACAGATACGATTAAAATTGAAATATATTAAACAGATATAGACTGGACATGCTATCTGATGAACAGTGGTAAATATCGTCTGCTCAGATCGTGCCTCACGTGATACTGAGTTAGCCGGAAGTATCAAAGAGGGGAAAAGTAAGGCCATGTGGGTAATACATAATATAAACACCCGCAGGAAAAACCCTTTAAAAAAACACATCAAAATCCGTTCGATTTTTTATTAGTTTCCACTTTATGTTGGCAATCCAATTGAATATTGTAATTTTAGGAACTAAAAATGGAGATGCTGTTAGGTTTTTGAGCTGTTATAGCTGTTGGTAAAACGTTAACGAATGTTAACAAACGTTAACCATCGTTAAATGGAAAGTAGGCCCATTTATAACTGCCAAAATCAGTGGATTCAAGACTTTCTCATAGGTAGTGAACAAACAGTGATAATGAATGGTTCTAAATCATCACCAATAACTGTAAACTCAGGAGTTAGACAAGGAACTGTTTTAGGACCCATACTATTTCTAATTTATATTAGCCATTTACCCAATTGCATCAACACAGGAACAAAAGTAAGATTGTTTGCAGATGATTGTATAATTTATAGAACAATAAAGACAGAAAAAGAACTCTTTCAAAAAGACCTAGATGAACTACATAAATGGGAATCGAACTGGAGCATGTCTTTTCTCCCAGAAAAATGCCACCTGCTAAGACTATTTAAGAAAAAGAAATAAATAATTTCAAACTACTTCATTCATGGCAAAGAACTAACCTAATTTGACCTTATCTAACAATGCGAAGTACTTAGGAGTAATAATAAATGAAAAGTTATCTTGGAATCCTCATAATGATGAAGTAAAATAAAACTAACAAAACATTAGGCTTCATAAAAAGGAACTTTTACAAATGTAATAGAAACCTAAAACTAAAATGCTATCTAACATTAGTTAGACCTTTACTAGAATATGCATCATCTGTAAGGGACCCAGTGTTTTTTTTTGTGACGGTATTCACCGATACGGCGTACCGGCACTTTTTTTTCAATGTGGGGGAAACAATTATTAATTTTTTTGTATTTTAACGTTTATTATTAATTTATTATATTATTAATTTGTTAAAATTAAATTATTTTAAAATTGTGCGCAATAAGAATTAAAATATAAAATGCGAAACTGCTTTAAAATTTAGGCAATCCATCACTGGTGACTGAGTACCGGCACCTATTTTTTTTGCAAAAAAAGCACTGATGGGACCCATCAACTAAAGAAAACGTTAAAAAATTAGAACAAATTCAGAAAAAAAAGCTGCAAGGCTCATTACTAGCAAATATTCACAACTGAAAAGAGAAACACCAATAATTAAATCACTAAACTTAGAAACACTGGAGGACAGAAGGGCAAAGAGTAAAGTAATAATAATACCAAAAGCATTTTACTCTAATTTAGAAATACAACCCAATAACAACCTGTTGCAATGCTCAGATATACTTAAGGACTGACACACTTTTCTTAGCCCTTTTGTGGGACAAATTCATATAAATACTCTTTCTTCCCAAGTGGCATTCGGGCATGGAATGGGTTGCCTGAACAAACCAGGAAAACCAGTAACTTAACATCATTTAAAACATTAATAGAAATGCAAGACTAGACTCCGGACCACGGATGAACGTAGTACGCAATCATCTTTTTTTTTTTTATAGAAGAAGCGTCTGTAATGTATCAGATAAGATAAGAAATACGGCAGCGCAGTTTGCTTTTGAATGATTTCTAAGTTGGTCAACATACACAATGGCTAACGTTGTCCAGAGCAGAAAAATAGGACAAAGTGCAGAATGGCTCTTTATATGCAGCTTCCGGAATGGAAAAACTTTTTTTTTAGGGTGGAATTGATTAGAATCTGAACTTACTCAAAAGACACAATAGTCCTAACAAATTCACACTAGACTACATAGTGTTTTGCTTTAAAGCGAATTATTTTGATGACATATTTTTAAAATTGCGCTAACATTTTTGTCGTTTAAATTTGAGTACCGGTTATCGATTAATGACTGCTTTCAATTGATATAACATGATATCTGCTTTCAATTGATATAACATGATATCTGCTTTCAATTGATATAACGTGATATCTGCTTTCAATTGATATAACGTGATATCTGCTTTCAATTGATATAACGTGATATCTGCTTTCAATTGATATAACGTGATATCTGCTTTCAATTGATATAACGTGATATCTGCTTTCAATGGATATAACATGATATCTGCTTTCAATTGATATAACGTGATATCTTGCTTTCAATTGATATAACATGATATCTGCTTTCAATTGATATAACATGATATCTGCTTTCAATTGATAGAACGTGATATGTGCTTTCAATTGATATAACGTGATATCTGCTTTCAATTGATATAACATGATATCTGCTTTCAATTGATATAACGTGATATCTGCTTTCAATTGATATAACATGATATCTGCTTTCAATTGATAGAACGTGATATGTGCTTAATTATATTATATAAGCTATTAGTTTATAGAAATTTAAGAATAAATTTGGGCACGAGTTCAAAATTGCCCTGTTATTGCCCCCCCTCCTTTCCTCAAATCGCACTATTCCCTTTCCCAGCATTGCGCTATTTGACCCTTCCCCAACTTGCCATTGATAATCCAAACTATAAATATCTAGTAGGCCTATACATATTATAGCCTAACAACAACCAACTGTAATTGAGTGAAACTTAATTGAGAGGGGAATTTAATTTAACGATGCCATTTGTTTTGTGACTTCACTTTGTTTTAAAAATAAAATCCCACCCCCATCACTAATCGTCAAAATGTTTCACACACCCCCCTCCCACCTCTAGATGCGTGACGTTATTTATGGACGACCCCTATTGGAGTTAGGGCGTACGCTAGCAGATGTGATCTATTGACATAGATCAAGGGCACTAGGTCGACATGAATCATATCCTAAATAAAAGTAAAATATCTTGTTACAAACTGTAGGCTACATAAAAAAAAATTCCCCCATTGAGTAGTTCGTTTTGTCACTTGTCTATATATAAATATATCAATGTGTCACTGTAAAAGTGAACCATTCGGCTGGTTTCATTGACAAAATAAATTTAATGGGCCGAACCACCTTGAGAACTAGTAGGATTCGATAAGATAAGGAACAGATTATGACTAGTAGCTATGCAAGCAGGCTACTCATTTTGGAATTTTTCATTTCGCCATGCACCGCCTAAAAAAAAAGCTTTAGGCTTTGATCTCTAGTGAAGTGACCGATTCATGAGCCGTTCTAGTTCTCGAGAACCGGTTCTTAAACAATTAGAACAAACATATTATGTTGTTTTATCGTTGTTGTTGTTTTTATGCCAGTAGAAAATAATGCAAATGCCTCTATTACAAAATATAATTTATTTTTATTGTATTTATTACAAATAGAGCAAACAGCAAATAGAGTCTAGTAGTAAATCAGTTGGCCTATTAGAAGTAAAGTATCGATGCGATCTATCGGGCCTGTGAAACAACATTTAGGGGTATCCGTGGTTACGTCATACCAGTGGATTGAGTACAATGCCCAGCCGCTTTTACTTTGTCCCAACTAATGTCAAGAGCTGAAGCAAGACTCAGGGATACCTTCCAGGCCCGGCAACGAATCCTAGCTTTTACCGGGACTGACCTTCGATACGCACCGTGCCCCATAGTTTCAGCAACTCGTGGTCTATTAACTTAGTGTAAATGTAAAGCGCATTCGAAGACTGATTGTTTATGCATAGCGTTATATAAATGATGTAATTTTAGTAGTAGGATTGTGCCAGTTGTTTCTTTTTTACTGTATATCTCTTACCAAACTTTCTGTGTATGATGTACCCTAATGATCCCTTTTGGTGACTCCGTTTTTTGCTTCTCCCATTCATACTTAGTAATCAACTAGGTTGACACCATTAGGCGAGCAGCAAAAGTAAGCTTTTCAAGTGTAAGAGCCCATAGTCTCAACATAAATAATTATTAGCCTTCTAAAAAATGATTGGACTATTTTGTTTTTGGTCCAGGAAAGCAACCTACAACACTTGTCCCCCCTTGTTTGATTCGCTCTTATGCCTACATTGTTTAATTTATCACTAATTCTGCTGGCTAAAATTGCCCTCCCCACTAAAGAATACTGACTTACAAACCTAAGTTCTAAGCTTAATGCATAACAACCCTGCGAGATTGTATAAAAAGAGTTGTATGTAAACGAACGTTTTCTGTTTATTTTGTAAGCGTGACATTATTGGTGTGAAAAACTGTTGCGACGTAGGGTCTATTTAACACGTACCCTGTCCACTATTGTTTCAGAAAATAGATTAGGTCTAGGCATATTGCTCAAACTAACGTTACTGTAGGTCGATTCAATTTGACTGCCCTTGAAAAAACAACAACCAAGTATTCCAACTACAAGTCCATTTTCCTACACCCGATCTTTTGTTCTTTAAAAAAAAAATGATCTTCTTTTTTGTCAAGTAACTACAAGGAAATCTCCTGTCTTTCAGTACATGTCTTTCAGTACATGGCTAATTTCAATTGTTACACTACTGCCTTAACCCTGGTTAAAATATTTAAGTCGCCATTTTGTCTGCACTAGACTGGGCATGAGACGTTTTTAGCACACATTGATGACGTCATTTCACGAGAATAAAATCAATAATGTAATCTCGCTTTCTCATCACCCGCTTTGTAACCTCGCTGGGCCGGGAGTTGGTCGATAGTTGGTAGATCGTGTGCTTGATCGGGGGATAATTTCAGATACTTCTGCTAGAATTCATAGAAATAAGTTCCCTGTGAGCAGCACATGTACATGCGAGGCTACATGTAATACGGGCTGTGCCTAACTATTAATATTTGGGGATGGTAGGCCGCACAAAGGGTTAAAACAGAAGAGCCAAAGAGGAGGAAACGCTCTTTTCTTTTGTTGCACAAAATGTCGAATGGCTAGGGCAAACACACATTTGAGTCGCCAAGTCTGGTTAGATTGAACTCACTGGGCTTTGAACCATTTATTTCATTTGAATTGTCTCTGTGAAATGCCAGATCTAGGTAGGGGGAAAAGGGAGGGGTAAGAAAACATAAATAATCTAGATCTAGTGCTTTTTTTTAGTGTATCAGTGCATGAACACACATTGTCATCGTGCTGGAATGTACACACACACACCAGCTCACACAGTCACTCACACACTTTATATGAACTTGGAAAAAACTGGGTAGATACATATTACTTTAAATATAATGGGTTAGTAAAACTAACATCGCCTAAAATTAATTAGGTGTGTTTAACCGAATATCTTAACAAACATTTAAAATAAATTATTTCTACTCAATGTCTTATATCTATATAATTTATTTTAACCAATGGAATCTTCCCATTTAAAAACTCCAGTTCTGTTACGGGGTCCTATCCAGCAAGAGTTGGAAATTTGAAATAAAATGGTTGCCGAAGATAGATAGGCCTACATTTTAAATAAGATCCTTTACTGTATCTTACAGGTAATAACCGTTGCAGATAAATAAAACTTGTTGTTGTTGTTGCTGTTAATTGCATTATAATTTGCAGAACTATCAAAGCAACGTGTGTCCATCAACGCAGCGTCAATTAGATTACCTTGACCTTGAAATCCTACCTGAACCAGTGAGGAAAGCCAACAGCTTAGCATCATTTAAAATTAATTCTTCATCAATTTGCAAGACTAGATTATGTGTTTCTTTATCATATTGCAAGACTAAACATGTAGTTCTTTATAAATTCAAGACTAAACATGTAGTTCTTTATTAAATTAAAAGACTAGACATGTAATCTTAATTGGGCTGGATATTTGTATTGTCTTCATTCAGGGTAATTTCTGATTCATTTTTAGGAATTCGGAAGAATTATAGGAAGTGATAGTTGAAGGGGGGCGGGGGGGGGGGGGGGTCTGCTCAAGCCCAGGTCTAATTTTGTGGGTCACCAAAAAGTAGCACATAGCACTCGGATATCTTGAAATACAATTTTATCATTTTTTTTCATTTCTTATCTTTTGATGGACATACCTACCAAATAGAATATAAATGTGAGGTTGAAGGTTGGGGGGGGGGGGGTGGGGGTGGATGCAGAAAGTACGGTAGGCCTATAAGATGATATACATTCATTTTTACTTTATCCAATAGCCTACTTTAGACGAGAGTACATTTGTTTTTCTTTTCAAGAATTTCTCATGCAGCGATTGTAAAAAAACAAACAATTAATCTGTTAGTCATGACGTTTTTTTTTTTTTGGTGAACGCAATTTAGTGACTCTTTAATTCGTCTGCTTCGATGAAAAATGTCGTGACTGTATCCCCCCCCCCCCTCTTTCACCACCGTATCGTAACCCCATACCCCTCCTACCAAGGCAGTCCTCAGAAATTTTAGCGGAAAAGGCATCATTATTGAGAATATTGTTTTCTATAGAATATACTGTCTTTTTTTTTTTCAAATGGGAAAACGAGGGGGGGGGGGGGGGAGGGCAACCAATCAGGCTTAGATAGTAAGAAAAAAAAATTGTTACGTAAGACTTGTATTCTGTTGAAGTCACTTCATCGACCAACTCTGCAGAAGGGCAACCAATCTGAGACATAAAATATTGGTACAAAGCGGTAAAATATCGCTACCCAGGGCCTCGAGCGCGAAGGGCGTGTTTTGAAACAATTGCAATAATCAACAGGTCCTCTCTTTTTTTGTGATCCATGAAAGAAAACCATTACACATTATCATTAAACGCAGTGTTCCTGTTAGAATAGAGATCGTCATTATAGTTATTGTCTCTTTTTTTATTCTAAAGAAAAATACCTGCACATGTTATAAATGTTATACACTTGATATGCATTAAATATAGTTTCGATTGTTTGATGACAACGAATCAAATAAATATTGCATTTTCTTAGAAACGTTGTCATCATAATAATTAATTAAGACTTTAAAATGCGTAGCAAATGTGTTTGTAAAAGCAGACATTTCGTTGTCAATGAAGTCAGCGGGAGTTTTGGGTTTCATCTGAATGATCTGTTTCCAGAAGTCTTATGGCAAACACTCAGCTTTGAATCTATTATCTAGATACATTTGTGTTTACTTAAGTGCCTAAGCAAATAATTAATTGATTACAAAGCGTTGATTGGCTTAGCAGTTCCTATTTTTAGACGGTGGCTTCTTATAAAAACAAAACAGAAAAAAATGGAAGGGTGGACAAAGAACAGTTGATAAATATTTTAAAACAGTATACATTAATGCTATAATATATTGTAATCGATACCGCCCATCAAGAGCAGCATCAAAAACTGCACAAGTAGGAATACAATAATAATTCATTCAAGTTCCTTTTTTTCACGAGTGGCAATCGGACACGAAAATAGTGAGGAGGAAACCAGGAGCTTTGAATTTTTTAAACCCTTATCAAGACTCAAGAATAAACTTATTAACACAGATAAGCCTTGCCTATGACGCATCTCGCTAATGTTATTTTTACGAAACATATACGATAATTTTAATGTTGTTGTTTTTTTAAATATATATTTTAATCTTTCTTTCTTAGAATCATCCACGAAGGAGGCTTCACAAGTGAAGATAATAAACAATACAAGCCCGTTGTCTATAGCAACACAATACAGTCCCTGGTGGCCATTATAAGGGCCATGGGGACCCTGAGTATACCATTTGGAGATAATGAGCGAGAGGTACGTATAGCTGGACGTAGTGGTTGTTATATTAGGCCACAAAGGTCTTAAAGAGCTGAGGTCTGCAGTGCTGTGCTTTGTTTGTGTTAGTCATAAAATTAGCTTATCTCATAGAGTTTGTGATTTTGGATAAGGGACCTTCGGTACGCCTAATCAAGTGCGCTACTGTACCACGTTGCCTCATGTTTCATTGTAGTTAACGTGAATATGGTTATATAACATTCAAAACATACGGTATAAAAGCAAATGTCATTCACTAAGGCCTTAAATCAAAACGTAAAACAACAAAAGAGGAGTATATAATTTTTGTTTTGGGCAAATCCTATGGGTTGCAATAGAAAGTCAAAGGCTCTGTATTTTCCTTTACCATCGGTCAGTTTAAGTGATTCATTGTCCAGAGTAGTTGGACAAGACCAAAAGAGTGCACAAATATGGGTCTCCAAAAATGTGTAGGATATGTGTGAGATGATCGAAGCACAGGCCTACCCATTCCTAAAACTGAAGATTTCCCTGTTGTAAAAATTTCTCTACTATAGGCCTACACATCTGTTTACAGGTTCGGTGTTTGTGTGTGTTTGAAAACGTGTTTCTAACTCGGTGGCGTAAATGGGGGAAATGGCATCTGGTGCTGGGGGATGGAAATTGGCGCCTGGGGTGGGGATGTGAAAAATAGCGCCCGTGGCGGTGCGTGTGTGAGGGGGGGGGGGTGACGCCTATTGAGAATGTTATTATTGTTAACGTACGTATAAGGTAAGGTAGTGTAGATTTTTAACTTCATTGCTTTACTTGCATTGAAATTTTAGTCGATAACAAATTAGCTAATGTTAGTGTTTTATTTTAAAATAGTTATTAAATGTCAACTCAAAACCTTGCCGTCTGGGGCGGCCGCCCCCCTCCGCACCCGCAAGTTACTCTAGGTCTACTGTTCTAGCTATTTTTTTCTCTTGCAATAGTAGATCCATAGAATTACATTGTATTTAGGCTAAAATTATTATTATGCGGTCTACTAGTCTATAGGCCGACTAAATGTTCAGATATTATTTCACACGACGTATGTTAAACATGTCGATAAGACTCAATATGTAAAATATAGGCCTACTTGTACGTTTAGGCTACTTGAATGCAGAGCCTTTACAAGCTTATGTAGCTCCCCAGGGCAAATGTTTCAGTGCCGCCCCCTTGCATACTGTAACTGCTTGTTTAGTGCTATATTTGTTATATTTAGACTACATTTGCCGCCCCCCTGGAAGTGTCGTCACAGGGCATATGCCCCCCCTCCCTCTGCCCTTCCCTATGTAAGCGGGCACTGCTTGAATGTTGAGCCATCTTTGGATACCGGTACGCAACTATTGTTTTACAGCATTGTTTGGAAAAGGGGACGTACGGAAGGGACTACCATCTTCGATTTTCGTAAATATGCATTTCTAAAAATTTTCTCAACAACATCAAAACATCAATATGCAGGTTTAACGTACAGCAATCTCTATGATGTTTTATTACCCTTTTTTGAAGCTGAGGCATATGTCTTATATGTAAGCTACCTTTTGTGATTCTATCTTATCTTATAAGCTTACACTTATATTACAGACGCTCCTTCTATAAAGAAGATTAGGCTATTGCGTTCTCGCTTATCCGTGGTCCGAGTCTTGCATCTTTATTAATGCTTTTAAAATACCCGAAAGTAAAAGATAAACAAAGCACAGAATTTTAGCATAATTGGCAATTTGTGAAGTTGTTTTTTTTTTTGCATATCAACCCATATTTCCTTTATTATCTTAATGAACTATATAAACTCTATAGGCCTAGGCCTACAGCCTACTACGAATTGTTGTTCCGTTTACTATGACACTATGACGGCAGTTTTTCCTTTACGTCATCTCGTATAGGCCCTACTGAATAGCCTACTGACGATAAGAAGGCCTAGGCTATAAGCTTGTCATCTGAAATTTAGCTATATAAACAGTGCTAAACATATTATTATATGGGCCTAAGCTACAATCTTATACAGCTCTGATTCCTTTAGTAGCCTACCGGTAATGCTTAAAAAACTACACATTACACGATTTGCTGGCTCACCGTGTAGCAGTTTCATGCACATCTCTTGGAATGTTTATGACACACATGCATACAGGCACACACACACACACTAAGGTGTAGCCTACACGTTACAGCTGTGTACAACACTTATAGTTTAGAAAACGGTTTTCTTTATTGTTGTTGGCAATGTGGCCTTCGCAATTGATTTAGCCTTATACTACTAGATTCTATATAGGCCTACATCAACACGCACATAATTACAATATTAATAAGCTTATTCACCCACTTTTGTTTAATACTAAACTCACAGAAAATGACATTTAGATTACACGCCATAACAAATGTATTGTACCCCATCATCTACGAGGGCTGCAAGCCAGACCCACCATTGTAAAAGCAAGAGCGAGTTCGCTATTCTAATGAATGAAATCGGCGAGCACAAGGAGAAGACACGGTTGCCATGGAGACTGATGAATGAGGATCGATACCAATGCCGGCGTTTGTCGATTGGCACCAAGGGCGGATCCCTTCTTCTTGACATCACTTTGCAGATTCGGAGCAGTTAAAAATGATACAGTAAATCAAAAGGCATTGAATTCTTTCAAAGCAAAACCAGAGGGTTAGCCTATCCTATAGGCCTACTATGTAGAAGCGTATTGTAGAAGCACGTTCTTCTTGAATATATTATGGGTTATATTAAACGTAGGATCATATATTGCCAGGTACAAAAAACGATTTAGGCTTATCTTGGCACGGTACTAGTATAATTTGTAACCTAGCTGTAGGCTTAAATATTAGGCTTAAAATGGAAATAGGCCTAGTGACTATATATAGTCCTACATGGAACTGATATGATGATATAGGCCTACTGATGGAACCAGGCATTAACCTACATATTTAGATCCTAATCTATTTTTTTAAAAATTGCATTTATTCATATAATTATCATGTATAAGTAGGCCTATAGGCCTGCCGCCAACACAATTGAATGAATAGCCTAAGCGTAAATTACAAATATGCTATTCAATCACTACTAGACTATATATGTCTAAGCATGTGTGTGAATATTTTTGTTGAGAGCTGTCGCAAAGCTCAGCTTGGATTGATTGTTTTCGTGGTGGGAGAGTTATAGGGTGTGTCCCTGATTTGGGCTTGTGGCAGAGACCAATCTTTCATAAATTATAGATCTGCCAGTGAGAAGCACCACAATAATCCCATCACCACTGAGCCAGATATTTACATAAAGCACAGTTCAGTTTAGTGTGGTTAACTTTGGATGGGAGCACACTTTATTTAAAAGTAGTGTGTAGGCCTAGAAGTAGACTGTAATTATAATTTATAGTCTACTGCTTTCAATTAATCAAATGATTCATAATGTAAATATAACTATATAGCTTAGGCCTACTCACGCACAAAATATTCTTCTATTTCAACAAGACCTGAATCATTCTCATTTCAAAACATTCTGATTTACAACTATTTTTATATTTCAAATGAGGAAATTATTTAACAAAAAAGAATGTTATTGTATCATGTTGTAAAATGTGATTATAATGTAGGCTAATTATGATTACCAGTAGGCCTAGGCTATAAGTTCCTGTAGACATACAATTTATTAGAGACTAAATGAAAAGCTTGATTGGTAGTTTATATCAAATGATGCTATGCTGTGATAGAAGTTAGAAAAGTTGGAATCACAATATTAAATTTGTTATCAAACACTAACTAGATTTGTCTACATACTTGCATACCTTTGCGTCTCCCACCCTCCACTCAACCCCCCCCCCCCCCCCATAACCAATGACCTTCTGGGTCAAAACTAGCTTGTAGTTATTAAAATTTATTGTAATTATTATTTTTTTCTTTTCTTATAAATTATGTTATCTATTAATATAGCTAGTTGCAAGGTTGGTAATTCAGATTCTCAATGGGATGATCCGGGCTCAAACCCTGCACTTTCTAATCCTTGCCATTTCACAGGATGTTTGGGGTATTGACATAATTATCTTCTTGCTAGAAGGAACATTTATAACTTAATAGGCAATTTGGAGTGGGGTGAAGAGCATGCTGCCACCAATACTAAATGTCTGGACAGATGCTTAACTCATAAATATGTTTATACTATGCATCAAAAGGGGACCATGACATCACGGCTTAAGGCTAAATAGCTCATCCTCCTTGTATGTCTTGGTCATTGAAGTAGAGAAAAAATCTGCTTTAGTTGTCCTTTCAGGTCACTTTTTCTGGAAAGTCACACTTTTTAATACATTTTTTTTCATCAAAGGTCTAGCTATTAAATTATCTTGAGAGCAATGATGATGATGATAAAGTTATGTAAAAAAATTAACAAACATGAAATTGTGTTCTTAGTTTCAAGCCATTGTGCCTTTAGAATGTAGCATTTTGAAGAAAAACCAATTCTGTTATGCTAAACTTTTTTTTTCAGTCTGACGCTAAGATGGTGTTGGATGTTATAGCCAGGATGGAGGATACAGAGCCCTTCTCGGAAGAGCTTCTGGCAGCCATGAAACGCCTGTGGGTGGACTCAGGTGTGCAGGAATGTTTAGGTCGTGCTAATGAGTACCAGCTCAATGACTCTGCCAAATAGTAAGTTCACCTTACTGATGATTTCGATTTCCATTGAATGATCATAGGAATAGAAATGGATAAGGATGATAAGGAATAAATTAAAATGAATGCCTTTGATAAAAAACAAAACAAAGTAATCTCATGGAATCAAAAAAGCTATTAAAAAAAAACAATCCAAAATTCTTTTAGAAAGCCTTTTTTTTACCATAAAATATTTATTAATACAATTTGATGCAGTGTTAAAATACAATACCTTAAAAGTAGTTACCCAGTATATAATTTTTTTTTAGGAAATACTAAAATAAGTAAAGTATCGTTCGGCCCAAACTGATCATAGGGCTGGAGACGTTTCTGTGTGGCCAGCACAATGGCCAGCCGCCTTTACTTTACCACAACTAATGTCAGGTACTAATCAGAGTTGGGTAGACTCAGGTCCCAGGAAAAAATCCTAGCCTGCACCAGGATTCGAACCCAGAACCTTCTGATTGACAGTCGAATGCACTGCCGCTCGGCCACCGTGCCCTATACTAAAATACTCAGCTAGTATTAGTTTTGTTACAGAATATCAACCAGAGATATTACCTTGTTCTCTCTGATTGAGTCCATTGAGTTGACACATTTCTAAAAGGCGGGTCTATACTCATTCACCCAAATGGTTAGATTAAGGCTTTATAGAGCTATATCAGAGTTAACCTGAACTAGAGAGGGACAAAGGAGTCTAACCCAAAATATATGTGAAGAGAGTTGTCTAGTTAAAAGATAAGTTGTTGGCTAAAGTAAAATTGATTACTCTTGAGGTGGTGTTTGATCGGGATAATGGGCATTATAGAAAACAAACTGATAGCACACCCATTTAAACAATAAATGTATTTAAATGTGCTTAGGCAAACAGAATTGTTAGTCACTTTTTCTCTATACATCTTTTAAGCATGGAAACAAAGGAATTACCCAGCAGGCACACCACGTTGTATCGACGGGGAAACAACGTGGTGTGCCCACTGGGTAGCTGTTAAAATTCTTTCCATTTTTTTTTTCAAATGTTCTCCAAACACAGTAGAAAAAATGTGTACATTGTAATGTTATTCATTAAGTCTTGTAAATGAGTAGTTCAGAAGAAAATAATGCATAGTTGGGAAAGAGTTCATCCTACCTAGGTCAGTGACAAGAGCTAATTAATACATGTAAAATAAATGAAACAAAAGCTTAGGCTTCATAAAAAGGAAAAAAAAAACATGTACTAAAATGCTACCTAAAATTAGCGTCAGTATTCATATTTATGAGTTAAAGACAAGCAATTAATGTACTTGTCACCTGGGGTTGAGAATGAATATGTAAAATTATATGTGTTTAGGATTTTTGCTTTAGTCTCAGTATCATTAAAAGTGTTATTGTTATCACCACCCCTTAATTGTAGTTATACCTGTGTGGTTATTTTTCTTGACTTGTTTGTAGTTTTTGTTGACAAATTTTATAGAACAATGGAAAGTAGTTGAGTATAATTGAGCTTACAATAACTAAAAATGCAATTGCTTTTTATTCTATTTTTGTCTCAATTCTATTAATTAAACAAGCATCTGCCTGACAACATTGTCTTTTTAATTGAATGGGTAAGCAGTCACAGAAATAAAAATGTTTATAAGATAAAAACAAATATATAACCAAATCTTTTTGTCGCACAGCTTCTTAGATGACTTAGACCGCTTAGGTGCAAGAGATTACATGCCGACAGAACAGGATATCTTGAGGACTAGGGTGAAAACTACAGGCATAGTTGAAGTCCATTTCTCATTTAAAAATTTAAATTTCAAGTAAGTTGACATTACATATTTTTTCTTTTGTGCTCGTTTGTGTTAAAAAAAAACAAAAACAAAAGGAGTGTGTGTGATATAGAGATACCGGTATTCTAAATAAAAACGAATTCAGCACAAAAAAATTAGCCTGGAGAATGAAGATGTGTGGGGCTGGGTGGAGGAGAAACCCTAGTTGAAACAAACAACACTGAGTGATGCCAACTAGGCTATATGGCTGCCCCAGTTGTGGTATATAAGCAGGTAATGAATTGAAAAGATTGCTTTGAATAATAAAGTGATCAGTTATTATAACTAACATTTAGGGATATTATTTTGCATCATATAATGATAGACTTCATAAATTTAACCCATTACTTTTTATAAAGTTTGGCATGCCCTACTAAGGTCTATCCATCAGTAGCCTACTGTTTCAAACAAAGTAGGTCTAAAATTATATATAATCTTCATACGAGTAAAAAAAAAAGTAAAGTATCCATTTCGGTTTTAGACTGTGTTGAGAATTCTAAGGAAAATCTTGCGTGATGTATTATATTTTTTTCATTCTTTCTAACCATCTGATCCCATGATGCATCACGGGAAGATAATTACAACAAATACTGCAGTTGGTATTATATCTTCCCACAAATGGCAGTAGATACCCCATGTCTAGCTGGCGTGATCTATTTTAACCAAATTTTAATCATTTATTTCTCTTTCAGCTCTCTCCTTATATACACTTAAACATACGTGTCGAAAATTTCCTTTTTCTAATAGGTTATTTGATGTTGGTGGTCAACGGTCAGAAAGGAAGAAGTGGATTCATTGTTTTGAGGATGTGACTGCCATTATATTTTGTGTTGCTATGAGTGAATATGACCAAGTGTTACATGAAGATGAAACAACAGTAAGCTTAAAAAATAATTTCATTCTTTTTCATATTAATTGACTAATCTAAAATCCAGACTATGGAACTATTGTGAAGGCTCTTGGTATTAAACCATTCACTAAAATATAAAATATATTTTTTTACTATAAAGGAGTGCATGGATGATTGTGATACTTTTAGTGATATCTTGTCATGAAATTGCCAATCATTTTTGTTCTTATGCCAAGATTGTAAAATATTATATAGCAATTGTAAAAAGTACAGAATTGTTTACACAAACTTTTTTTTTGGGATGTCATTTTGGTTAGGGCTACGTTCTTCTTATAATTCAAATGTTTATAAAATAACCACTTTTTCTTCTCCCCAGAATCGAATGCAGGAAAGTTTGAAATTGTTTGATTCTATCTGTAACAACAAATGGTTTACAGAAACCTCCATAATCCTGTTTCTCAACAAGAAAGATCTCTTTGAGGAAAAAATTAAAAAGTCCCCATTAACGATATGTTTCCCTGAATATACAGGTCAGTAACTGAAAATTTTCTACAAATACTTAACCATATCATACATTGTTATGGTGTTTTTTCTTTTGTGAACAAGTTTGTAGTAGTATATAAAACAACAACTCTCAATTATATATTCCCTAGTTGTACATTAAATGAATTAATTAATGTCCAGTCTATGAAAAAGAACAATTTGTCCCTACTGAACAAAGATTGTTTTAAGTTATAAAGTCTTATTAAATTAAGCTATTAAACCCTTCCAAATCTTTGTGTGCGAAAAATTTCCCTTGGTAAATCTCTCCATGTTTTTGTAGACTAAATACTCCACAAAAATTTTATCCATGCAAGTTAAAATGCAAACACAACAAGCAATAGAAAAATTAATATAATATTAAAATCACATTCTGGCACTTGTGATTGCTGGCTATATTGTGTACAGAATAGGATAATAATAGAAACAAATCATTTGCAATGGTGAGGTTAAATACTATTGCATTTATGTAGTGAATTATGTTGTGGATCATGTAGTGAATTTATTATTAATGGATAAATACTAAATTATGTAATGGATTAATAGTGAATTATGCAGTGGCTTATGCAACAGATTAATAGTAGCTTAAAATGTGTATAAAATATTTGTGAAAAAAAAAGACTTAATGAAATACTGATTTGCATTTCATTTTATTAATATAAACCTCTAAACACCACATAAATTGCAACTTCATTTATATTTAAAATGTGTTTTCTTTTAAAAAATACACATTAGAAATTACATCTATAAATAAGTATTTAAACTGATTAAACTTACAATTTTCTTCTTAGACCAGTATATACATGAATTACTCTATTTTAACAGGGAAACAAATGTATCAAGAGGCCTCTGCATATATTCAGGCACAGTTTGAAGCTAAAAACAAGAGCTCCGCAAAGGAAATCTATTGTCATCAAACATGCGCTACTGACACTAACAACATTCAATTTGTCTTTGATGCTGTCACAGATGTCATTATTGCAAACAACCTCAGAGGTTGTGGGCTCTACTGAACACTTCTATTTCATTCATCTAAAAAAATTTTTACTTTTGTTTGACTCACAAGGATAGAGATAAGAATAAATGTCGTTCTGAAGGGGAAAGTGTGTCAGAAAGGCTCCTTGGGCATTCGGATGCGCCTTGGTCAGCAGGATCAATAGCTAGACAAAAAAACAAAAACAAATTATGTAGAGTGGCACAACTTGAGTTAAAATGTGAAACAATTACATCTTTGAAGTTACATTTTAACCTGATTCTGTTTAATGTACAAGATTTGATGACACGGCCATCAGAACACAGTGTGTTTTTGGTATTTTATATGCTAAAAGAGCTCAGCTAGATCATTGTTTTGTTGTTATTTTGTTTCATTTACATTTTTTTAAGAAAGCAAATTTTTGCAAAATGTTAGTTTTATAGTGAATGGTTACCATTGTGGCAGCGTTAACAAAATTAATTAAGAATACATTAAATAACAACAATTTTTTTATGGATTATGTTGTCATTTTGTGGGCAAAGAACAAATGCACAATCTATTAAAATATTTCTTGAAAGTTTTTTTCTAATCGGTCAGAAAAAAGTTTTATTATTTCTCAGAAAGATATTTACAGAGATAAAGCTTTATGGTTGTCTTTTTTTGGTCATTATTTAAGTTATAAAAGATTTTGATCTTTTTTATTACTTGTCCATAAGTACTACCTTAAAGGAGACAGCAAACATGCATGTGATAGAAATCATTGAAGTAAATATCCCAATAGATATAAAACATACATCTTGAATTCTACACATATTAGTAATAAAAAATAATATAATTGAATTTTTGCTTCATTTAATGAAAAGTGAAATAATATACTTTTAATGGGAATGCAAACAGTAAGTGGCTGTACTGTATCAGCAGTAAGCAAGCTAATGAGAATTTGTTGTACAAAAAAAACATATCAGAAAAGTGAACATAAAGATTTTGAAATGAAACAGTCGTAAAATTTAGTTTCAGGTTGTACAACTAATATTATAGGAGTTGAATCCAGATTTTTTAAATTACTAAATATCCTTTGATACAGTTTATCACCATTTAGTTTTTTGTCTGTTAAAAAAAAACACACACACACAATCATTGCTCATTTATAAACATTTCAAGCTCAAGGCAAAAGAACTAAAATAAATGGAGTAAAAAGGATTAGGTCTCCATCTAAAGCTGTTGCAATGAAGAAAATACACATATAGTTGTTAATTAAAATGGGAAATGGATAGGAAATGTTTGGTTAAATAACTAAAGCCTTATTGCCAATGAGAGATGTGTTACAAATTCGAGTTTAGTTTATTTAGAAGTATCATTCAGATGCATGCAATTCATTCATATTTTTTGTTTTGTTTTTCTTTTGTCCATATCTTTTTATTTTTGTTTGTTCTTTAAACCACTTATTGTAGAATTTTTTTTGTTGGTGCATTCCTGTTTACATGTCTTAGTGCATACATTTAGGCTTCAAGATCATTTTTTAACATACACTTTGAAGCCTCAGACAAAATGAATTCTTTAGTAAGGGTTTGTTTATAACTATGAGGTAATGATAAAACGTAAATATATTTTCAGCTTTCAAACAATTAAGGTCATCTTATATACTAATAATACTGGCAGGGTTATTTATTTTTTCAATTGATAACTTCAATATAAATTCTAAATTTGATTATTCTCGCTCTGTTGTTTAGTTTAATAGCACTTTTAATTTTGAATAGCAATGTTTTTTAAAGTATTGGTTATAATCATTACAAATTATTTTTCATACAAATCCGGCTCAGCTCTATAAATATAGTAAATCATAATGCATGAGATTTTCTTTGTCAAGTTTACATCTTTATAGAGTCAAAGCTGGTGACACATTTCTTTGTATATTTTACATTCATAATGCTGTCCCTTTTCTAGTAAGTTGAAAGGTCAAATGAATAAGTTACAGGAGTTTATAGTGTAAAAAGTGTAATTTAAAAAAAAATAAAAATAACCCTGAGATATATCTGAAGGTTTTCAGATTATACATGTGTGGATCATAGTCAAATAGTGATCATAGGGAAATAGGACGATTCAAAACAATTTTAACCATGAGAAATAATGAAGTGCCGTATGTATACTAATGATACCCTTCATGACACCCTGGTGGGCAGACTAACTTATTTTATCCAAGGGCTGCTATAGTGTATTTCCTACCACTAATTAATCTACACACTGAAATTTGTGTCAATAATCTGTTTTGAATAACTTTAAGTACATTTTGTTTGTAATAGATGAAATGTATTTGATAAGTGCAGTAGTGTATAATATACAACCTTTTTAGGGTGTGGTACATGGGTCTATTTCTATTTACTTTATAAGACCAAGTTTTCTGGTTTCTCTTTATTTTTCACAAGTAAAACTTGATATTATATCATTAGATATTGAATCATTAGATAATTAAATGAGCCTCAGGTTTCCAATTCTGTACGCCCTGTATGTATTGAAATAAAAGTTTCAAGTGTAGATTAATGAATTGCTGGGAATTCATTTTTTGTGTGCATTTGCGTAAATGAAGATACAGAACAAGGAAACCGTGATGTGTCTTAAGCTAGGTTAGTGCAGGCAAGGTGGTTAGGAACTTTGTTTTTGAAATAAATCTTACAAACAATTTCTTCTCTACATGTGCACAACATGTGTATGATTGATGAACATATTAAGAAATTTCTTATTTTAAAATACCTTTTCATCCCTAAAAACCATTTTAATTTTTACTAACAATTTTTTTTTTATGTTCTTTGTGTCCCAGACAATATTAAAAAAGGGAATCAAAGTTAATTTAAAAGAAATAAAACACCAAGAGATATATAAACTTGTATCATATTTTTATTTACCAGTCTTTAATTGAAGCTCATAGCACATACGTTCAAGCAATCCAGTATGAAAGTAAATAATTTAACCATATCTTTCTTTAAGCCATGATCTTAAATATAATAAAAGACAAAAAAAAATATTATATATATATATATATATATAAAAAGGAATGCATCATATTTATTACTTTATCATTCATTTTTTATGTGATTAGACATACAAGCTTAGAAATGTATTTACACATATGTTTCAAGATGTGATTACAGATCACTTTTTAAAAGCCATTAATATCATTATTGCCAGCTTGGATGTGCACTTTTTTTTTCCTTTCATTTTTGTTTTTGAATGCTATGACTTTGTGCAATGTAAGATGTTTATTAAGATGTGTGTATGTTCTTACTTGTGTTCATTTTGAATTGAGTGTTTTAACAAAATATTTTTTTATAAAGAATGCTTCAACTTGTACATTTTGCACCATTTTCTTTAATCTTATTATCAGAGTATTTTATGTTTCAATCTGATTCACTGTTATTGATTGTCCTTAGAATCTTTAATGGAAAATTATGAAAACAATTTCTATGTTTCTTTTATTAAGTGTTTTTGATTGAAGAAAACTATTGACAGTTCATATGTAAGACTAGAGATAAGTCTGCTTGCAAGTCATTAATGTATGTTTTTATGAATAGCTGTTAAATTATGTTTTACAACACATGTCTTGAATGAGGCCAAGTCTAGAATAAGGTTTTTATTGTTAATCTTTTGATGTTTTTATCTGTGTCTACAATTCTCTTTATAATAAGTGTATTCAATTGGAAGAATTTTTTTATTTCAACTAGATCCTGTGCACATTTTGAATGTGTTGCTAATATTGTAATAGTTTTTTTTTCCAGTCATCTAATAACATCACATATAAAAAATGAACATAAGTAGTTTGTTTTCATCATTTATATAAAGATACTTTTTTTTTATTAACATGTTGCCATGTTAATAACATGGAATGGCTTGACTAGCTTGGAAATAGTTGTATTTTTTTGTTTGTTTCTTTGTTTGAAAACAAGTTTCCTTTTCTGGGATTTTAATGAGCTAGATCTTTTTTTGACTAAAGAATTTATTCAACTAATTTTAAAACAAAAAACTATTGTACATAATATGGATTCTGGTGTAGGCATATTATAATATAATCAAACTATTCTTTACTATTTTTTTCTAAAAAAATAATTTGCAATAACAAAACATGATGCTATATTATCTAGAAACATGCACTCAGCTTGCATGTTTCTTTACTCACGTCTGTTGACCCTTTGAAAATGGAAGTGTCAAAACAGTTGGTGTAGATGGAGACTTGGTTCGTGTTCGTCTGTGTGTGTTGCCATTATAAAAAAACAATTTTGTGATGTTTTCATGTTTCCCCCATCCCTGGTTTTCCTTTTTTTTTTAACTATGCTATTTCTTTCTCCTAAATCAACAAATGTGTGTGTACTTTTTTAATGTTATAATATGCTAACTGCACCCCTTTGTAAGATGGAGGAAGGATAAGAATGAACTTTTTTAATGACACTCTCTCATGCTTTCCCTCTATACTATTGCAAAGGGAAAAACACAAGAAAAGCTCAGACATTATAAAATAAAAAATCCTTTTAATTCAATTTCTTCTTCTACAGACACATTTAAAATAATTTAAAAATAGTTTTAAAATAAAATGCATGTTATGCCATTTCCAGTATAGCATGCAACATACTCTTTAAAAAAAAGTGGAATATTAAAAGCTTGATACCAGGGTTTTAGACTTGGTGTGCTGAAGGTTATTTTCTAAATATAATATGATTATTGTCCGTAATCATCTAGAAATAGTTTTTTTTTTCTATTTGATGAAACTTCCTTGCTTGATTAATAGATTATAATTGCCCAACATTGGGGCTGATATATGAAGTAAATATAAATATTGGTCAAATATTAGCAAAATTTTGGGCAAGAATAACGTCAGGACAGGGTTATAATACTGCAGGAATAAAAACCTTATAATTTTTAATACAATGTGTAATAATAAGATTCTTTTGTTTACTAAAACGGATCATTATCCTAAATAAGGATCCTTTTTTTCTACAAAACTAATATTTTGGTCATAGTTCTCAAAGTCAAAGACTCATATTTTACTTTCAACTCAATAGAAGTAAAAAATATTTAATTTAAATTTAATTCAGAATAATAATTTTATTGTATAATTTTGCAATATTCCTACTCTTACTTTGACAAAATACAATGTTTTATTGTTTAAAATGTAGATGAAGTCTTATATCATACCTTATGGTTCTTGTATATTGACAAAGATTTTCAGTTGTAAGTCTTTTGCAGTGATTTATTTTCACTTTTCAACTTTTATTTTCTGTGTTTAAACAAAAAGATTTTTTTTAGAAGCAATGCTATTTTCTTTTTTGTTTGTTTTCAAATTGTAGATTAACAGTATATTTATTATTGTACTTTGGCTCATAGTTTAATTGCTATTGTATTTAAAATATTATGAAAACCCATATATTTTATAATTATGGTATTAAATGTTAACAAGAGGAATCAATATTTGTGGGAAAAAAAAAGATGAAAAATGTAGATTTTTATAATAATATAATTGGCTTAACTGAATATTTTATTGTTGGTCATAAGAAGAAAAACGCATCAAAAAATAGTTTGGCTTGATTGACCCTACAATATTTTATTACTGCATAGGCTTTTTAAAAAGGCTGTTTATTTTAATATCTAAATTCGTTATTGGTCAGTGAAAAATAACACCAGTAACATAAGGGTATGTAAAAATATAGGCCTATAAATTATAAGGTTATTATGGTGTCTAGAGCTAATTATGATAAAAAATCTCTAAAACTTTTGCCAAAATTTTACATTCATGTTTGTCAACTTTTTTTTTTATTGCCATCATACTCCCACTTAGTGAAAATATCTTTCAAAGAAACAAAGTTGTATAGTTAAATTTTCTCATACAAAATGTATGACTTAATTTGCAGACTGGGACCATGAATTCAAAAATGTTTTTCGTGTTTCTATCAATAACCTATATATATATCTGCATAATATATTCATTCATTAAAAACAAAGATAAAAAATAATTTAAAGAATACAAAATGCAGGTTAAAGTTTCTTGTAATATGGAATAATAAAATGTAGCCAACAATTAATGTTCAAACTTGTACTCAACTTCTCCAAACTGACACATTTAATGCAATTTGAGATGAAAATGCATACATTTTAAACAAGAGTAAAATATTTCTTTTCAATGTGCATAATTATGCATAATTTTCTAGTGTATGATGTCCATATTTCTTTGGCTCATTTGGTCTCTGGCTGCACCTTATCTCATCTATGACAGCTTTTCTTTGACAAGTAATTGACATTTTAAATTCATTTTCTCTTATCAGGTTCCAATACAAAGTACTTGCTCACTTCTTACATTTATCAAAAAGTTGTGTTAAAAAGAGCCTCTCTCCTTCAACTCTCCCACCAACCCATTTTCAGTTTTTTTTTCATCTTATAGGGCTTGTTGCTTTTTTGGTATTGTTTGAATTTGAAGAACACACACAAACAAAAGCTGTCATTTGTGAGACAGATATACACAAATTTTTATGTGACCTGTAATTGTATTTGATATTTCCTTATCGATTTTATATTTTGGTGTATGCATAACCGTAAACCTTTTAACCGATTGCTCTCCCCCATCATGAGAGACAGTAGTGTTTTTTTTTTCTGTGTTCAGCTCATAAACATCATGTACATTATTAATGACAAGATTTAGTTTATTTTACACTGTCCAAAAGTTGCTATTCATATGTGTTTGTACAAATGCCAATTGCTTTGATAGTTGATTTTGAACAAATAATTTGGTATGGAAGTTTTAATGGGATGTGTGCAATCTTCTTCTTATTATTCATTACAACTATTATCTAGTCAAACAAATTTTTTTTTTCTTTGAAATGGTAAGAAAAAAAAAACTACTTTAATTTCAGCATCTCTTCAGTACAACTGTTTCTTCAATGTGTAGGTGTTCAACTATTCTTCACTCCTGCCTGTGGGGCTAAAGCTGTGGGCCCAAAAGGAAGCTCCCCCCCCAAAAAAAAAAGCAACGTCTTGTAACTAGTTGTTCTAGCGCTTCACTAACTGGGCCCACAACTGCACACACTACTACAAAAAAACATCCGTTCATTTTCAGCAGGAAATAAACTCTCAAACTTTCACAACCAATGATTTTGTCTTATTTTGTTTATAACAACCTAATATTAATGGTTTTTTTTTTACAGTCCAATAAAAATGTATGTCAATGTTTAGTCTGCACTATTAACCAATACAAACACATGGTATATTAATCATTTGTTACCTCTTGTATCTTAAAGCCTTTTTATATATAATGGATGAAGCTTGTGTTAGACTTTCTATAAGTAGACAGTGGCGTAGCTAGGGGAGGGGGAGTCCCCAAAGAAGTGTGCGAATTTAATTTTTCTTTTATCATAATGTCAAAATGCAGGGGCCCCTAAAGAGGCCAAGCCCCCCGGGCCCCCGAATCCCTAGCAACGGCACTGACAACAGATAAATGTTTGCTTACAACAATCATAACATCTTTATTAAAAAAAAAGTATAGTTTTCAGATTTCCCTAGTTTAAAATGGTACTTTAATAAAAAAACAACTGATGAATGGTTTAACTTGTAAGACTCCACTACTACCACTTCTGAAAGTTTTGGGCAGATTGTATCTGAAAGGGTTAACAATAACAAACTATCTAAAAGAAAAATGTGGGAAAATGTAAAAAAAAATAAAAAAATATGTGTATCACAAGTTCATGTCTTTTATTTATCCAACCATTTTTCTTTTATCTTTTTTTTTTCTTTAAATTATATAAAGATAACATTTGAAATAATAATGAACTGCCAGCCATTTGAACAAATTATTCACACACATACACTATATTAGTATATTTCATGTCATTTGGTCATTTGAATTATATTATGAACAAAAACATTGAAAACGTCATAAACAAAAGGATTAGTAGAACAATAAGATAATGAGAAATGACAACTCATGTCCTGGTGTGCCAGATGTTTTAAAATTATTATTTTATGTAGCTTGACAAATGTAAAGATAAACTAGGCATGGAAGACTCTTAAACTAAGCCAATCAGATTTTGCACATTTAGACCACTGTACTGAAAGGTAATGTTCAGATTTTGTTAATATAAGTGATATAGCAACGGCAATGACATGAAATTATTTTAACATGAGTGATATAGAAATTAAGAAATTCAAATGCTGTATTTTATTATGAGTGATGTAGAAATTCAAATCCTGTATTTTAACATGTAAGTGATATAGAATATCAAATCCTGTATTTTAACATGAGTGATATAGAAATTCAAAGCCTGTATTTTAATGTGATATTGAAACTCCAATTATATTCAAATCCTGTACTTTAACATGAGTGATATAGAAATTCAAAGCCTGTATTTTAATGTGATATTGAAACTGCAATTATATTCAAATCCTGTACTTTAACATGAGTGATATAGAAACGACAATGACATAACTTACAATTAAAAAACAAAACCAACCAGTGAACATGTTTAAGTAGCTATATACAAACGTATGGTATATATCTACATTCATACAGCTGAGTGTAACCTGAAAATTATGTATAGATTTATACACATATGTATATACACATTTGTTGTTCTAAAAAAAACATTAATACATTCTTTACAAAATATCAATACAGGTACAAGCTAGAACAAAATATGAATATGCATTCAAAAAGTGCATAGAACAATGGTATGGAAAATTATTATTTTTTACACTTTGTGACAAGATTCTCAACTTTGAGACCTTAGACTTAGAGTAACAATGTTAATGAAAGAATTAAATGAAAGAAACACTTTAGCCATTCCAATTATGGAATTTCACAAATATCTTACATAACAAATTACAAAGATCTTACATAACAAATTATTTGTACAGTGAGACAAGGTCTATATACATTTTTTTTCAACCATCTTTAACCGCCTCAGAATAAGTATATCTTAAACGCAGCACACAGAACAGCTCGCAGCTCTTAGATATCACTAAAATGACCACACATTCAAAAGTCTACTCCATTAAATCTTACAGCTGATTATGTACAGGAGTTGGGGGGGGGGGGGGAATCTAAATCAGACAAAGCTATTTTTTTTTTTTTACTGTTCAATTGAGATTAAAACAAATATATTAACATATATGAAAATAACAACAAAAACTTACAATAGATACATATTACATTGTATGTTTCTATTGATAAATATATATATATATAATGAGATATTTTCTTGAACTTTTTTAAGCTAAGGTATTAAATCTGTTAAATTTCACTAATCTGTCCTACTTTACTAGTGCTAGACACCAGATATGAGCTTTAAAACTGAATAATTGTGGGGCCAATAGTCAACTCCGAGCACGTGGTCTTTTGAAGCGCCTGCGCACCCAACTTAAAACAGAGGCAAATGACTTCCTCTGAGGCAAATTAAAGATGTCCTCTTGTCATGGGGCGGGTCTAGGCTTCAGTATAAGTTTACCATTCTGTGGATTTGATAAAAGTTTGGAATAGTTTCATTTCTTTATTTTTAACGTTTTCTTTCATGGTGTAAAGGCATTTAACATTTTATTAATAATATGAAATGAGAATATTAAAAAAATTGTCAGCATATTATCTGCCATTTGGGTTTGAAACAATTTGTCAGCTCCATTTTTAATTTTTCAAAAATAATAAAATAAACAAAATACTCACATCATCGCAGGACATATTATATTCTGCTAGAAATGTTCGACACCTAGATGCTATACTGGAATTTCATTTAAAGAAATTTACTGAGTATGAATGAATCATAGTTAAATGTAACTTTCAGCCTAGATTTGTAAAGCACTGAAATGGAATCACAGATTAGTATAGAGCATTCATTCAATGAAGAAATATATACAACTTAAATTGCCTTTTTATTATAGAAATTGATATTCCTATATAGTGGTCATTTTAAGGAGATTAGCAGAGACATAGGTCAAACACTAAGTTTACATTTTCACAGTTAAATCTTGTTTTTTATATATATATATATTGAGCATAATACCAGTAGTGTAACGGACAGAAGAGGAAATAGCCACCCATGCCAAAGTTTGGATAGGGACCAAATTGACACTTAAAAAAAAAATATTCGCTAATTCTTTATAATTATTGAATTTTAAAAAACTAACATTCTAGATGGGTGCCAATTCCCCCCCCCCCCCCATTCCTCCACCCCCAGATGCCATTTTTTTCTAATTACTCCACCACTCGTGATACCACAAGTTAAATGATAAAGCTGATAAAAACGTGACATTTAAACTGTACTAAATTTTGTTGGATACAAAAAGCATGAGAGATATTATTTGTGCTTCCATTGCACACACAAACTAATGCTATGTAAAAAAAAAAAGGATACATGGATGCTGCAACAACACGTTTATGTATACCAAACAGAAACAGCAGTAGTAAAATTGAACAGCTTATAGTGAAGACAGGATGGTTCCATAAAGACTGTGATAACGTCACCTGAAGGAAGGAATAGAATTCTTATTTTAAAAGATTATGTTAATGCTCATGTGAAAAAATTCTGATGAAATTATGCTAATTTATTTTCCTTGTCTCATCTATATGATCGAGTTATTGATTTTTAGTATTTTACACAAATATCTATCCCTGGACATTGAAACAAGTCAGATACCCAAAAGAGAAGACAGATTTCTCTGGTCCTTTTTTTATCTTGTTAGATTTCTGACTTCAACCAAGCATGTGGTAAGGATTCCTGCCTGTTGAATGTATGTACACAGGTTTGGGATGAGTAACACAACCTAGGTAATGAGCTGTGCCCCCCAAGCTTTAGCTTGCTGTGGTCATCAATAGCAGAGTCAACACTCTCTTTCTTTTTTCACTACTTCATCAGAACCAAAAGAGAACAATTCATGAGACTATTGCAACGCAGTAAAATTTACTGTTATTGTAAACCAGGGCTGTCTTCCCACAAAATCAGGGCTTAATCTAACAAATATGGCACAATTAAGTTTACAATATAAATAAAAAGATACACACAGAAGACATTTAGTAGCTAAAGATTGCAAGATAGAGAGGCCAGGTGTTGGGGGGAAGGGTGTGTGTGTGTGTGTGAATAAAATCTACCCACCCTCACCATTTTTTTAAAAACTGTATTTATTTCCTTACTGCCTTGCCCCTCTTTTTGACTAAAATGCCCAAAATTCTCCCATTTTCCTGACTACCTGGGGATTCCTGCAATGGTTTTGACTACCACCACAATGATCCCTTTGGGTAGAAGACAGATGTTTAAACTAATAAAAAATGGGGAAAAAAAAAAGCAAAGAAAAATACCTGTGATGTTTCTGGATCAAATAACCAAGTCCACGCACCAATCATGGTGCACAAAGAGACAAAGATGAATATTACTGAAAAAAATATACAGATTATATTTATACAGATTTCAGCAGTCAGCTAGTGCTAGGCAATTCCTGATTTGTTATATTACAAGGTCAAAGAAAACAACAACATATTCTAAATGAAATCTTTACATTAAAACTATATTTTTTTCCACCTCAAAAGTTTTTCAAGCCATCTCAGTCAATAAACAAATGTGTTGTTAATTACAAACAGGGAAATCAGTACCTAACCATGAATTAGTCTTCTCTTTTGTAAATTGCAGGAAATAAAAATCAACTATAATTTATCATTAAGGCTTTTTCTCAACATCAAATTGTGAAATTTCTCATTTTAAAATAGGTCCTTGTTTTAAAACAATGATTCAAGGCAGAATATTGTATTTGCATTTCATAAATTTGCCCATTGCACAGATAATTTTTTTTACAGTTAGATTGTCATGTTATTTAGTAAAAATATTATAACCCCAGCGCTATACTCAATGAACTTCATATATTTGAGACTAATAATAATGTTTTATATTTTTGTAGGCCTAAATATATTTTATTTATAGACACAAACATTTTTTAGATACAGTCTTAAAAATGCAAAATCACTTCTACTATAGCCTTTCTCGACAAGCCCCAAAAATTATTTTCATACTCAGGACCGGGCACAACAGACAACAATTTTAATTGATCCAAAGGCTAGGCATTGGAACCAGTGAAGATGTGCTCCAGGCCTGCCCTCTTTATGAAACAGCTCGCAACTGCAGAAATGCCCAACCCCACTAATCAAAACGGGAAACAGCCAAAGTCAAAGTAAACATGGTGAGCACAAGACTTAAATAAGGAACACAAGTACTGAGGAACCTTTTTCAGCGCAAATATAAAGGCAAAAAATGATTAAGAGATATACGAAATATGTCCATTTACAGTTATACACTTTACGTACATAATAGTTTCTGAAGTTATATGATTTTTAAGCCATAAGGCTTCAACTAAAATATTAGTTTTTTTTTGTTGTTGCTGTTGTTTTGTAAACTTAGCAGATAAGTCTAAGGAGAAGTGGCAAATGACAAATGTATATATGTATGCCTATCTATATTTTAAATGACTAGGCGATTGAGCATCAATTAAGATGCTTTTTTCCTCGGTAAAGCTGTAACTGTAAAAAAAATCCTTAAGGCTAGGACTAAGTTTAAAGGTCTAACTCTAAGCCTAAGTAAATGAATGAATAAATTATAAAGGAAAAATAATTTATTTCAGTGTCACTAGCATCAGCACTGTTTTAATTACATCCATTTCAGTTTTAATAAAGCAGTGAGAGTTTCTTTTATTTATCTGATACTTTAGAAACTAGAAGGTAACATATTTGATTGTTTTGGTTAGCAAGGGTTGAATTAGTTTTAAAGAATAAATAAATCATTTAATTCCACCATACTGTATGGAAGTGTTCACTATTCCAAATGATACAATCTGCATTAGTAGCACATGTTAGTCTTTGCTTAATACATGTGAATTCATTTGAAAATACTTTGATTAAAATAGATTTCATTCCATTTATTTGACATTGTATCATCTTCGGCAGTGCCTTGAAGGCTGTACACTTTTGCACTCTCCACAAAAGAGAGGAAATGAATTAAAATGGAAGTGACTATACGGACAAGACCAGAAGGTGGGTACATGTAAGTCCAATTCCGGAAAATGTCAGAAATATATATATATCAAAATTCTGTCCCAACTCTGAATTAAATTGAAGAAATAGACAAACATCTTGAGCTTACTTCTCCAGAATCTTGCAGCTGGTTGGTGGCCACTAATTACTTCTGTGAGTCTTCTTTCAAAAGCCTTGAGATCTGTGAATATAAAGTTGAGAATAGGCCTATACATTACGAATGAAACTGATAAAAAATAATTAATAATGTTTAATTAATAATGCAAATAATTGTTTCATTGCATACCAATGCATTGCTTTTTTTTTAAGTTTTATTTTGTTGGAATGTCTGGTTCATCTATGTTTGTGAGGATATATATATATATATATAAATGCTGTAATTTTAAAAACCTAGTTTGTGGTATCAAATCACAATGCATTTTTATACTAAAATATGTTCCTATCTATTCCTTTATGCTATAAATTATTTTTTTTTACTCACCTGAGACTGAGAAAAACAAGGAAATAAATATAAATACTTGTAAATTCTAGAACAGTTATAACTTATTATAATGTTCATTCAAGATTAGCACTAATAAAATGTAAAAATGTTCAAGAATGATTTACAGGAATCATCCACCGCTTCATAAGTCTGATTTATCTAAGAAAATGTTCCTGACAACAATGATAATGTCGATACTAAGAAATTCTTCTAACAATTGGGTGGTCCATATGTCATAAGTGGAGGGGGTGCAGACTCATAATCAGAAAAAACACAAGACAGGATGGACACACTGCAGACACAGAGTAAAATAAAAAGTTGGCAAATCTGATGAATAAATAAAGTATTGGTCTTTATGATTGGAGTTAATCATTTGTGTATCTCTGTGTCTGAGGTCTGCTTTTTAAGTAGAATTGCCTGATACCTTTTTTACCCCTGGTAACATTGGGTATATTGAATAGATTGTTATGTATACATTATTAGATACCTTGTCTGGTAGGCCTGCAATTCAGCCTGCTGAAATACCAGAAAGGACAACTAGCAACTTTGCTGTATCTTTAAATAGGTGGATAATGAATAGATTTATGTAGATCATGATTTGTTCTCTTCTGTTGTTGATCTCACTATTTTTCCTGTAACTTTAATATATACTTCATGTCATCTGTGGCGCCCCAACGGACTACGGGATATGTAGGATGTAGGATTATACCTTTCTAATTATTTTATGGTTATAAACTGGAGCTTCTCTAATTAATATTCAGAGTGTTGTTCCTTTTAAAATGGTTTCAAATAATGTGTAGTTTGTTTTTTCAGGATTTCCCTTACAGTGAAAGCTTTTATTTTGTAATGTTTTTTTTTTCTTTGTTTCTTTCTTGTTTCTTTTTATTCTTTTCACAAAACATACATTGTAATCATTTGGGTAATTTGCAAGACAATAAATGACTTGATTCGTGCAAACTGGACATGAATCTTTAAAAATGATTATTCCTGCAAAACCGAAAAACTTGTGACTCGTGGGCTAATGCAGATAAAAAGTTACCATCATCTGTTTCTCTGTCATTTTGGCAAGCATTTATAACAACTAGTATTATAATTATAGACTCTAGTCTAGTCTTTGGACTGAGTCTAGACTCTAGACTCAGACCAAATTGATTGAGCGTCTGTAATGTATAAGATAAGATAAGAAGATAAGATGTAGTAGTTTAGTTTTAGTAGTGTAGTGGAAGTGGTCAAGAAGTGTCCATGGAAGTTTGTTGATAACTAGGCCTAACAATTAAAAAATAGACAATGACATTGTCATCATGTTTAATTTTAGATAAAACTATAACTAGTGATAGTGATAGATAATATATAGTGATAAAAACTTTAAATTAAAAAAAATAATTTTATAATTATAATTAGGCCTATAAGTTCTCAGTATAAGTCTAGCCAAGTTCTATGTAATTAGCCTACTAATTTATTATAATTATATAAATAAACTTAAACTTTTAAACTTTAAGTCTAAGTCTCTAAGATATTTTAGTAACTTTAAATTTAAGTTAATTTAACTTAAAAGTTAACTTTGACTTTTTACTATACTTTACACAACTTTACTATAACTAGACCTATACTATAAGTCATGTTGTTGGCTTCCAATAGTCTTGTGAGATGACGGAATTTAGTGTGCCCTTGGGGGAATGTGTGCTCATGGCCTTGCAGCTTCTGCTGTGGCTGTACAAGCCCACACGCGAGTGACAGTCCCTGTTGCACATCTGGCACAAGAAGACAGAATTGTCATGGGCTGGTCTCTTCCCTTCCTTCTGGTGCGCTTCTCGTCAGCACGCCATTGCAGGTTTCTTTCTCCTGCTTCCAGTCCGGAGGTCAGCGCTCGTCTCCAACTGGACCTGTCCTTGGCAAGTTCCTCCCAGCTGTTTATGTCCAAGAGTCCAAGGCTAGGGCTTTCATGTCTCTCTTGCAGACATCCCTAAAACGGAGGTGGGGCCGGCCTGCAGTCCTCTTTTCTCTGGCTAGTTCAGAGTATAGGATGTCTTTGGGTATTCTGCCATCGTCCATCCTACACACATGTCCCAACCATCTAAGCCGGCGTTGGCGGATCAGAGAGTAGGCATGCTTGGCATCCTAGCCTGCTGCAGCACCTTGTTGTTCGTGACATGGTCCTGCCAGGAGATTCAGAGTATGCGTCGGAGGCAGCGTATGTGAAAAGCACTCAATCTCTTCTCTTGTGTAGACTAGAGTATAGGGTCCAGGTTTCGCTGGCATAGAGTATAGTGCTTAACACACATGCACGGTACACTGCAACCTTGCAACTATACTATAAGTATAGCCTAAGTCATAATTAATTTTAAAAAGTTGTAGCCTAGATCTAGGTTTTAGGTAGTAGTATGCCTATAATTTACTATTATAATATAAAAGTAGTTATAGTACACTGTCTCTAACTCTTGACTCTAAAAGATTAACTCAACTAAGTACAGATAATTTTCAGACAAGCTTGAAGTGTCGCAGTGACACAAGTGACGAAGTAGTCTCTATACTCTATTCACTGTACTACTGTACTATTCAGTGTTTATTTTCACTATACTATTTCAGTATTCACAGTCTTTTCTGATGGCTGACTAGTCTGGTGAATATGGTTGTAGTTTTGCAATTAATAGGGCATTGGCTTAAATATGGCATAGGCAGGCCTAACTTTTAAAAATCATAAACTATCACAATATTCTTATGCAATTTTTTACATATTGTGCAATGTTGTTTGTAATTTTCTTTCAGTTTTTTTGAATGCTTACCTTCTGTTTGTTCAGCCATATTGTAATGTGATAAGAAAATATCATCGATTGGTTAACAGAATCTTTATCATCCAATGATAATTTCCAAGACACCTTATAATTTACACTCAAAACCGGAAACCGTCGCAAACGCTGTTCTGCAAAAGCAGTAAAGGGAAACAGTTGAATTACAATTTGTACATTTTGAGTATTCTAAACGACTTTATTTGGGTAAGAATTGCTTTTTATTAGCTGCATTGTTAAAAGTATTAAGTAAAATCTTCATTAGAATCACTTTGTCTCTTTTTAGAATACAAGATAACTGAGATTTATGAAAATGAAGGTCTACTAATTTTGTTTTTAGGCTTAGCTAAAGTGTTTAGGCAAGGCGATGACATCGGCGCATCGCATCGGGCAAATGATCTTTCATTTGGCAAAGCAAATCATGGCAAATGATCGAGCTCACCCAACGCATCGACCTTTCTTCCCTGCTTAAAAATGAAATGCTTTTATATTTTATTTAATCTGGTTACTGCTGTCTTTAGCTTTTAACATGTTTAAATGTTTTCCACCCGCAATGCCAATACTCCAATTAGGCTATGTCGGCTATGTCATATGATGATATGTCCAATACTGCAATAGTCCAATAGTTTGAATAGTAGCCTACTTAGTCTTAGTACTACCGCTCATGGGTCATGGATGGAGTTTTTTTTATACAACTTCATTGCCACTGCATTCTAATTCTAATATAGCGTTGGTGTTTGTATTGCATTGTATTGTTTGTGTATTGTAAATAATTGTATTCTACAACCTAGCCCTAGCCCAGAGCACAGACAGTCTAAAAAAGTGAATAGTGACCTGCCAAGTCTAGTAGTCATCCTAGTCGAAAAGTTACACTAGTCAATCTTAGCTGAGTCGCTGAGTATTCTTGAAGTAACAAAACTTTAAATTTAAATATTAAAATCAAACTATATCATTTATAAAAGCAAACACATTTATTCAAACTTGTGTTTAGTTTTTATTTTATTTAGCTAATTTATCATGAGGCTGGCGTTTAGCACAGTCATAGTCATAGAGTATTTCAGAACCAAGGCCAGTCAGTGGCTATACTTATAATACTATCTTTGTTCAGCTACTTGGCTTTGGTACAATTGTTTTGTTGTCTCTTTCTTCCTGAGTGGCATTGCATGGAAGGGATGGCCTAAACTAGTTAGAAAAACCAACAACTTATCATGATTTAAATACCATTACCATACTGCATGACTTGACTAGACTTAAAAACCAAGGCAGGCAAAGCATTTTAGCGAAGCCTAGTCTACGAAGCAATTTATAATCATTCTGTTATGAATGATTGTCTGTAAATGACAAGATCCAAACAGATGACAGATATCTTAGATGGATATCAGCATCAAAATTTTATATATAATTATAATTGGTAAATAAGGCGCTAAGACAGTGGCTTTGTCGCCTATGTTTGATTTAAAAATATAGTCCATAAAAACAGTGTGCCTATATTAATTGAAACAAAATTTAGTATATGGACACTCATTCCTATGTCCTATGTATAAAATTGAACTTGTTTTTAATCTTAACTAACTAATATATTATTAAATTCATAAGCTTGTCTATGTATCATTTAATTTTGCTTAAACAAATATACAAGCCATAATAAGTGAGACCAAATTGTAAGTTTGAATTGAATACTATAACAAAAGAGAGAGCACCCATTATTCAAGAACCAAAGGAATTTCCTCTCAAAATTTTACTTTCTTTTTTTTCTTCTATACCATTAATAATAAAACATGTAAATGTTTTATTTTTTAGTCCACTTAGGATTATTTTTGTGCGAAAATTCGATATTTTACATACATTCGGCCTAAAACATTTTTAATTTTTGCATTTTCGAATACTATTTGACTTTTTATATTTGGAATTTCCATCTTGGAATTTTAAGGTAAGACTATTCATAAAACAAATGTTGGCTAATCATTTGTTTAAAAAAAAAGAGTTCTGAATGATTCCTAAATCTAAGTTCTTTATCTAAGTTAGTGTAATATTATACTATACTCTTTTCAACAACAAGCATTATAATGCTTTCCTTATTTTGTCCCGATCTTTTCGAGGATGTTCTGATGAAACTTTTAAAATGCATGTTTTTTATGATGTTGATCTTCATTGGTGTCTTACATTTTTTTTTACATTTTATTTCTCCTTTAGATTTTTCTTTGAGAATGAGTTTACGCTGGCTACAAGATGACTTTAAAACATCTAACAAAGCACGGTCACGGTCAAGTTCGCGCTCTAGTTCTCCAGATAAAAGACAAAAAGTTGACGAATTTGGTAGAACTATTCCTTCAAAGCCAAAAAGTTCAAGCCGTAGTCGAAGTAGAAGTAAAGGGAGAAGTAGGTTAGATGACTGGCAAGGCGACACTGGATATGGCAGATCACGTGGCTATTCGGATCATGGAAGTAAAGAAAAGGGACGATCACACAAGAAGCGCGATGATAGCAGCAGCAGCAGTAGTAGCTCTCGCAGTAGTGACAGTCGCGCTCCAGCTACACGTTTAGTTGCTAGTTACAAGCCTAAGTATTTAAATGCTCGTTTATTTGTTGCCAATATTGTGTCTAATGAAATCACCAAAGAGGAACTTACAAAACATTTTGAAAAGTATGGCAATGTTGTTGGTGAGTGTGTTTTTTTTTATCAACTAAAGCAAAAAATATTTTCATTATTATTTCTGAAAATGAAATCAAGAAACATTCATTTGTTAATTATTTAGTTGCAAGGACAAGATTTATAGATATCTAGCATGTCCTTTATAAGTTAAAGAAGATGCAAATTTTATGTTGACCATTTAACTTTGATGTGTTAGTAGGCTGGTTATATTTTAATTTTGATAATTGTTTTTAAAATTTGAATTATAAACAATTGTTTTTAGTATGCTAATACTATTATTACGCTAATTACAAATATATGTATGTATCATGCTTTCCTTTAAACATACGTTATTAAACAAATTTAAAGCACAAAAAAACAACATTTTTCAAAACTAATTTTATTACAAAAAGGACATATAAAATTGTTTGAAAACCAATACATGTCTTTAAAGACTCTTTTTTAATTATTTCCCTAGGTGCCAATTTGTTCAACTCATTGTTGCAAGTGGAACTGTTTTTTAAAGAAAATAAATATGATCAATGTATACTTGTGATTTGAATTTCTGTTTCATTTTAATTCTCAAACAATTGATTTAAACTTTTCAGAATTTCAGAAGCAAACTAGAAGATATGTCTGTTGATTTAAGATAATATAATAGGTGGTAATTTGGTAATATTTTTTGTATTTTAAAGTTGAATTAATTCTGAGAAATTTTATTTTGCATTGCCTAATGCTGGTTTATCTATTATATAGATGTGCTAGTTCATCATAAAAACTATGCCTTCATACAGTATTTAAAAGAAGAACATGCCAGGCTTGCTGTGGAAGGTGAACAAGGTAGCACCCTGAAAGGTTGGAGACTGGGTAAGCAATTCATGTTTTTACATTCACTAATTCACATTTCAATGGGATCAAAGATACTTTGAATGTGTTATTGCTTTTATTCATTGACTAAGAGAATTAATGCAGAGGAAGACAGAGAAGAAAGATATTAGATGATATAACGGAATGACATGGCAAAAACAACAAAAATGCTTGAGTTTGCCAGAAGAAAAGATAGCGGAATGACATGATCGCTGACGCCAACCGGCATGGTACCTTAAGATGCAGAAGAGAATTGAACACAAATTATATTTAACTTTTTTTTGTAAAGTTGAACCCAAAATGTATTTACTCTTGTGACTTCCTGCATCTGCTCTATTTTTTACTTAAGTACAATTGAGAATTTCATTCCCTTTGTTGAAAGGCTTATCAATCAAAATGTGTAAATTTGAGTGCCATGAAGTCAGTAATTATCATCATTTACTTTTTTGTCTTTCAGATGTCAAAATGGCTAATGAAGGCCGTAGAGGAGGACCAGGCGGACGAGGTGGTGGTGACAGGGGAGGAAGAGGTGGAAGGGGAGGAGGGTATGTGATCTTTTTTTTTGTTTAGTTTATGATTTGCACATTTTTAAATGACAATGTCTAAAAATATAAAAATGAGGGTCACAGATGTATAACAAGCAGCACATCAAAATTGCATTCTAGTGAACTCTTGCTTCAAATTCAGGTAAACAAAAATACAATTTCTACCCAGGTCTGTTGGGGAAGATATCAGTTGGGAATGGAAAGGTTACTGGGTATTGTTCTGGTCACATAATCTGCTGGTATGTTATGGCTTTAGAAACTAGTGAAGGCTGTTTCTCTAGCCTTGTGAGCCAACATGATCTGTAAGGGATTTTTACTTACTTAAAATTAAAAGTAAAATACTAATAAAAAATGTTTTATAAAAAAAAATGGGAACTAAATAAACATATCCCCATTGTCTTCTAGAATATGTGTGTTTTGTATATGCTGTTCTTTAGCTTGACTTTCAAAATATTCTCTGATGTAAATGTAAGATAATAAAAAGCACCTTGAAAAAGACACTAGACTGTGATATAAAAAAGCTGATTTCTGTAAAAAATCTGTTTTTGTTGAACTTGCACCTTTTGAAAGTGTACTACTTTTATTTATAATATAAGATAAACTAAGAATTCTTTTGAAATGTATATTTATATGGAGTTGAAATTCTTGTTTAGGCAGCTCTTTGAATTGACAAATGACAATTTTAGTTGCCAGAATATTTAAAACAAGATTTTAATTTCTTCTACCCTTAGTGGTCGTTTTAATGAGAGAGAAAGATCACCTCTAGGTGGTGAACCGTTCAGAGGTGGAAGAAGAAGATCTCCTCCAGGACCTTATCCTCCACCTATGGGGTAACTATTTATGGATGTAGACAAATAACAATCTGTTGGCTTTGTGTCCAAGTCTGTAAACAAAATATGAGAAAAAGAACAAATTCCCTGACCTGGAAAAATTCTAGAACTTGCGTTTCGCATCATAAAGCATCGATTTTTTAAGTCTTCAATGGGTTTGTTGTTGTTCTAATTTTGGCTTGTTTTTAATTCAATTTTTTTTAGCTGACAAAGTCAAATATTTTTCTTTAAATGTTCTAAACTGGTACAAACATTTTTATATGAAGTGCATCACATAATAACTTGACATTCTTGGTGTGGGTCCAATTGGTAAAAACTTAATCTTACACTTCTTAGACTAAATACCCATGGTCTGTATACTTTTCTGATTCTACCAATGTCCTACCCTGTAAACTTGTGGTCGAGTAACGCCACTGGATAGGTCACATAACTTAAATATTAGCCACTAGGAAAGTGTAAAGAAAGCATAGGCAGTATAATTGCGTTGTATTGACAAAAAAAGTTTCAGAACATAAAAAAACAGATGAAAAACTGTAAAGAATGCAATGATAATAACATTTATTGTGGCATACTTATCAAGTATGAGACTCCTGAGAGTGCCAGATGTCAATTTTTCCTATAGTAAAGAGAGGCAATGTGCAGTTAGTGTATATAGCTCAGAGGCCATGCCCAGAATTTATTTATTTTTTGATTAAAAAAATGTTAAACCTTTAAATATAAAGCACATAACTAAAACAAAACTTGAGAAAAAATATTCAGAAAATTAGAAATGAATTTTCTTCCATAATTGACTTGTGTGTTTGTTTAGTTTATAGTCTGGTGATAATTTAATTATTTGTTTGTGTGTCATGCTTAGAAATAATTGTATGATCTTTTCCCATTTCATCTCAGCAGCAAATATATATTTCACAGAAAGTAATTGTGTGGGGAAAAAGTAAACTAGATACTCTACTAATTTTATTTTTAAAGAATAACTATGCAGATGGAATTTACTCAACAGGGAATTTGGATTACCAGTACGCGATCCTTTCTTTCCTGATCCTTACAGAAGACCATTTCCAGACCATTGGCATCCTCATGATGATCCATACAGGTTTGTAAACATTTTGCAATAAATCTTGCTGACATTTAGATTAGTGATTGACATGTCCAGTTATTGTTTGGTGCATCTAGTTCAATGTTGATAGTTTAATAGTTTCTGATTGCAATATTTTCATCTTTAGGCGAGACCCGTTTTTAGATCCATACAGAGATCCATATGTTCTGAGACCTCCGCCACCAGTAGTTATCGAATGTGAAATATTCATGGTGAATCCTCAGCTACGGTAATTATTCGGGTTTAAATAAATCAAGCACCAATGGGGCTTAATAGCAGAATTATAAAGATAAAAAATGTTAAAACATTCTAAATCAGAGTATTGACTGTACTGGTTTGTTTTCAGAGCTTATGCAGACGCCATAGAACTTCGAGTCAGAGAGCAAAACATTATCACAGCTGTATCTATTATCCCTGAAGGAAGGACCTCTGCACAGATGGTGGAAGAACTGACAGCCAGAGATGGCCTGTTTGCCATTTTCGTCAATCCTCAAAATGAGCAGCATAGGTCACTGACTCTAAATATTCTGCATGGTGTACCACAGGGTAAGGAAACAATCAAAATTCTAAGACTTCATGTTTTCAGCTGATATTAATATCTATATGAATGTTTAAAAAAAATAAATAGTCATTATTGACTTGTTTATAATTCTGTTTCCGAAAACATTACTTTTATGCACATGTTCGATGTGCCTACCGTTTTGCATCTTTTTTAATTCGTTCATTAAAAAAATAAACGGTCGCACACTGTTCTACAATTCCAGATCGTTTTGTAAAATTGGCTAAACCGAAAATAATGCCATTTTACCCGAGACAGTAATAATGGAGATAAAAAAAAAGATCTAAAAGTCTGCTTTCAAATTATGCTAGTTCCTTCCATTTCTCCTCGCTTCCACTTTTTCATGTTTTAAGAATGTGGAAGCATATGTCAGTTTCTTCTATTTAAAAAAAAGTACTCAAATTATCATGGGAAAGAATTTCCATTTACTTACCATTTCGCCACTAGAATCGCCGCAATCGCTGATGGGGGTTCTTTCGTTACCGATAGCAATGCGATTTTTAAAATGTATATTTAAACCTTTTTGAACTCTGTCCAAAGAGAGCTATAGTAATGTTATTTTTATTAGTTATTTTTGGTATGTTTCATTTATAGAAATTTTAAAAATAACGCATTTTAAGTTGTGCTAATTCCACGTTTTGGAAATATTTAGAGAAACATAGGGCTAGGCTTATGAATGAAAGACTTTATTATTTGATAATGCCAAGATAATAGTGATATTGAAAGTGTTATATAATCTCTAGGCTTTGAATAGGAGACATTGAGTTCGGTATGATGATTTCTTAATTCCGTGAAAAACTATTGCAACCCATCGATTTATGCTCAGTGATTTATTTTATTTTCACTTTTACTTATTGTTATCTCCCTGGTTTGAAATAAACTTTTTATCTTTTTATTTTAACTAGGAAGAATTTAATTTTGTTTCTTTAATATTTTATTTTACTGTGAATGTTTTAATAAATGTTTATTTTTGGTTCAATATATGGAGTTATGCAACTTAACTTACGAAAAAAAGCTTCCTCCGCACTTGCGTTCCGTTCCTCATTTATGGCCCTTGTTCTTTATCATTACCTTGAGTATAACTCATTTTGATTAGCGGGAGTAGTCACAGATCAATTGCTGACGCTAAATATTTGCTATAGTTTAATTTTTGAACTGCATTATTTCGCAAGCTTTTTCTACTACCGTGTATTGTAAAAAAAAAATAATTTCTAGGCATTTACAAAGGTAATGCCGCTCATTCTGCTATTGATTGATGGCCGTAATGGAAGAATCCGTCGTTTAAGTTTCTACGCATTGGTTCTTATTATGATTAATTTTTGCGAAAATATTATTAGCAAGACAATTTACCGCTTATCTGGTAAAGTCCACTCGCAGGTTTAAATCTTAAGTCTGTGAAGCTCTCTATGTGCAGGATATTAGTAAGTGTTGTTTTTAGTCTTTCATATTCAATGCACTCATCAGATTTTTAAAAAATTGCATTTTATTTTCATTGACATTTCATTAACAAAAGTAGATAAAATAAGCATACCAATAAGTCAATAAGTAATCCGCTCAAAATTTCATTTTTTTTTATACCATCTTCAAAGCTCAGTAATGACAAAAATAGTACCATATCATGTTGCAATTAAAATTAATTTATTCATTGCTAATCGTTATGTGTTATCTAAAATGGTTTACCATCCTAAAGAACATTCCATATTGTTGGTGACAGGTCATGAAATTAGTTTTATCATGTAATGTAATGTAGAAACATGAATTCTAGTTTATTCACGGTAAAGATATCTTTCTTTTAGTGGTCTGCAAAGAAATTTCATTTCAACATTTATTTAGGGCTACAAACAAGTATTCATGGCTTAATTACCATTTTAATTACTACAAAATATTTACTGACTCTGCTCATACAGTTAATATCATTGTTTTAAAAACATTAGATTGTTATTACCGGGTATGGTCATTTAAATAATGCCTACGATCTTTAGACATTTGCTTAATGTGAGTAAATATTTTGTTTTGTAAAAAGAAAAGGTAATCCGATCCATTCTACTTTTTAATCATGCCTGTTTTAAACTTGTCCACCAAAACACTGGTCCGAATCGTTCTTTTTACTATGAGTCCATAGGAAGTGATAAAGGTCAAAACACTTTCAGCTGATGTATGTTGAGGAAAGGAGGGGATTGGAAATTCTTGGTTAAAGAAAGCTATAAATTCTAAAAAAGTTGTCTCTATCATCCTCTGCTTTACTCTGTTAGAAGCCATTAAATAATTAAGTTTACTTAGAAAGATTTCCTGAAGATTGCAATTTACAAAATACTCACTGTTTTGATTTCCCATGTCATGCCATTGTTGTCATTTTAAAACCCTTATACTTGAAAGACTCTTAAAAATCCCTTTTAAACTTTACATAATTTTGAATGCAGTTTCCAATAAATCCTTCAATGTATATATGAGTAATTCCGTATTTATTATAGACAGTTTTAATTAGATTAGAAGACAAAGAGTCTCAGATTTTTGGAGTCATATGTCTAATGGTAAAACAAAAATTTAATCGTTAGTTTATTTCAATTTCTGGATAAAAATTTGTTTTAAAATTATGCCATTCACTATTTTATTCCCATACCTATATCTCTTTTGTCCTTTATCTCTCTCCATATAATGCAGAGCACAGAAATATGCCATTAGATGATGCCATTGCATTGGTTGGGCGCAGCTTTGAGAAATACGTGGAAGGTTTGCGTGAAAAGGCGAAAGCTGCAGCTGTTCCACTGGTACCCCCAGTATCACGTGTTTTTTTGCCTGCTTCAGCAGAGGTTTCTTACCTGCTGAATCTTTTGGCAGACAATCGAGCGCTGACAATAGACGAGCTGAATACGGTTATCAAGTACCTGCAAGAACGACGCGACAAGTTGATTGATGCAGAAAGTCGTCCAATTGTTACAGACGGTGAGAGTATTTAGTTTAGCTTTTTTTAATTAGCTGTGCACTACAAGCTCAATATATTGACTTGATATGTTTTAGAGAGTGTCAAGTTTTTCCCATTTTCAATAACCTTACCTTTTTTTTAAGTTATAAGTATGTATTTGTTTTAACCCTCAAACTGTCAAGTGTATTTTCCTGTACTGTCAAGCTGTTTTCACTAAATTGTATATATCTTACTTAAAGAAAAAAGACTTATAAAGTGAACTAATATTAAGTATATATTTTCTATAAGTCAATCAATATCAATGGCATCCTTCCGCCCCGCGAGACGATAGTGCATCACCGTGATTCGAGGTTGCACTTCCTCGTGTGGCTGAGCAGGCCTATCCTTGAATGACAGTCTTTTTTACAGCCTTTGCACACGTGTTCTGTGGGTCCTATTTTTTTCGCTTTTCTTTTAGCCCTTTTATTTATGCTCTCCTCCATTCTATTTTCCTCTGCCGTTTTAACCCCTTTCCTGACAGCAGTGCGCCAGGTGGACCGATCCTCTGCCTTCTCCTCCCAGTCACTTGTACTTATTCTGGCTGCTCTCATGTCTCTCATACAGACATCTTTATAGCGGAGGCGTGGGCGACCTGTCTTTCTCTTCCCAGATGCCAATTCTCCATATAGGAGGTCCTTTGGGATTCTGCCTGGACTCATTCTTCTTACATGTCCTAGCCATCTTAGGCGCCTTTCACTGAGGACTGCGAACATGCTTTGGGCGCTGGCGCGCGTCAATACCTCACTGTTAGGGACTTTGTCCTGCCATTTAATGCCAAGGACGCGACGCAGACACCTCAGGTGGAAGCTATTTAGCTTGCGCTCATGGGACGCATAGGTTGTCCATGATTCGCTACCATAAAGCAGCGTGCTGATGACGCAGGCCTGGTAGACACATAGTTTGGTCCTTTCTGTCAGCCTGGTGTTTTCCCAAACCCGTTTACCAAGTATAGCCATTGTGGCAGCTGCCTTGCCGATTCTGCTATTTAGTTCATCCTCTATGGACAATGAGCTGGAAATCTTGGACCCCAAGTAGGTGAAACAGTCCACAACTTCCAGGTTTTCGTTTTCTATAGTAATGATAGGTATATTGTACAAAACACCAAAAAAGATAAAAACAAAACTCATGTGACCTAATTTAATGTGACCTTGGCCTTGACCTTTTAAAGTGTGAGTACAATTTGACCACTATGTTTTTGCTTTAAACCCACACCAAGCCTACATTTTTATTCCAATCAGAAAAATGTAAATAAGAAAGTTGTTCAAAATTTAAAGCCCTTTCAGGAAATATATATAGTTGTAATATTTAAAAAAATAAAATATAATTTTAAAGATTTTTTTTTATTTCCACCACTATAAGTAAATTTGTTTCTTTTAATGATGAAAAATTTACAACACAAAAAGCAGAATTAATATATAGAATTGTTATTTTGACTATTTCCATAGACTTTAATATACATGGATCGCTTGCTTTAGTATTTCTGCTATATGATGACTTGAAACACTGATTTTCAGAATTGCCGATTCTAAATAACGTAATTGCTATACAGGAAATAAAGTTATTGATATAAAAGTTCCGTTTTATTTAATAGCTATGATTTTCTCAGTGAAAAATTAAAATCGAAAGTTGTACAGAGCGGAAACATTTATAGATCAGTGTTGTGTGCGCACGGAAAAAGAACATAAGCTCTAAAAATAGAGCAGACGGTCCATCTTATTGTAGTCAATGATAATAGGATTAATAGGCCTACAAGTAGCCCCTATTCACTTAAAGTCGAAAAAAATGTGATTTAATAAAACGGAACTTGTATAACAATTACTTCATTTAGAATCGGGAATTGCAAAAAAAGAAGATAATAGCATAAAAAACTAAAGCAAGCGGTCCATGTATATTATAGTCTATGCTATTTCTCTTTTTGCTGCCTATTGTTTTAACTATTTGGGGCTATTTCTTGACAATCTTAAGGCCTGGGTCCATTAATGACACCAGGTCAACAGGTTCTGGGCTAATAAGCTCATTATCATTATGATTATTGAATGCACTTTCACTACTACTGACCCCACTTTCATCATTACATTGTGGAATGTCAATAAAATCATCTTAAGCCTCAATTTTCTCAAGTGAAAACCATTTAAATATGGAAGATTAAGGATAACTATCACTACCATCATACAGAATGGCAGAAAAAACATATCCCCCTAAACATAGCTGTCGGAGAAGTAATAGTAATGGCTAATTATAAAAGTTTACATGAAATCAACACAGCTAGCACGAAGTATATCCATTCATCTGTATTTATTTCCCCTTTCAAAACGTAAAAAAAATAATTAGCATTTACAGTGCCGATTTTAATGGCTTTACGGCCGATGATCGGCCGTATCGACAGCTGGAGGGTTAAGGACAATTTTATTTCTCTCCTTATAATAAGTTATCTGTTTGTTTTTCAATGTGATTTTTTTTTTCATGCTTATTGTTTAGTTATATTAATTAATTATGTATAATTTGGTTTCATATTTCAGATGGCCTGGTCAAGGTTGTACCTAGTCAAAACACTAATCCAGTTCCTGGTTCAAGTAATGATTTAATTTCGGCCCAGCAAGACCTCAAAAATAAAATTCTGAGTATGTTCTCCAGTGCCGGTGGAAGTATTCAAGGCGTGCCACCTGCCAATGGATCGAACCAGTTCCCACTAGGCACCCCAGCACCACCTCCACCACCACCTCCACCAGCACCTGCTCCTGCAACTTCCAGTGCCAGCCTAATCAATTTCGACAACCCTAATGTTCAGAAGGCACTGGATAATCTGATACAAAGCAGCCCAAGCCTTCTGAAGAATTTCACCAGTAAAGTTTCAGCTTCATCGTCACAAATGGGTGTCTCCAGTGTCACCAGCTCACAAAGCCCTTCGGTGAGCTCCACTGTAACAACCAGTGGAGGCTTTGGACAAGGGAACAGCATGATCTCTAGCCTAATGCCACAGGGCAATCAGCTGCAAGGCGGAGGGGTAAGAATGCCAGGAGGTTACCTTGACATGCAAGGCCAGAGAATGCCTAAGAAAGATGAAGGGTCAATGCCTCAGCAAGGGGGATACAATATGCAGGGGACTGGTCAAACAATGCAGAGATACTGAGTTGGCAGTCATGGTTTGTGTTAAAACCCTCATCATTCTGCTACTGTTTAGGTTGTCTCTTTGACAATAATACTCTTGGTCAGATGAGAATAAAAGTTGTTTTTTTTTAAGCACACTTAGACTACTTTTAAATCTTGAAAAGATGAAATTTTTAATGGACAAGTAAGTCTCTTTATGTGACCAAACCCAGTCCTTATGAATAAATTGTATTTATCTTGCCTATTGGTTTCTCTAAGAGTGATTATTACCAAACATATTGCTGCTCTTGTTGTCAGCATTTCTCATTCATGAATGTGCATTTTAATGGAGGCTTTATGGTTTGATATATATAGGACTGAATTCATCATTTTATAAGTATTGTTCTTAGTGCAGTCATTTTGATATTCAAAATCAAATTGTATTTTTGTTCCTTTGATGATGCATTAAAATGTTGCTATTAAATGATACACAATAGTATGTAAGGTATTTGTTGTTTTTTTTTTTAACTTTATTACAAACACTAGGGAGTACTTTTGTGAAGCTAACTTTTGCAGACATTGTCTACATTGAAACACTGTTCACTCATGTCATATAATATTTCATTCTTCAGATTTTTACTACACACAGTAATTTCGTTACATGTATGTTGTTCAGAATAAATTCATGTCAACATTACCTGAAAATTTTTATGTTTGTTTATTTTTTGTTCAATTTGATTAGATCTAGATGTTCTGGAGATTGAAATACTAGTGAAAGTGAAACAAATCTGGAATTGTCAAGTAATGATTTACTTGAACAAAGTATAATCTGTGTATTTGTTTGTTTGTTTAATAAGCAAGAGTAAATATGCTTTTCAGTATCAAAAAAAATATTGTTCTAATTTTAGGAATCATCCAAAGGATGGGATATAAACTAGGAAAGCATTTAGCTTTAGTAATTATAAAAAGAAATCATGCAATTGCCTTTTAGACTACAGTAATAGTTTTTTTTTTATATAAAGAAATTGAATCATAAGTTACATTCATAATTCTTTCCATATCACTCATTAAAGATACCGTTTCATCTGTTTCTAAGATGTTTTGTCAAATTGTATTACACTGAGCAAAATACTATTGTATTTAGCTGTAAAAAAAATACTGGCCCAATAAATGTTTTGTTTCTGTAATTTAAGTAGTTTGCTCTATCAATCTTAATTTTACTATTGTGCACAAGAATAATAAGATATACAATTTTTATGAATTCTTTACTTTTTTAGGTATTCAGAACATGAGCATGGTTTCATTCTTTAAGTTTTAACTTTTAACTAATTAGACAATTTGTTTGAGCTTCTGAAAGTTACATATGACCTTTTTTATATGAATAAAATATTATAATGTATTATGAATAGTTTACTAAAATTGTTTATAAAATACCTGGAGTTGTTTTATTTTGGATCAATTACATTATCTCTACTTGAATGAGAATTGTAATAATAATTTAGAAAAATTCAATAAAAATCTTTGCTTTATTTTAGTTGGGAATATAAAAAGCAATATCAGTACTGGTATATATTTAAAAAACTAAGATTTGTAAGAAAAAATAAATTCCATTGTGGTTTAAGTAAAAATTAAATTGCTCTAATTTAAGATTCTCTCAAATTATTTAATAATTTACCTTTTGACTACCAAAACTATACTTTTTAATGAAGTATCCTAAAAAACATACATATTTTCTTCATACCAGTATTAATTTAGATAATTTATAATGGATTGGTAAAGGTGAAGTTTTACTTTATTGTTGGTGTTGCTCTGATATTGCTATGTAATCAAGCTTAATTTAACTTATAAAAAGTGTGTTGTACCTGTACTGTTTAGTGGAGGTCTACTTTTAATCATCTGCTGTAGTGAAGAAATAGTAAAATGGCTAAATAAGAAAAGCAATTTTTAAGTATGAAGTTAAATGAAGACTTAAGATTTCTGAACATTTTCTAGTCAAAGAAAGGAATAAGTGAAATGAATAAACAATTTTGCAATTGTCAAGAAAGCAATAATCAAGATTGCCATGATGATTAACATCACCCATTCCATGTCAAGACACCAAAGGAAGCAAAGATGGAAAGGTCTTCAAAGTCGCTGTTGTTTTCTTTATTTTACTGAACCTACTGTACTTTCTTTTAGATACTAGTTAACACAGTACTGATCTGTGTAGTTATAGTTATAAAGTTATGCTCAGGAAATTCATTTAAAAAGTTAGTCTCTTTTCTAATTTATAGTGGTTCTCTCTCTCTCTCTCTCTCTCTCTCTCTCTCTCTGCTGACACGTTATGAATGGAGAAAACAAGTGTCTATCTATAGAAAGTAGTAAAAAGAAAAACAAGTGAAATACATCAAGTCAGTCTATAGATGTTATTAATTTGAAATGCAGGTCAACATCATCCTGTCTGCAAATTGTGGATTCTTCTGACAAAGAATAAAAAATCTGCAATACATAGATTGGGACAAATCTATTTGGTTGGCATTGAATAAGAAAAAACATGGAGTCTTCAAAACAGTTTTTACAAAGCCTAGAAGCGTACACCATTTAGTCTCACTATGGTTAAATCTTAACAGGGCAGGCAGTAAATACACATTTAGGTTGAGAGTGAAAAAGCCTTTGATGAGATGTGTAGATTATTAAGTTGAAAGTGGTTGAGACTAACTGCACCATACATTTAAAACATGCCAGTAGATGCAATAGAGAGTTAAAGTATTTGCAAAAGCAGAAAATTACTGGAAATGTCCTGAATATGAAAAGAAAGCTTTCTGAAAAAACTAGCACATAATTAGGAGATAGCATCATTGGCATGGAGCCTATTGCTGGAAATAAATGTAAAAGCTACTACTGGTACATGATGCTGCTGCCTTGTTCATTCACTTTCAATGAAAGTCTTGTTCAAAAAAATCTCTAATTTCAACTTAAATGCATACATTTGTTATTTGCACACCAGTGTGGAGATGTCAGTGTCAGAAGGGAAATACCTGATATCGTAGTTAAACAAAAAATTTGAAATAATATAGAAGTTTGCTTCTGAAGTACTTGGAGCTGTATTAGTAATGAGATGCCAAAAAAAACTTTAAAGGCATTTTGGAATACTACAAGCAAGCTGTTAAAGAAAGTGTCGGGCTTGTTAAAAGTTTGCAAGTCAAATTTTATAATTATAAATACTTAAAATTTTGAATGTATATGGTTGTTAATATTGTTATATTCTACAAACTGTATCTACCAGTATTCTATAAACTTAACAATATGTTAGTAACAATAATAAAACATACATTTCTGAACTTCTAAATAATGTTTCCTTTTATATTGATTCAAAAAATTAAATTTAATGATCATACAACAATGTTTGTTTCTTAGTTTGTTGAAAAATAATTTTTAATTAAGCATATATAGCAAAGTATAAATAGTTATCTGAGTTTGTTATGATTTACATTTTAATTTTATGTAGAATGATGAAAAAGCATAATCTTTCACTTAATGGCCATCTTGAATTTAGGTGAAAGTATTTTATAATATTTTATTGTACATAACATCTTTAATATCTTGCAATCCATGACCTAAGCATTATATAGTATTAATGTGATTAATTGCATGATGCAGCTGAACTGGGATTTTGTAATGCTTACTTGAATCTAAATGTGTGAAAGTCAAGTAACAGATGAGTTGATAGTAGTGGTAGATTTGAGCTTTTTACACTGTCGACAGGATTCAAGGTAGTTTGGCTGACATGAGAAGCAGGCTTGGAAAAAGACACCATGTATCTCCATCTGCCTTGTCTTTGCAGTTTCCAGTATATTGATGTCAGCAGTTTCTTTTAAACATCTGAGCATTTTAACATGACTAAACAAATTGTTCTGATTGGTTGAATATGACACTGGTCTTTGCATAAGATTTAGTAAAGTGAGTGGCTCATTAGCTTTACTTCATATTCATAACCAACCATGTGACCAAACACTGTGGATGCTCAGCAACACCCTCATAGCCCAACATAAAACTGCAGAATTAGTCTTTCATGGATCTTCAACAACACTAGACTAGTGCAGTTAGCAGATCAGGCACTACCATGTTCTCCATGTTGGCCTACATTACTAATAAACCTATAATACAATAATAAAATTACATTCACATGATTGTAATAAGCTACAGATGTTCCTTCTAGGTAGAAGGTCGTTATTATCAACCCATATCAATACCTTGAGCTTTATTGTCTTACTAATACCGTAATTACATTTTTATGAATTTTAAATGATGTTAACTATTGGTTTTCACAAAAAGATCAGGCAACTCATTTCATGCCTAAATGGCACTCTTAAAAGAAAAATATGAATAAATCATTAGTCCTTGCAAAGGAAATTAGATAATTGTTTTTTTTTTTCAATATTTTATGTCTTAGATTATTCTTTTCCATTTCATCATCAAAATTGAAAAACGTATGAACCAGTATTAATAATACTTTGCTTTCTGATCTTCTCTTCCAAAATTTTTTTTAATTGTTTTACTACTGTATTATTACAAACATTGTCATAACATCATAAATAAAGAACCTAAATTACTTTTGATTGTGTTACTTAGTACATTTTTCTAATTTAATTACCCAATTTATTTTAAGTTTAAGATATCATTTTGATGTTCAGAAAACAAAAATCCTGCTACCTTGACATGCATATAATATACCAGTATTACCAGGATTAAATTGTTGTGTAAACAATTTGACCTAAGATTCTATTGGAAACAACCCACACAATTTCTGATAATTGGTGAAATGTTTTCTCAATAAAACAATACTAGACTGGATTTGTTTTTATGGTTCATTGTTATCGGTATCTTTGGTCAATATCAGGTAGCAAGGCATGTAGCACCCTTATGCTAAGAAAGAAAATCATTACTTTTCACCAGCATTAGAACTAGAGGATAGCTACAAAAATTTAATATTTAAAATATATTGAACATTTATTTAACACTTTTGTTTGGTAAATACTGGAGCATTTTGTTTTTAAATATTCATCTTCTTTAATGATCTTTCTTTTTCATTGGTAGGGAAATGTAAGAAGTAATGTTTGAAAGCCATTATTCTCTCAAATGTTTACATGTCCTTCACAAGCAGCATTTTGTGGAGGCACTATTCAATATACACTAGAGAAGTGATGGAAATGGATAAAAATAAAAGGTAAACTTTAATATTACTTGTGGTGTTAAATTATCAATGCTCTTAATAGTCTTGACAAGCTACTTAAGAAAAAAAATGACCCATTCCTCTGTACATTTTTTTAAGACATCATGTAATGCTGCAAACAATATAGTATTGCCTAATGTAATACTGCAAGCAAGTTGTTACACCCTATTACAATATTATATTCCATTGAGGGTGGACTTGGGGTTTCAATGTGAGCATTTATTTATTTGGACCAGCAGATGTACTCAAAAACTTATTGAACAATAATTGAAATAAAACATGATTGAACAATTGAAATTGAAACATGGCCGCTGTATTTACAGAACATAGGAAATAATAAAAAAATTAAAAAAAAATAAAAATAATCTTGCTCATTTTAGAAACTAGTGAACCTAATCTAGTATATATATATCTAATATTAAGAGGTTCAAATTATTATTTATCTTATATATTACAGACGCTCCTTCTATAAAAAAGATTATTATGTCCTACGTTCATCCGTGGTCTGAGTCTAGTCTATCATTTTTATTACCGGTAGTGTTTTAAATGATGCTAAGTTACTGGTTTTCCTTGTTTGTTCAGGTAACCCATTCCATGCCCACATGCGACTAGGGAAGATAGAGTACTTATATACATTTGTTCTCTGATAAGGAAAGTGTTTTGTGTCCTTATGTTTATCTGAGCATTGTTGTTGTGTTGTATTTCCAAATAAGAGATTAATGCCTTATGTATTATTACTACTTTACTCTTCTCCCTTCTGTGCTCTATTGTTTCTAGATTTAGTGATTTAACTATTGGTGTTACTCTTATCAGTTGTAAATATTCACTAGTAATGAACCATGCAGCCCTTTCCTTAATTGGTTATAATTTTTTAATGTTTTCATTAGATGCATATTCTAGTATAGGCCTAACTAATGTGAGATAGCATTTTAGTTTTATATTCTTATTACATTTGTAAAAGTTCCTTTTTATGAAGCCTAATGTTTTGTTTGATTTTTAATTACTTCATCATTATGTAGATGCCAAGATAATTTATCATTTACTATTACTCCTAAGTACTTGACATTTTTAGTTTGGGTTGGTTTTTACCATGAATGAAGTAGTTTGTAATTATTTGTTTCTTTTACTTGGATACTTTAAAAGTTGGCATTTTTCTGGGTTAAAGTCTCCAGTTAGATTCCCATTTTGTGTAATTCATTAAGGTCTTTTTGTATGAGTTGTGTGTCTTTTTCTGTCTTTATTGTTCTATAAATTATACAATCATCTGCAAATAATCTTACTTTTATTCTTGTATTGATGCAATTAAATTGGGTTAATAATTAATATAAGTTAGAAATAGTTGGGACCCTTGTGGAACTCCTGGGCTTACAGTTATTGGTGATGATTTTATTTGCATCTCTTTATCTGTGTTTAAGTTAAAGAATAGACTTAACTAAATCAGACCACTAGTAAATGTTTCTCAATAGATGACCTCCCTGCTGTGTCAGCAAAGCTTCAACTTCCAGCTTCTCAATAAATTGGTTTGGGAAGTAGAAGATAACAAGTAAAAACCTAATGCTCGACTACCTTATTGGTCTGATGTGTAGTCTATCTCTTGGCCAGAGGTAAAATAATTTTACATGCAATACTTAATTATTATGTAATTTGTTCTCACTTTTATCAGTCTCACAACATCATTGATTCAATTTACTGTAAGCAATAAGGCATTACTACTCAACATTGAATATATTTAAACACAGTAGGTTGAAATGTTTGGCCATTTGGTTTACCAGTAGGCCTACTTATTATTTTTGGCAAGAATGATATTTAAATATATTTTCAAATTGACTTAATGTGGTCAGATAGTTATGAAAAAAACAAACTCATTTTTATTATTTTCTTATCTCCACATTATAAAATAATTGTTTTGTTTCAAATTTTTTATATGACCAGGAGATTACAATATTTTAGAAAGGAAATTATGAGGAGAGGAGCAATTTTTAAGTTATGGTCTATGTTTTTTAAAGTAACAATTTGGCCATAGCTCTAACTCTGTACCAATTATTAAAAAAAAAAATATAGCTCTAACTCTGTACCAATTATTAAAATTATTTATTTCCTGTGTACACTATTCGTAAATTTCATAAGTTGTAAATATATTATACTTACACTTGTATTTGTAGTATAATAAGATAATTCATAAAAATATTGAAGGGGTTAATTCCCTTTGTCTACATTTCTCATAATTTGTTTTATTTTAGTACCAGCACTTACATTTTCAATTCAATAAAACTTTAGAATATTTGTAAATACCCACAGATAAATTGTGCAAACATCCTAATCATTATATTGAAGCATTTCTCATTTTCTTTTCCACAGTCTTCATTTAGTTACCCACCCTGGTTTGATGGTTTAAGGTTACAGATCTGCGCAATAAATGTATTCAATCTCAAAGTCTTTTGAGAATAAAAAAAATGTTTTCAATTTTTTTTTTTTATTGAAGCTTGGGTTTATTCTTTTCATTGTTATTGTTATGTATGTATGTAGGTATGTGTGTCATGTTTCATTTGCCTGTATTGTGTAAGTGAAAACAATGGTAAGCTGCTATGTGCTGGAATCCCACACACCCACCACCACTCAAATTATGCTTTACAATATTACAATATAGCCATGGCCAGATTAAGACCATGAGAGGCCCTGACTTACTTAACTTCATCCCAATAATCCCCATCTGAGACAAATTACAATTACACCTCTCCAGTTGCCTTCATCCCAAATTACACCTCTCCAGTTGCCTTCATCCCAAATTACACCTGTCCAGTGGCCTTCATCCCAAATTACACCTCTCCAGTGGCTTTCATCCCAAATTACACCTCTACTGTGGCCTTAATCCCAAATTACACCTCTCCAGTGGCCTTCATCCCAAATTACAACTCTCCAGTGGCCTTCATCCCAAATTACACCTCTTCAGTGGCCTTCATCCCAAATTACACCTCTCCAGTGGCCTTCATCCCAAATTACACCTCTCCAGTGGCCTTCATCCCAAATTACACCTCTCCAGTGGCCATCATCCCAAATTACACCTCTCTGGTGGCCTTTATCCAGGCAGGCTCCCTTCACTTGGTCCATCCTTGAGAGGTACTAGCCGCTAAAAATATTTTTAATATAAGAATTCAAAATATAAACAATAATAAACCCTAAAAAGTAAAACACACTATTTTATCTCAATGAAACCAAACTTACTGTAAGGTGTTTTGTTCTTGTACATTCTCAAATTTTATCTTTGAAACATTTTTCTCCTACTTTTTAAAGTTGCCAAATCTTTTTTGTAATGTAATGTGGGCCACATTTAGAGTTGAGGATCCTAATTTAACAATACCATTAGCTGAGTTGGTGGCCACAGGTGTTGGTTAAATTCCTGCTTTAAAAATGGCCTAGACACATGCTTATTTTGCTTTAATGGTTAATCCAGCCCTGAATAAAGCACTTCTTAACACTTGAATTTTCCAAACCATTCCTGGAATTTATATCTAGGATATTAATTGCAGACAACAATAATAATATAGAATATAATATTTTATTTGCCACATAGTACATAGGCACAATAAAGACATAATAAAAAAACATACGAAAATTATAGCATTAGTCATTAGTAAATAATAAATTGAACAATAATAGTAAATAGTAATACAATAAATATTAATACATGAAATAAAAATGAAGATAATAATAAATTTATTAATTAAAGGTATCCCCTAAAAAAAAATTCAGGGGGGGATAATTTAGTTTATAATAAAATTTTTAGGGGGGGGGGGGGGGAACAAGAAAAAACATCAACTCAATTTACTAACTAACATAGACATACAGATTACAGGTACATCACTTTCATTAGACCTGCACAGCATTAACATAGTGGTATATATTAAAAAAACAACAACAAAGGCTTTGATTGTTTTGTCAAAATATCTTGAGGGCTAGGTCTCATGGGTTACCCAACTTAGTGGATACTGGGCATCAGTTGGGAAGGTAAATCCTCCTCAAGCATGCTGTGGCAACAAAATCAGTCGGGATAGTCTAATTTATATGCCAATGAGTGAAACTGAGAGTATTCTCCTTGGTCAATTTTCCCTTCTACAATTTGAACATCCCACTCCTCTGTTGATTTTTGGTCAGAGGCTTCTCTGGTAAATGCTTGGGCCTAAATATAATGATTAGGAAATCATATTTTTTCTTTCGTAGGGATATGAAATACGTTTTTTTAGATAGTAATTTACCGGTAGGCTACCACTATGTTAACCATAAGCCTTCACATGCAACAATGTTTGGGGTGAATCATTTATTTATCCAGAATTGTGTAAATGATTAAAGGTGAAATAGGAAAATGCAACTGACTTGATGGACTCTATATGTGCTGAAGGATGAAACATTTTTATTGTTTTGGTTTTAAAAGGAACGAGGGCTTATTGAAGACGCACCAAGAAGGTAGAATGGATAGCACTTTTTGAAGTAGGCTACTGTTCTAGGTCACTGTATTAGTGTATACTCTATTAGTAACTAAAAATAGGTCGTTGTGTGAGCTCCATTATTTCACTTGGGTTTAAATTATAAATGATACTATTAATTTAGATAAGAGGTGGGTCAAGTCATCTTAGACCCTATCCGTGGCACGCAGCAGGCTAGGCATCCAACAGGCACATGCACTACACTCTACGCTCCCCTCTAGCCTTGTGGATTTCCCCCGGATCATTCAGTGCATTCACCTGGTAGCACAAATAACAGATTATAGGCCTGGCATCCAGCCACCGGCTTTGGTGATACGGGTTCGTTTCGCCTATTCCTTCCTCCTCACAGTGTTTGGTGGGTTCTCGCTCGTGCAATGCTCCTCGGATATGCAAAAGGGTGACGTTCCCCATGTTGAACCAGACAGTGGGAACGTAACCTATAGGTGGGGATTAACGCATTTTGTAATAATGCAGCACTTTAACATTCTGCCCTAACAGCAGATTATCGGGCCCCATATTGAATCAAAATTAGACCAAGATTTGAATTAATAGAAAATAAAGTGTGCACAAAATATTATATTATTATGAAGCTTTAAAAAAAAAAATACTTCGAATCTCCTGAGTAGAACACAGGACGAATGGGTAGTCTATGTCTGGCACAGAATATCCTCAATTGCAGGCCCTCAAGAAAACATGACAACCATCAAACGGTGCAAACTGACATGGTTCGGGCATGTGTAGCGGCATAATAACTTGCCAAAAACAAACCTCCATTGCACTGTAGAAGGTGGACGTTGGAGATGCTGGTTCGACTCCGAGTACATTAAATATTGGACAGGGCTGCAGTTGACTCAACTATTGACAGCCGCTCAAGATAGGCAAAAGTGGAGAAAATTGACTGCTGAGTGGTGTCCATTCGCTTATAAGATAAGATAACATTACTTAATTGATCCAAATAAATGGAAATTTGACTTGATTACATGAATTCCGTCTTTCAGCATATTAAAACAATATTAAAGAACCATTTGTACTCAAGCACAATAGACATTTAGCCTACGCACACTGTGATACCATTTATCATACAATAAAAAGTATCATTTAGGAGTCAGCTATTTTTTTTTCTGGCGGACAGATGATTCTTTTTAAAGATTCTCACTGATAGTGGAACAAAAGCGTTCCTAAATCTCTCTTAAATTGTCCTTATTGAAAAAAGCCCACCACTTCGACTAGACATGAGTTAGTAGCCTAGCGGCCTAACTATCGTGAAGCTGGTGTGCCAAGATGGCGACTCGTTCATTTATTAGTGCGGGCACCACTGGTTTAAAAAAGTTTATGTGAACTGGTGACCAGTTTACGGTTTACGTTGTATTTTTTTTTTTTTTTTTACTATACCAGTCTACGGTGTATGATTGTGTTTTTTTGCTATATTTTCCTTGTTAATTACTAAATTCTGTACCAAAACTTGTCTGTTTTAGGTAAATAACTTTGTTAACGATTATTGTTGGGGAAGATGGTTATTAGTAATTAGTAGGAAAGGTAGAGTAGCGTGGGGCTAAACGCCCCCCTTAAGCAAGAAATGCTCTCTGTCTTCTAAATTACGCTCTAAAGATCCACAAATGCATGTATAGCTTGGGGTGTAGTAAAGGTTTGTATACACAAACATTCTTTATGATAACGTTGAACAAATGAACACAGTGAATAAAAGAAATACAAAATTTATTTGGCCATTTTGCCCCACTAGAGGGGGCAAACGCCCTGTAGGGTGGGGCTAAATGCCGAGACTGGGCGTTTCACCCCATCTTGACAGGCGTTTTGCCCCATTATCTGAAAAGTTAGAAAACATATATAACAAAAGCTTTCTGTCTACAAACATTCGGATTGTCCAATGTCCGTTCTTACTCTGTGTTAGTTTTATTGTAGGAAAAGAGGATTCGTGTCATTTTAGGCATGTCTATTCCGACTCTGTCTCAGATTCACAGTTTGGACAGATGAAGTATGGAAGCCCTGGAGTGCACTCGTCGTGAGCCCACAGTAAACATATTTGACACTGGACCCATGTTTCACGAGATCTGGAGTTGCAGAATAGTTCGCCACATACCAAACAAGGCCATTCCTCATCACTTGATTCCTCATCAGATTCTGGATGTCTCCTTTTTCCTTTTCTGACTTTGGATTTGCTATTACCAGCCTTTGGTTTGTTCTTTGATTCTGCTTCTTTCTTGTTTGTTTCTGCCATTGTTTTTTTTTCTTTTGCCGCTTTTTTCTTTTCTACTGTTTGCCGCTTTTTTCATGGCTTGTCTTTCCACGAGTTTGGCCTTGTATGGAGACGAGATGAGCACTTCTGCAGTTTCTCTCTTTCTTCCAGTTGATTTTCTTTTAGGCTGCATTTTTGGTATAGGGGACAGATTAGCGATAATCTCCCTGATGCTATCATTGGGGTCGGAGCTGATACAGCTTGTCTTGGTATCTGTGGGGCTTTTAATAATGCAGTCGTAGTGACCAACCTCCTCACCGACACTTGTAAATCGCACGATAAAAAAACTGTTCTCTCCTTCGCCATAGCGTTGGATAACAACATTGTTGTTGTTGATCACTATGATCTGTTTTGTCAGAACCTTGCTAGTGGCACATATTTCTAGCTCGCCTGGTAGAGATTTTGGTTCTGCCATCGCTGTAATGCGTTCCTCAACTGTTGAGAAGTGAATCCATTGTGGTAGATGTGCATTTAATGTGTCTTCATCTATATCTGCATAATCACTAAAGTAACTACACATGTAGGAGACTACCTGCGCCCGAAGCCCATCAGCCTGGCTTGTTTTATTGATTTTCATGACCACAGATGTTAGCTCCCCATGCTCATCCCGCTCTGCATTTTGAAGGTTTGCATCAAGACCAGTGACAATGCTCCTGAAAAAACATCTGCCATCCCCAGATTCTAATGTCATAAATGCAATCTGCAGCTGTTGAAGATGGTGTGTGAGAGGCTGCTTTTTCCAATGTCGTAGGTTGATCGGATGAATCAACGATGCGTGGTTTACATAATGACATGGGTTCATTTATCGCTTGGTGAACTTCTGTTTCATCTTGCAGGGTTGCCTCTTTGGCATCTGGGGATCTTCCATCTCCTACAGGCACCCTATCAGTGGAGGTCAATAGATTTACTTCTCTCGGTTCATCCATCTCCATAACCCCTTCAAAGTCAGCGTCCGTGAACACGTTGGGATCAAAGGGTTCCAGACCACAGGTCTTAAAGCCATTCACAGCTCTCTCTGGAAGTGCTGTCCTAAGGAAGGCTTTCCCTGCAATGGCAGCTATGTTGTGAACAGTGATCCGCTGACCTGGGTTTGAAACCATCCAGTTGTCTGCTTCGGCATTGAAACTAGCTTTCAGGGCTTTGAAATAGGTCCGGTCAAGTGGCTGCAGTTTGTGGGTACAGTGGGGAGGAAATGATATCAGTTCAATGCCTTTTTCGCGGCAAAATTGGACAGCTTTCAACGTTTTATGGCTGTGATGGCCATCTAATAATATCAGCTGGGGGTTGTCTTGAGAGGCATTTGTGAAGTACGCGAAGTGTGCAAGCCACTTCGTGAACAGATGTGCATCAGTCCAGTCACTTTGACTCACATAGCCTACTGAATGTGGTGGAGCTCCATTCAGCAAGGATTCTAACATCCTCTTGCGTGGAAAGATGAACATTGGCAGCAAAAAGACAGCGGCTGCACTGCAGGCGCACACAAGAGTACCCCTTTCATCATTCGTAGCTTTACCCACAAGTCTTGCGCCCTTTACAGCCAAAATCCTTCCTGGTTTTTGGACAGTGGAGAGACCTGTCTCATCCATGTTCCAAAGCCTTGCTGGAGTGTAGGATTTGGACACCAAAGTATCCTTGAAAATTTCAAAGAAACGTTGAACTTGGTTTCTATTGAACCCAGAAAAACGTGCTATACTGGTGGATACAGGCTGCCGGATAGTGAGATTATGGCGAGCTATAAAGTTCCTGACCCAGTCCTTTCCTGCCATCTTGGTTTCTTTGTTAAAGGGATGACTAATTTTAGCTTTCTCACATAGATCAAAGGCCAGGCGTCTAAGTAATTTAGTATTTAGTATAGTTAGCTAGTAATGGTAGCCTTTAGTATTGGTTCATCCAGGTAGCTAATCCTACCTGCCTACCACAATATAGGTATGCACAGAATACCCGTCCCCTCCCCTTGTATATAAATGTAAATATATGTATATTAATTTAATTGTGTGTGTTATATAATTCAATAACACACACACTCTTTATCACTTTTAAACTCAGTTAACTCCCCCCCTTACAAATGTAACTATACTAAATACTAAATTACTAAGCTAAACACAGAACAGCAAACCACAAATAAACAAACATAAACAACGTACACTACAACAATGTATCTAACTATCAAAAGAACAAATAATCTTTTGAAGAGTCAACATAACAAGTTTATTCATATTATAATAATAAACCCTAACAATCAATATCGACAACAACTAAATAAATCCATCACCTACCAACGTCATTTCTCACTAAATAAATCATCATCTCTACCAACTATTAATTCACATAGAGACCGCCAACAAAATCATAACTCAAATCCTCTCATCACTTAACACACTAATATCTAACCAAGAAAATATAACAACAGATCTAGCAATTTCTAACATATAACTTAAAACCAACATATAACAAGAGACCAACAAGGTAGGTTTTACCCGACCTAATTAATAAGAATAAATATAAAAAGCAAACATTAGGTCAACAATAATAAATATATTCTACACAATGCGGCGGAAACAGACCATTAAAAAATGGCCGCCTCCTTGTATGTTCGCTGTCCATTTAATGTACTTCGAAAATCCCCATATTATCTTACCCATCCCACAAAATAACTAATCATCCTGTCAAATTGTTAACGTTAAGACAACAATGAACAGTTTATCGTACATATTTTAACAATGAAAGTAATAGAACTATATAATAACTCAAAACTTACGGGACTCTAAAGAGATGCAAAGCCGGGCCAGACACAATAAGAAGGCCAAACACTGACCAGAAGGGAATTAAATAGCCCTCTAGGGCGAATCGACAACTATTACTGAATTACTGACCAATCCGATTCAAATAGGATTAAAATACAGACAAATCCTAATCATTTAACCACGGCCAATCAGATTCAAGCAACTTGACAAGGCGCTCAAAAATAATTAGTTAAAAAAATGTTAAAAGTGTGCTTCATATTATAAGTAAAACGAAGACCTCTAAATATATAAACAATCTACTAAACTAAACTATATATATATACAAACTACAGTACCTTTCCTACTAATTACTAATAACCATCTTCCCCAACAATAATCGTTAACAAAGTTATTTACCTAAAACAGACAAGTTTTGATACAGAATTTAGTAATTAACAAGGAAAATATAGCAAAAAAACACAATCATACACCGTAGACTGGTATAGTAAAAAAACAACAAAAATACAACGTAAACCGTAAACTGGTCACCAGTTCACATTTAATATTTAATTTATAGTTATTATTAATGGCATCGAGGAAAGGTAAGCAAATAGTGCAAGGTGGCATGAGAACACGTAGGGAGGGGGGGGGGGGGTAAAACGCAGGCCAAGTTAAACTCTGACACTACTTCATTCAAAAACTAGTATTTCATGTAGGCCTAACTAGGCTATCTATATTATAGTTTAGCCTACACTTAAGATTAAAACTTTAGATAGGGGTACAATAAATTAAACATTTTAAACCTTCGAGATTCTAATTTTCAGTATAAGTTTAAACCTTGCATCCAGCAAAATGTGTATTTACTCCCCAGAATTGAGTTTCAAAAAAGACCCACACTGCCACAGCGATATGACACTGCGAGATATAAACATAGGCCTACAACATTTATCTGAATCTAGCATTACCAGCTAGAAAACGAATATTAAAAAACACACTGGGTCTATTTTTGACTACATAATATAAAGGGAGGTTAACTGGTTATCTGATTGCTGCGCTACAGCAAATGCATATTATTACAATGACAACAACAGTGATTTGAAACAGTCTTAAATAATAAATTGGAAATGGGTGTAGGCCCATATGTGTTTTTTTTATTATTTATTAGACGCTGGGGGGGGGGGGGGGGTTGATTCGAATTTTGTGGCGTCATATTGGAAAGGAGGGCAGTCTGACTTTTTGTGAGGTTGGGGTAGCCTATAGGGTATATACATTTGTACGAAAGAGTAAGACGTCATTTATGGACGGCCTACTAACTCCTGCTTGAGGGTCACATCGACCAGGTATAAGCGATCTTTCGGCTATATATAGCATAAGCCTACTGTTATCTAGGAAAAGGCCAGATTTCTCGGAAATCGAATGCTTTATATTGTGGTTAGCAATGACTGGGAAAATATTCCAATTGTCAAAGATAAGTTTATTTTTCTATAAAAGAACTAGACAATAATATAGGTGTTTACCTATTCAACCTTCTTACGCGATACAATTGCCCGTGAACTAAAAGATAAAACATGTATTGTTTTTTCACTGTTTTTTTTTTTGTTTATAAAGTATTAATGACTTAGACCTAGGAGCTCGAATCTTACCCCAGTAGGAAACTATTTATACGACATTGTGTGCTTCTTTGCTTAGATTTACTAGGCCTACAGCTAACAACTTTTAAGATCCATCTGGTTTTTTTTGTAAGGCATTATCTAATGCCACATAGGGCCTACTATTTCTATTGCAAAACGTCATGGATTAAAAAAAAAATGGTTCGATGGTTTAGCTTCACACACAAAGGCTCACAGAAGCAGTGATGAGCTAGGCTATATACAGGCCTAGACCTACTTTATGTAGCCCACTATAGATAATAAAGCTCACTGTAGGCGTACATAGAAATATGGCGTGTATACGGATTAGGCCTAGATCTATAGGCCTACATTTTTATCTTATCCTATATGTTACAGACGCCCATTATCCGTTGCGTCGAGTCGTCTAGTCGTGTATTTTGATTAGTGTTTTAAATGCTGTTAAATTACTGGTTTTTCTGGTTTGTTCAGGCAACGAATATTTCATGCCACTTACTTATAGACTATATGCATTTGTTCTTGCATGCACATATTGGATATTAGGCTATTCTACGTGTAATTTAGGCCTATAGTTACTCAGATTTGAAAGTCTTAATTGTAAATAGGCCTAAGCTATAGCACTAATATAAAGTATAAAGTAAAATAGAGAGTATTTTAAAAATGTAGTAGATCTATAGGCCTACTATGTGATTATAAAAGTTAGACTTAGCCTAATTATGCTTATAGACTTGTTAACATTTTGTTTTGCATGTAAGCAAATTAGACCTAATCCTTTTTTTTTTAAATCGAGATATAATTATAGAAGCTACGAAACCGCGTGTTTCAATATATAGTCTATGCTTTGGGTAGGGTTTGCCATTAAAGGAAATGTTCAATAAGCTTATATAAAGGCCTACATAATGCAGTCAACATTTATTAATTGGGTGTGTTTCCTGGAATATGATTCTAAATCTATATGATTCTAAGAATACCACGTGTTGGACTGCGAGACAGCGACAGGCATGCCGAGGCCTAATTGTAGGCATATAATATTATATCGAAACTCGATTTCCACCTTTTTCCTGTTGGCTGTCAATCAGTTAAACAGTTCTTGCGAAAACGCAACCGAGCTTCCCAAGGTCGATCGCTAATTCATTGCGTGACGCAGTAAACATAGGCCTACCTAACATATCGGTCTCCGAAAACAAACATGCATTTATTTTGTCTTCTGTTCTTCCAATAGAAACGGCGTACGTTGGAAAGATAGCCTAAATATTTTGTTCACATTATTTTAATACCCTTTTACTCAGTGCCGTTGCAAGGAATTAAGGGGCCCGGAGGTCTTGGCCTCTTTAGGGGCCCCTACATTTTGACATTCGACATCATGACATGAGAAAAAACAATTTGGACACCCCTTTGGGGGCCCCCCTCAATTAGGGGCCCGGGGGGACTTTTGAATTTGGACCCCCCGTCCCCTCCCCTAGCTACGCCACTGCTTTTACTTTTATATATTTTCTAAGGGGAAAAAAGTGCCCTTGAAGGAAGTGCTTTTTTTGTTGTTTTGTGTTTCTTCTGATAGCACAACTTGACCTTCACCTTCCCAAGCATAAAAAGTGTTTCAATACATTAAACAATAAAAAGAGATTTTGTTTCTTTTTGCTGATGAAGATTTATTTTAGCCCAAAGATCGTGTGAAGTGATATTATCGGATTCTCATAGAGTTGTGTGGTCAGTAAGTGTCTATAGCCTTTGCAATCTGTCATTCTACGATAATGTTGCTAATGTCTTACTACGATTATGTTTCTATTATCAACGCTGCAATCTTTCATTGTACGAGCAACGCTGCAGTCTGCCAATCAACAGCTGGGAGAGCCTCAATGGCCACTGATCGTGCTTCATGGCTTAGCGCCCGGATAAGCGGCTTATGGCTTATTGGCAAAAAAAAAAAAAAGACGGGGCGATGCAGCTCAAAAGCGATACCTCTGAAATATCAGGCTCAGTAGCTCCGCCCGCCCCCTTTTACACCTGGTGAGCAAGCAGCGTACAGATGCCCCCAGTATGACAGACACTCCCGGGATCGCTCGGGTAGGATACGGGATTTTCTTCATCGATCTACCAAGGACGAACAAGATTCAGATTCAACAATTAGTGTTGCAATCTAGATCCTAAAGTTTGTTTTAAATAGCTACATATTTTTGTACCTTGAAACTATAAGTATGCAATCTTGTTCTTTGTTTCACTCTTAATACGGTAGTAGTTTTTCAGTTGCCATCATTAAAGTCCAGAGTCCTCTGTAGGCCTTCTGTCGCCGTCGAAGAAATCCCTTGGCCAAATGTTTTGCATCAATAGGGCGTTTGCAATCCCGTGACAAAAAGCACGTGATTTGTGTTTACTTTGAGTAATGGTGTACAAGTAAATATGGCCGCTGTATTAATAAAGTTTCATATAGGCTCGAGCTTTTTTTAAATGATGTGTTGTGTTTTAAGTCTTATTAAGATTTAAGCTGTATTATGTATGTTAAATAAAATAGGCTATTTTATTATTATCATAGACATAGATCATAGACGATGTGAGCCTAATAGTGACTTGACTAGATAGCCTATTCACCAACAATATCACTTGACATCGTAGCTTAGCCTACGAAACATTAAAAGTGTAGGCCTATAAAGTGAAATTGAAAGTGTAAATTGGTCTAGCCGGGCCTATCCTAATCACATTAATCAATTAATCTACAGTACTACTATTTACCTCCTTATTTTTGAGTAGGATAGCCAATATTCAGATGTGAATTTTGCATGATAAAGAAGTACTTCACTTTCACCACGTTACATATTTGTACCTAAAGTGGGTTCTTTATTTACACAAATACGTCACTAAAAATCTAAGGCACGCCCACTAAGAACGCTCTATACGGGCCTCATATCGGAGGGTTTGCACTGAAGAATGGGTCTCATATCAGAGGGTTTGCATTTAAGAATGGGCCTCATATTGGAGGGTTTGCACTAAAGAATGGGCCTCTTATTGGAGGGTTTGGACTGAAGAATGGGCCTCATATTGGAGGGTTTGCACTGAAGAATGGGCCTCATACTGGGGGGTTTACGCTGAAGAATGGGCCTCATATTGGAGGGTTTGCACTGAAGAATGGGCCTCATACTGGGGGGTTTACGCTGAAGAATGGGCCTCATATTGGAGGGTTTGCACTGAAGAATGGGCCTCATACTGGGGGGTTTACGCTGAAGAATGGGCCTCATATTGGAGGGTTTGCACTGAAGAATGGGCCTCATACTGGGGGGTTTACGCTGAAGAATGGGCCTCATATTGGAGGGTTTGCGCTGAAGCACGGTCTACGAGCTCCACCACGACTTACTTACAAGTAATTAGGTCTCGGCCTCGGGTGCCCTGTCAGCTGGCGGTCTCTTTCGTGTCAGTTTTTTGTTCAGAATAAGCTTTTAATAGCTTCCTCTCCCCCACCCCTTTTTTTTCCACCGTCCAGTCCCATCCCCGTGTTTCGCCCCCCCCCCCCCCTGCCCTCCCATGGCAGGGCGTATGTTATTTTATAAACTATACACTGCTGTTCAAATCAATACAAGAAAAAAAAACACAAACGTTCTATTCATTTTTTTACCAACCTATTGGCTTTTTTTTTAAATTTAGAGTATGACCTTTTGGGGGTTATTTTGACACATTGCAAATGTGAAATTTCCGGTTTCAACTAAGGTTAGACTATAACGGGATAAAAATGATAGGAACTGTTTATGATGACATGAGGAAAACAGACTAAAGCGGATGTAGGCTACTAGGACCCCTCTCCCCTCGGGGGGGGGGGGGGGGGGGGGGGGCAACAGGCCGCCAGTGGGCCCCTACACAGTCTGTCATAGAGCTTCTATCGCCAGTTTTTTTTTTAAATCACCCTAGATTCTATTGATAATTTGAATAAACTTCCATTGTCTTGTTGTATCAAAAATATACTTATACGGCCCAATGAAAAAATAAGATGCAAACCCCTAAGCAATTCTAGGCAGACCGACCTAGATTGCACTACCTAACGCTACATTGCCACTAAAACCATAAACGTGTAGGCCTTTACCTTATTATTTTTTTTATTATAAAGAATTAATAACTTTTTCAATTGTACTGTCTTTCAAGTTAGTTATCGATTTCATATTGTGCTAACCGCGACACATTCTGGGATTTATTATATACAGGCCCGCCTTTTTTTTTTTATCTTTGAGCGTCATTTTAACAATTAGAAACTTTTACTTATAAGATTACAGGATGACCTTTTTTTTTGGTAAACAATATAAGCTTATAGGCTATATATATAGAGAGTCTATATATATAGTCTATAAATTGTATTGGTTTTTATAGCCTAATATTAAAAAATACGCCCAATTACTCAAATCTGGGTTTACTAAGTTTTCATCTGACCCTCAGCCTCAGAACTATTTGAATTTGGAATTTATGTGTAGGGTCTTTAAATGCAGTGCTTTCAAGAATATCTGTGTTTTGACGTTCAACGAAGTCTTTTAGTTGTTTAGCGTGTAAACTAACCTTGTAATTCCCGGGAAACGCACACGAAAAATATTTATTTGATATTTCGGTAGCCAACAAGGAAGTAAATTATTAGACTAAGGCCTTTTGTGGGAATACAAATACAAGTTAACAAAAAAGAAATTTACGGGTATTCCTGTCTTTTAGAGTTAAATAATAAAATTGATGAAATCCACATGAATCAGATGATTAGGCCTAAGCTTAGATTTAGTAAATTCAAGTTCTAATTTTAGAAAACGTACAATCAAAGAGTAGGCCTATCCGGGAGAGAAGATCAACTCTGATAAATTAACCCTTTACGGACAGGTAGGCTGTACGCTCTACTACGTGGGACAGATTTAAACAAACAAAAATAGTAATTTCTTCAAACCCAAATTGTTAGTAGGCCAAAGCTGATTTTATAAGGTAAAAATATTTTTTAAGGAGTATAAGCTTCAAGTGTCCACATGCACTTTCCCCCCTTTTTGTAGACCCATAGGCCTACAGTTGGAAAAGAGAACCCAGAATGACCCACTTTATATGACCAAACTTCTAGTCATTATACAGCCTATAGTTGTTTGTTTTTAATTGCCGATATAGTAAAGCAATAGATAAATTATAAATGGGTCGTATAAATATCGTAGCACGCTATGAATAGAACATATAGACCTAATGGTCATGACGTGTCCCTGTCATACGATGTTGGTGTATGGGGCTAATGATACGGCGTTCACAAGTTTTCAGAGGCCATGGCGTACAATGAGATAGTGTGGTCAGCACAATGCCCACCCACCTTCACTCTACCTAACTGTCAGGTGCCCATGAGACCTGCGTGGAATGAATAATAACATAATGCTGATACTATAACATGTTAAGTGTACACACAGCACGACACATCGTTTACTAACTGGGCTGACTATGACAAAATAAACAAACTTAATACAAAGATCTCTAGGATCTAGACAATTTTCGGTGCGAATTTCAGCAACTCCTTTTTTTTAAAAAAAGGAGTGTTGAGAATTTCACTGAGAACAAACTCATGTAAAATGTAAAAGACCACAGTTGCGCTTTGCGTGGGTTTATTTTCTGTGAAGATTAGGATGGGGGACTCTAGCGCTGCAAATAATTTGTTAAAATGTCAATCGTTTTTTTTTATTGAATGGAAAACATGACTAGATCTAGTCTTGTGCAGTATAAAACTACCGGTAATCCAAATGCTTAAGACAAAATTCTTAATGCACTTTTTTAATGCTTGTCATAAGATCTTTAAACTATTTCAAACTATTTATATGCCTAGATAAGAATAAATGCTGTCAAGCTAGTGCCACTGGGAATGCAACGCTTCCATGATTTTGTTAAGTCCTGTACCTCGAAGGTCAAACAGTTAGATCCTCTCCTTGAAAACTGTGTACCCGAAAGCTATTTATATCTACACCCATCGGCTTTTTACGCATGACTGTACGTTTACAAAATACAGAGACAGCGAAAAGAAAGATAAACAACTAAAAATAATTAAATAATAATTGAACAAGAAAACCGTAAAAACGAAGTTTTTATTATACTCCCTTTATTTGCAAACTAAGTTTACCATCATGTAATTAAATAATTGATTGACTACTGCAAATGAAACGTACAGAAAAAATATCTGTGTTGCAAATCTCAAAAATATCTCCTTACTCCGTATGAATCCTTCTAAAAATAATCGTAGCGCATAATTATTTTTTTTCTAGCTTTGCGCCGAAAAAGTATTAAAAGTTTCACAGGCATTTTTAACGCGAAATCAAAATATTTCTTATACTTTCCTTTTAAGAAATGAATATTGTCATAAGTGTAGTATTATTAAGTTATTTTAACTGAAAATTTGATAGGATGTATTGTTAGGCGCCACAAATTTGCTGTCCAAATTTCAGCTCGATCGGACCACGGGAAGTGGTCGAAAAATCGAAGCCAATTTTTGCACCACGATTGACGATTGCAGACATTGCAACTTAAAATAAAGGGAGTAAAAACAAGAAAACCATAAAAACACAGTTTTTATCATACTCCCTTTATTTGCAAACTAAGTTTACCATCATGTAATTAAATAATTGATTGACTACTGCAAATGAAACGTACAGAAAAAATATCCGTGTCGCAAATCTCAAAAATATCTCCTTACTCCGTATGAATTGTTCTAAAAATAATCGTAGCGCAAAATTTATTTTTTTCTAGCTTTGCGCCGAAAAAGTATAAAAAGTTTCACAGGCATTTTTAACGCGAAATCAAAATATTTCTTATACATTCCTTTTAAGAAATGAATATTGTCATAAGTGTAGTATTATTAAGTTGTTTTAACTGAAAATTTGATAGGATGTATTGTTAGGCGCCACAAATTTGCTGTCCAAATTTCAGCTTGATCGGTCCATGGGAAGTGGTCGAAAAATCGAAGCCAATTTTTGCACGACGATTGACGATTGCAGACATTGCAACTTAAAATAAAGGGAGTAAAAAAAACGAAAATTATTTTGCATAAAGCAATAAGTTTGATATTATAAATTCTTCAAGTCTGACGTTCACAATCCATCGTTTTCTTTCACAATCAATCGTTTTCTTTTGGTAATAAAGTACAATTTAATATCCTACACTTTTTCTTTCTCGCAGTACAACCAGTATCGCATCACACAGACATGTTTTGTTAGCAAATGAACGAATGGGACTGGAAATGTTTAACCTTTAGGTTCACCATGCATGCATGCTATTTAAGATTTGTAGAGTTCATAATCCTAAATATAGCCTAGTCTACTTATTTCTTTTTTTTTTAATACGCAATTCAATTATTTACACTATTGACAAGTCCTAATTTTAGCTTATCTTATATTTTACAGACGCTTCTTCTATAAAGAAGATTATTGCGTCCTACGTTGATGCGTGGTCCGAGTCTAGTCTTGCATCTTTATTATTGTTTTAAATGATGTTACTGATTAGGCTACTGGTTTTCCTGGTTTGTTCAGGCATTCCCTTCCATGCCCCGAAGGCTACTTGGAAAGAAAGAGTACTCAAATTCATTTGTTCTCGCATAAGGGATATGGGAGTGGGTATGCATATGGCCTGCACGTTTGAATGGAAGATTTGTAGCCCGCAGAAACATAAAAGTTACTCAAAAGCGTTAAAAAAAAGTCTATAGCCTATTAAAAAATCAACAGCAACAAAAAGAAGCAAAACAAAAAATCAACAGACATCAAGGTATGTAACCAAGATATTTGATTTGACTTTCCGTTTCTTGCAGACAAAATAACTTTGTTCGTAAGCATTCCTTTCATCCAAGATTTCAGTAAATTTTAAATTAGGTCTGTGTCAGAGCTGTGATATTATTTAAACCTTTTTTTTCTTGAGAACAATTATAGGTCTACATTTTGATTGATACAGATTATTTTAAAAGCCTACGTCTGATAGTCTTATATATTATAAGACTCTAGATCTATGTGGGATTAGAATCCCATATATGATATGCCTACTTTTGAGTGGTTTTAAGGTGATTGTATAATAGAATATAGGACATTTAAGACAACATTATAAGTTGCCGAAATCTTACAAAATTAGTCTTTAAGTCTTATATATAGATTATATATATATATATATATATATATATATATATATATCATCATCATCATCAATCCATTGACCATTGTGGTCGTTGGGGGGGGGGGGGGGGGCAATTGGGAGTCAACTTTCTCCACTTCTGCCTATCTTGAGCGGTTGTCAATAGTTCAGTCAACTGCAGCCCAATATTTAATTTTATGTTGTTGAACCAGCATCTCCGCTGACGGCCTCTCCGACGTCCACCTTCTACCGTGCCCTGGAGGATTGTTTTTGGCAGGTTATTATGCAGCAACACATGACCGAACCATGGCTGTTTGAGCCGTTTCATTGTTGTCATGATGTTTTCTTGAGGGCTTGCAATTGAGGATATTCTGTCCCAATGATGATATAGGCCTATGTATCGGGAATTTCACTGGAGTAAGTCAGTCTTTCTATCCAGAAAGGTGCAAACTGTTTACAGTATCAAGTAGGGCCTATCAAAGAAAAAAAAATGCAAACTATTTCATTGAGTGTGAATGAAGATATTAATACTTTTATCAAGCAACTAAATAATTTTTACTGCCGTTTTGACTGTCACGATTTTAGAATTATTAACCAAGACATAATGTCATCTTTTAACAATTTAAATTTAACTCTAGATGAATGTCAAGAAGGTTTCAGTGTAGATGTTGTGACGTCACTGTTTAAACAAGTAAACATAGCCAAAGCGTCAGGACCAGACAGAATAAGTGGGCGACTAGTAAAGCTTTGTGCGGAACAGCTGTCCTTTATTTTTTGCTTAATTTTTAATCAATCTTGGGAAAATCACACTATTCCTATTATCTGGAAAACCTCAGAGATTGTGCCCGTACCAAAAAAAGAAAAAGTACTTTGCAACAATGACCTACGTCCTGTCGCTTTAACATCTATTATCATGAAATGTTTTGAGAAAATTATTCTCAGACGTATACTAAATAAGGTGCACAAAAGCCTTGATCCCCACCAATTTGCCTACAAAAAGGCAGAAGCGCTGAGAATGCTATAGTATTAATGTTAGATAGACTGTACCACCATCTGGATACGCCGAAGAATTACGCTCGAATACTCTTCGTTTACTTTTCATCTGCCTTCAATACCATCCAACCACACCTTATGATACAAAATCTATCTGCTTTAAATGTTAGTCAACGCATCCAAGCCTGGATCATGCAATTTCTGATAAACCGCCCTCAATTTGTCAGAGTAGAGGGATGTACCTCACAAATAAGAGAAATAAGCACTGGAGCGTCTCAAGGGTGTGTCCTCTCTCCCGTTCTATACACAATTTACACCAATGACATTCAAAGTTCGGCAATCGATACGCCGATGATACAGCCATTGTCGGCCTTGTTTCCAGTGACGACAGTCTCTATCACAGGACGACCTCGGATTTCTACAAATGGTGCGGAGAGAACTACCTGATATTGAACATCACAAAAACGAAAGAAATGATTGTAGACTTCCGGAAGGAGAAACACAAGCTGACTGATTTGCACATAAACAACCAAATAATAGATCAAGTCTCGCAATATAAATATCTTTGCGTCACAATTACTGACAAACTGACTTGGTCTGACCACTGCCAAAGCCTTTGTAAGAAAATGCACTAACGACTTTTCTGTCTTAATAAAATAAAAACATTTCACATAGAGAAAACCATTATGAATCTATTTTACTCGGCGACTGTTGGTAGCATCATAACCTTCACAGTCACCTGCTTGTATGGTAATACCATCACATTGGACAAACACTGGATAGACCGCTTAATAAACAAAGCCTCGCTCGTACTAGTACTACACAGACAGAATTACCATCTCTTGCAGATATTTTCAGTTCAAGGTGCCTGTCTCTGATTGATAAAATCCTCCAAGATCATGCACACCCGCTTCATAATAGTTACATTATATCTAGTCGAAGTGGTCGGCTTCTTTCAATAAGGGCAAGAACAGAGAGATTTAGGAACTCTTTTGTTCCACTATCAGTGAGACTCTTTCAAAAGAATCAGCCAGGAAATACAATGGCTCAATAGCTAACTCCTAAATGGTAGGCCTACTTTTTTTTCTTGTATGATAAATGGTATGATAGTGTGCGTGAATGTCTATTGTGTTTGAGTACAAATGGTTCTTTAATATTGTTTTAAGTATGCTGAAGGACGGAATTTATGTAGTCAAGTCAAATTTCCATTTATTTGGATCAATAAAGCAAAATATATCATATCTTATCTTATCTTATATCGTTAATTGAATAGTGTGAATGGTGAACGGTAGGCTGCCGTTCGACTGGCGATCCGAAGATTATGGGTTCGAATCCTGGTGGAGGCTAGGATTTTTACCCAGGACTAGAGGGTGTCCCTGAGTCTACCCAGCTCTGATGGGTAGGCCTACCTGGCATTAGTTGGGGTAAAGTAAAGGCGTGGTCACAGAAACTATGATCAGTATGGTCCGAAGGGTAGGCTACTTTACTTACTACTGTAGATAGCTTAAAGTTAAGTAACATATTTGGGCCAATCCGACTACTGCGGTGAAGTTCTTCGGAAACCAGTTCTCAATAACGAGCCTTTGTTACGGCTCTCACCCCTGCAATATTATTACAATCTCCCAAGGTTACCCGTACCGGAAATTAGGCCACAAGTGAGAGACTTTTGATAACTGACGATCCTTTCTAGGAATTATGGCGCTCCTAAGAATGCCGAGCTTATCGAATGTCATTTATCATGACTATGCGTGACTTGCATTAATTGTCAATGGCGTGGCCAAGATGGCATGAGTAGGCCTATGCGGGGAAAGGGAGGGGAGAAAAGTGAAAATTAAGGTGAGGTGGGGGAGGGGGAGAGAATACTGCAATATTTGGGGTTGGGAGTGGGGGGAGTGAATTGAGCCTGTTCTCTCCTATGTTAGATCTAAGTAATTCTTTACTCTCTTTAGCGCTGAAGATATTATAATAGTATTTTGATAAAGCTTTTTGATAAGGCAAGCCAGGCTTTTGAGCTTATGTAAAGATACCGCCACCCTAGGCCGGGGCCTTGTAGACCTAGGCAGAAATCCGGCACTGAGCATAGCAGGCTAATTCTGAACTAATGCACAATTTTACTCTAATTTATTGAAAAACTAATATTTTAATATTTTATCTTATTATCAATGATTGAAACATACAAATTAAATTAATAAAATATTTCAATGTTTTGAATTCATATTTTTTTTTAAATATTTGTATGAGATTATTTTCAAGAATAAAATTTAAATAATAACTCAGCACTCATTATGGTTTGCTGAACATGGTAGGGCCTACACCGCAGCAATACATTTACAAGAACCCGGTTCTGATTAGGGATGTTAAAACCGGTTTATTTTCAAAACCGGTTTTTGGATCTATAAAACCGATTTAAAACCGGATTTCGGTTCCCCCCATCCCCCCCCCCCCCACCCCCGCGCAACGTCACAAGTCACAAGCCGGAAAAGCCAAATGTGCGTAGCTTTGTAGGAATATTTGAAAATAGATCAAACTTAAAATAGTGTTTGTAAGGCATTCAAGAGGTTGATTTGTGTGAATACAATATGATTTTGTACACTTTACCATAACATTCTTTAGAACAAAAATAAAATCTGGGCTAATTGATTAAAACCAATTATAGCTTTCAATGGTGATAAAGAAAATGTGTACACCGTTGACTTAGATTTGTAAATAATGTATTGATGAAAATGATCGCGTGCACCAATGAAAAGAATGTGTATTTATTTAATAGTGCCGGCATAATAAAGCACAGACGCGGTGTCTAGCCGAATTGTTCAGGGTCACAGGGCAAATGTAGTTTTCGTCTCTCCGTTGCGTACATCAAAGAGTCCGTCGTCGTCGTCGGCATCCGTCCGTCTCGTGAGACGATGGTGTAGCGTCATCAAAGAGTATGAGCCGACAAGTAAAAAAAAATCCTGTTAATTGTAACTGTAACCAGTTGGTTTGATGTTGTTTTATCGCAAGCCATATTTGGTATTTGGCGACAAAAGAAACACAATATCTAAGACTAATTAGTGTTAGCAAGGCATTTCAAGTATTGTTTTGTGCGAATCCAACTTTTTTTTCCCCATCAGAACCGAAAAATCGAAATCCGGTTTTGAAAATCAAAACCAACAAATCGAAATCCGGTTTTGACAATCAAAACCGGTTTTCAGTTTCAAAACCGGAATCCGGTATTCCGGTTTTCGTTTAACATCCCTAGTTCTGATAATGCCCCAAAACCAGAATTGGATTTTGAGATTCACATTTTCAACAATTTTTTTTACAAAAATCTATAAATTACAATTTTAACCGTTGGACATTTACTATCATATTTGAAAGTTTAGTGTCGGTAGCCTAATAAAATTTTTGATCTGTTAAAAAACATGCAAAAAAAAAGAATTTATCATAGAATAGATGTAGGCCTACTTTTCCTAAAGGCTATTATTCCAACAACTTGTAAAGGGCTATAATTAATGTCATAGAATGGATCAGAAGCGTGGTAATCAAACAAAGTGATTATTTTAAATTGATATTTTACACATACAAAATACATTTTTTTCAGGTCAAGTAATTTTTGTTTCCAGGTAGCTTGTTATAATTATGAAAACTTTCTATATAATATAACTGGTAGGCTAAATTGTATGCAGTTTAGGCCTATTGATTTATAATAGTAAACGGCGAAATCTATTAGAAGAAAATATTAATACGAAGCAAAAACTGATTTTAAAAATCTCCTTTTAGTTAAATTCAAGTTTCAAAATATGATAAACTTACTAGATCTAGACTAGTTATGTTTTTGTGAGATGGATGGCCAAATAATTTTTTAATAATAAAGTAAAGTAAAGTAGTAATATGCCTAATATAAAAGGCATTACATTATTACATTCTAACTTAGAAATGCAACATAATAACAATTTATTACAATGGTCAGATATAGGCCTACATAAGGATAAAAACATTTTTCCTTAACCCATATGCAAGAACAAATTCATGTAAGTAGGCCTACTCTTTCTTCCAGAGTGGCATCCGGACATGGAATGGGTTTCCTGAACAAAACAGGAACACCAGTAATAACTCTATATCATTTAGAACACTAATTACAACGTAAGACTAGACTTAAACTATGGATGAGCGTTGGACGCAATAATCTTCTTTATATAAAGAGCGTCTGTAACATGTACGTAAGATATGATAATGATAAGATTATTATTTCTTCATACAAATCTTCATGCCACATAAATGTATAGGGTGTAATTAAAGATAAATTACTTAAAATACTTCTAAATAAACGTTCAACTATTGATCCGCTGACTAAAGAGTATGTTTCTAACATTTACTTTTATCTGACTTAAGATTTCAGAACTGGCTTCCCAAAATACGAGTAGGGCCTACCCGGTTAACCGGATTTCTAAGAATCATGGACCCGGTTCTGGTAAAGCCCCGAAACCATGCAGGTTCTGGTTCCAAATGTATAATTCGAATTGTTAAAAAATTATACTAAAAAAATAGGCCAATTTAGATCATTTTCTTTAGAAAATGTTGACATTTAGGCCTACCATGAAATTTGAAAGAGTGGTAGCCTACCGGTACTGAAATTTTGCTGTGAAAGGCAAGACGAGAAACGACGAAAAAGACCAACACAAACATGTTAATATTTAGATTTGTATAAAATGCTGTTACGGTTTTCTAAATCTTTTTTTTTTACGGTGGACTAGATCTAGTCTATGAATAAAGAAAGGAAAGGCCGTGTCAACAGGCGTGTCTACAGTCTACAGGCCTACCATGTAAATATCATTGGAATGCATGATTGAAGTTAAATGCGATTATATTTTAGTAGACTAATTCATCATCATCAATCCCTTGACCGTTGTGGTCGTTGGGGGGAGCGAATGGACACTTCAGCAGTCAACTTTCACCACCTTTGCCTATCTTGAGCGGTTGTCAATAGTTGAGTCAACTGCAGCCCTGTCTAATACTTTACATTGTCGAACCAGCATCTCCGCTGACGGCCTCTCCGACGTCCACCTTCTACAGTGGACTAATTACTTGATTTCAAATAAAATTATTATGCACGTTTAATGGGTTGCCCGCGTTGGATTAAACCTTATCGGGACAATGTGGTTAATTGTGTAGTAGGCCGAGTAGGCCTATTATGTCACACCTAGTCTATGTGTTTGAGAAATGGTGCGGGTTTAGGTAAAACGTAGGTCTACAATATATTTACTTTTCTATTACTGGATTCTCGCAAAAACATTTAATCCGCCACATGTCTTTACCAATTTACATTATTTAACATTTGTTTTTGTAGAAAATTTTTTTTTTCTTAAACAGTGTAGATCTAGGCGTGCCTCGTGTATGCCTGCATGCTTTGGTACAGGGTGCTTGTAATAGGGTTGCCAGACGTCCGGCAAAAGGAGGACATGTCCTCCTTTTAGCCCTGTGTCCTCCGTCCGGCAGGCAAAGCTAAAGACCCTTAAAATGTCCGGCTTTATTGTGCCAAAGGTTTTATAAGTCCTTAGTGCACTTTTTATGTTCTTATTTAGCTGTCAATAAGTAGCTGGGTCGAGTAAAGCATAAAACTGGAGTATTTAGCAGGAAATGTAATGAATTAGATTGTGTTATCTAATGCAGGGGTTGGCAACCTAAGGCACTCGTGCCAAACTTGGCAGGAAATAGCGATTTTCAATAGCACGCGAGAGACCTCCAAGAATTTTTTTATTGATGAAAAAAATAAACAACAACAGTTTCCGGTTCTGAATAAGGAAAACTGACTGTTGAAGCCGGGCATGGACAGGGTTGCCTGGACAAGCCAGGAAAACCAGTAACTTAACATCATTTAAAACATTAATAAAAATGCAAGACTAGACTCGGACCACGGATGAGCGTAGGACGCAATAATCTTCTTTATAGAAGGAGCGTCTGTAATGTATAAATAAGATCAGATATTTGTGAAGTTTTCAAAGCGGAGTTTTCTAACCAAAGGCAAGACTTTCAAAAATGGGCATCCAAATGTGCCCATTTGCGGACAAAAATCTGAAAAGGAGCTTCTTAACTTAGGAAAGTCATCTGCTATTCTCAACTGATAGCTTTCATCTTTTGGTAAAACCTACACTTATAAAGAAATAAAATAAAGTCAGTAATATTGTTTATATTACAAAACATAACTTGTTTGGCATAGGCGCATAGCTATTGAATCAAATGTGGAAACGATTTTTTTAATTAGAGGGAGATAATTAAAACATTTTATTTGTGGTAATAATTTTAATTTTAGTATGTTTCCGTTTTTTTTTCTTTTATTAAAAAATTACAAGTTATAACTTTAAAATGAACAAACTTTAAAAAATATTTAAAAATTGTATAAATATTTTATGACTAAAGAATTTCTGTATATTCTCAAACATTACATTAACTACCCAGTTTGTCGGATTACTACGTATCTATTCCACTTAACGTTAATAGATATGATATATGCTGAATACCTAAACACTAAACACATTAAAGGACATCTCAGTAAACTGAGATCACAATATAATTTAGATTAGTGTTACATCTTCATCTCGAGTTCGGTACCAAAATAATGTTAAGACATTAGACAATAATAATTACCATAATTGTCTAAGTTAAGACTAATAAGGGATTGTAATTGATATAAATGCAAATAAAAAGGATGATAATCACAAACACGTTCATTTTGTTGGCCTTGGTCTTTCTATGGAGTTAATTTAATTGTCCTATAAAAATAATGTTAAAAAAGTATAATAAAATAGGTTGACTTTTAAGCTGTTGGCAAGCATAATGATTTAGAAATCCTAGTTTGGCATGCTGTTAGCAAAAGGTTGCCGACCCCTGGTCTAATTCTTTGTTAGGTTAATAATTGCAGTGGAGTTGGTTTTTTTTAAAGTTTCCCAAATTCAAGTTGCTTTTCAAAGTTACTAAAAAAATTGTGAACTTTTTTCTGTTCCCTGGACTCAATGGTAATGTGGAGAGAGTGTTCTCATTGATAAACGCTCAATGGACAAAAGAAAGAAACAGACTCTCGGTTAACTCAGGGCATCATTCTTACAAAGTAAAACTTGAAAAATCTCACATATAGGCTACAGTTTTACAAATGTGTGCTTGTTAACAAGTATCTTGTGCAAAAAGTTGCCTCGCCAGCGAAATATTTTGTATAATTAAGAAAGATGATAATGTATTAACTGTAGAATTGACTGTTTAATAATTTTTTTTTACAATACTTTTTCTTGGTGAATTTACTTACAAATATATAATTATTGGCAACCATTGTAGTAAAATTGTACTGATAGATGGTTAAATCAGCATTCAATTGAAAATAAATTAAATGATTTAAATGAAACACCCAATGTGTCCTCCTTTTGGTAGCCATGTGTCCTCCTTTGTCCTCCTTTTTGTCTCTCTGTGTCCTCCTTTTGGTACCCATGTATCTGGTAATACTATGCTTGTTAGACACTATTGTTAGACATTATAGTCTAGTAAGCTCTTAGTAGTCTTAGCTAAAAGTTATTTATCATTAGATTTTACCCCTTGCATCTGGTTATAGCTTTTAGCCTATGCTAGAAGTTATATCGTAAATGAATTTTTATGTTTCACTAAATAAAACATTCTTTGTCACGCCATGGCTAACAAATGCGGGTGTGTGTGTGTGAGGCCACAGTGAGGGGGAGAGGAGGGCATATAGGCTAATACTAATAACCTTTTCTTAAAATTATATGAATGTGTGTATTGTTATCAAGATCAGCGGCTCCCAACCTGTGGGTGGCGACCCATTGGGGGTCGAACGATCATTTCACGGGGAGTCGTCTTAGACCATCGGAAAACAAGTGAATATTACAGGCTTGACGCCATAACGTAGACAAGTTAAGCAGACCAGTCTCACACATGTGTAGAGAGCTGCTGTGTTAAAAGCAGCTACTGAGTTGAAAGCAGCAGTATTGGCGGTAAAACCACACTTCATGACTATATTGGAACCTTGTGTAGATACTGATCGTTTGGTACCGACTGAGTAACCAAAAGTAATCGGAACTCACTGTATGATTCATCGGCAAATATTAGCAACGTAAACGTTGCCACAAGAACTACAATAGCCTAAGTAATGAAAGCGTTACCGGTATAAACTGTGTTAATTTTGTAAAGGCGAGCACTTTAATCAGTCGACATTTTTCGCAACTGTGCAACAAAGTGGATGCGTCAAGCAATATTCTATTACACACTGAAGTGAGATAGTTATTGATGAGAAAAGATGTAAAACTTGTGTTTTTTTAGCTTCATGATGAACTCCAAAGATTTTTTTTTTAATCAAAAAGCAAATACGCAGTTTAAATCACTTTTTGTTGATAAAAGAGAACAGCAGAAAATAACTTACTTGGTTGACATCTTTGCCATCTAGAATGAGTTAAATTTATCACTTCAATCAAGCCCCAAATGTAGCATGCTGGATTTGTCTGAAAAGATCCGATCATTCCAAATAAAACTTCAGCTTGGCATAAAACATTGGATGAAAATAAAATGTAGATCTACATGTTGCCCACCTTATCTGCTGTTTTTCAAAAACATGATATTGAACCAGGCAAAATGATTACGATGATGATTTCTGTAAAAAGAACATTGGCACATGCTTGGCGACAAAATCTCATTGTATTTTTCAAATCTATCTTACACCCCATTTGCATTTGATAGAACACCATTCACAATGTTGAAGATGATCCTGCGACAACACAAGAAGTATTCATTGTACTTATTATCAACGATGCAGCGGGAACTGATTTTTCTACAATGACAATTACAAAATTCTGGATCAAATGTTTTCAGTTTGACTGAGACTGTGTTGTGCATTCTTCTTCCATTTCCAAAAACATAATATCTTTGTAAATCAGGCTTTTCTAGCTTGTTGGTTATCAAGTCTAAATACAGAAGTAGACTTGTTGTGGAAGATGATCTATGCTGTGCTCTTGCAAAGACCGACCCGATAATTTCTGATCCGGTGAGAAAGACGCAATCTCAACCTTAGCACTGACGTTTGTGTTGTAATTAGAATTATTATTATCACACAATATATAATTATAAATTGTTTTATATGTGATAATAATAACACAATATGTAATTACAAATTGTTTTTGTGATTAATCACTGTTTTAATTATGTTCAATTTGTAACAATGAAAATTCTTCATGCATATCAAACATTCAATTTACAATTTATAACAGTAGCAAATTACAGTTACAAGGTAGCGACGTAATTTTTGTATGGTTGGGAGTCGCCACAACAGTAAGAGCTGTATGCTATTAAGGGGTCGCGGCTTTAAAATGGTTTGGAACCACTGATCTAGACTATGTTGTCTACATTACACCAAAAATAAGATATATGGGGAAAATACGTCCTTTGTAAACGTATTTTACTTCCTTATAGTTGCCTATCAAACGTATAGGCCTAAGTGCTAAATTCTAAAGCCAATAAATACATAAGAAGTATATATTATATAGGCTATGTTTACTGTCAGTGACCCCCCCCTCCCTCCACCACCCTACTTTTGACTAGACCAGTGTCTCCCAAACTTTTTTTTTAGACAAACATAAAACTATATAGGATTTTCTTTTTGGGAGGAGTCCCGACAATAATATTTTACACAATGTCAGTACATTTATTTTAAACCTTTTAGTGATTCGAGAGACAAAGAACATCATTTTAACATCAAAGGTTTTCGATTCTTGGTTTAATAAAAGAAAAAAAAAAACTCGCATTTTTTTTTTTTTGTTATTACATGAATCTAGCAATTTTTTGCGCTTTATTGACTTTTCTTTATTGACTGTGCGCGAAATTCTCAATAAAAAAATTGAATGAAAAATATTAGCTGGCTAAACTTGATAACTAATAATATATATAGGCTGGTGTCATAGTTCACGAGAAAACCACACTGAGATTTCTCACGGATGACCTGCAGTTCGCGAGGCGTAATCAGGTAGCCTTTATGAACTAAGATGTGTCAACAAGACGATTCCGGGTTCAAATCCTGTTTACCGACCATCCTCTTCCGCCATGTGGGACAATGAGCGCAATAAACTATTTTTCTAGAAGGTACGTCCGCGTATAGTTTTTAAGAAAGGGTAGCCTATCTGGTGTACCTCATCTCAAAATCTCGGTACAAGGGTGTTGGCATATTTGAGTGCGGAGTGCGGAACGCTGCTCTTGTACCGGGTACGTGTTCGCCATTTAATAAAAATAATAATAAAATCAAAAGTGAAAAATAAAGGTAAATGAGATCCCAGGAGCGTAATAAGGTAAAATAATCAGTCGGTAACTCTACATCAAGGACTGACACGAGTTAAATGTTATTCACGCATAGACGCGTGCTAATTATCTTACCTCAATTCTAAACACGGAATAAATCTTACTTCAAGTCTTGATCGTATAGGCCTATAGGCCCACATTTCCTATTCTGATTTCGTCTAGTCCATGGGCTGGCAACCTTTGGATACTAAATAACGTGCCTAAGTAGGATTTCTAGTTCATTCAGCGTGCCCAACAGGCTAAAAGTAAATCTGCGCCACCAATCAATTTCTGAAGAAACCAGAGTTACATTTTGGGGGTCTATGGAGTGTCATTGAAAATAGTTCTGCCTGCCAAGTCTGTCACGCGTAACGTAGGTTGCCCACCTCTGGTCTAGTCCAAGGGCCTCCTGTGGTACACTAACTCATGGGAACGACACGGACAACCACTGGTCTGGGTGGGGGTGCGCAGACAATACCCGGGTAATGGCAGAAAGCACTTGATAAGAGTTCAATGTTTCTAACAAATAAGTAGGCCTAGTCGCCGCCTAATGTTTGTGTTCACTTTTTTCCTTGGGAAAAAAACTAAACTATGACGATACACAATATCAGAACTACAGGCTCCACCAGTAATAGGGTTGCCATAGTCCAGAGGACATGTCCTCATTTTTTAGACTATTTTACTATTAATTTATCCTTCGTCCGGCAGGCAAAGCTAAAGACCTTTTAAATGTCCGGCTTTTGTAGTATTTTATGTTTTGTAAGCGTACAGTATTAAACATAGTATTGACCTATTAAGAATATAATTCATAAACAAGCGATCATTTGTACAAGAAAAGATCGCATGATCCTTTTTCTTAAAGACTCCTGTATGAGCGGTAGGCCTAAAGTTTTTTTTTTCATATTTGTCCAAAAGCAAGCTGCCTTTCAACCTACAGTGAATTTATATGTTATTTAACAAAACTGTTTCTTGTTCAGTTTACCAATTACTTATAAGTAGGCTACAGAGATATAAATAATTATTTGATTACGTAGCCTAATTGGCAATCGAAGGTATAGGCCTACAGCACGGGCTAGTAGGCTAGTGTGTAGTCCTATAGGCCTACCGATAATGAAGCGTGTTTCCTAGGGGTGTCCGGGAAGAAAATACAAGTTGAGAACCACTGGTCTAGACAGATCATTATCATCAAATAATTACTAATGATCAAATAATTATTATAGGAAATTTAGAATAAACCCACAAAATAAAATGAATTAAAAAGGAATAGTCTAGGCCTAATTGCATTTTGAATATTCTCTTTCAAACCTTTTTTTTTTTACAACTTTTGTATGTTTTAATATGATTATATTATTATAGTCTTTTGTTTTAAAAACGTTTGTTTTGATTTTTCTTTTATAATGTTTACAACACGGCAGCAACCTTTCTGGTAGACTAAATGACTATAGGGCAGAATAATATGCTTTAACGTCTTTATAAAACACAACATTCAAATTGTTGTTAAGGAGGTGTCAAACTGTGGAAGCTTGTGGATCCGTGTAAAAGGAATAGGCTACAGTTAACAAACAAAAAAATAGACTAGATATAACCAAGACCTAATGATTTAGTAAATGGAATGGCGTTAGAAGAAAAAGAAATATATATATCAATGAAAGGGAATTCCCCCACAGCTCATTAGAATAGATATCATACAATTCAAGGAAATTGCGAGCACGGTTTCATGCAGACCAGTTCTAAATATACTAGCTCTGATTAAATGTATTTTCCCTCCTGGTTTAAAAAAAAAAAGATATTTGTATACTAGTACCCCACCCCCTTTTTTTTCCACGAGACACTAGCATATATAATATTGAGAAACACTGCTATTGTATGCGAGGCGTTATTGTTATTTTTTCCACATTTATTATTTGACATAATTTTTCCTGGGGGAGACTACTCTCCTCACTGAGATCTACACACTAAGCGGCTAGCCTACACAGACACTCGGTGTGTTGCGAGCTACCAAACCTCTGAATCACCAGCTGATTACTTGCCAATTGGGAATTCCCCCTGTGCTTTTTATCCACAACAAAAAAAAAACTCCCCCGCCATGTCTGATGTCTGTTCTCGTTGTAGTATTACTATTACTATAAATATTCAATGCTGGTCTTAGAAACGCACAATTAATTTTTAAAGAAACGAAATATCGCTAACCGTAAAAAGTTATTTTTACTCCCTGTAATTACACAGTCAGTGAATTATTGAAAAAAACAACAACAAGCTTATTCATGAAATTTTCCACTCGGAGTTTCCTTCTCTGTTTCAGCGCTGTTTCTAAGAGTTGAGTGGGGTTTGATTTTAGTTTTCTCCTTCATTCACTTCCTTTGATTACTCATTTAATTCCTCGTTTCTATTGCAATTCCTCTCTTAACCCCCCACCCTCCAATCCTCTTGAACTCTATTTTACAGCTTTACAGCTCAGCCATAATAATATATAACTCAAGGCCAGACTTAATAACTTTAAAAATACACTTTGTAGTAAATTGTAGGACGGAATGACAGAGAACGCATTTCTCATTTAAAGTTATACGGTTAAGCAATTAGATCTCGTAGGTCTAAGAGTAAGAGAGAGGGAGTTGTGTGGGAGAGAGAGAGAGAGAGAGAGCAATGGAGAGATATGATAAAAAGGGCGAGAGAGAATGAAAAGAGAGAGACAGAGATACATTCACATTGGTGTCTACGAACATTTTCAGGCCGAGGGGGGGGGTACGTTTTTTAAGGCGTATGCAATACAGACATATCTATATATTCAGAGGAAAATACCAGCATAAGAGACTGAGCTGCCTCTAAGATTATATATATTCTAGATATAGGCCTATATATTATTATTATTTCTATGCAATCCGTCTAGAGCTATCGGTTGACACCACCTTCCTTCTCTTCTTTTCTTTTTTTTTTTAGCTGTAGCCTAAGTGTAAAAGGAGCTGGACTCAATGAAATGTAAACGGTGGGAAGTAAATAACAACAATGTTGATTCCTATATCTAATATCTGCATACGAAGGAAAAGAGGGTGGGGTGGGAAGGTAGCTGAGCGTGACGCGTCCGTAAACAAGATGTGACAATATTTTCTGGAAAAAAAAAAGGTGCGTTCTGTATTCTTACGGCTGGATGACGTACTAAGTGGTACCTAAAGCATCTATTGCCACGCCCCACTTTCTTTTGTCCCCTAACTCATTTAGGTGAAGGCGATCAGCCCTAGATCACACCCCCTTACCTCCCGAACGTGTATAGGCCTATCCTAAATGACTTCACGCATGATCAATGACTCGAATATATAGAGCTCAACAATTCTAATCATTCTAAACTTGTACGTGTCATACGAACGTTAGTCGGCGGAGGAACTTTGTTCTTTCCTTTCACGTTTACCTTCCCTCTTTTTGATTTGTTTAAACGCAGTCATTTTTACAATGATTGAGAATTTCCCCGCGTACCGCCTGTCCGCGACAAGACCGCGACGCGCTATACAAGTTGGTGATTCCCCCGTGGTCAACCCTTCCTAAACAAAGTAAGCTGACGTCATCAGCGACCACGCACTCAAAAAGCTATGCACTTGAACGATTAGAATGAAAGTTAATCCCAAAACAGGCGACACATACCGACGCCCATCCACTGATTGTGTAGGAGGGGGTGGAGGAAAAATCGACCAATATGTAGCATACGGCCTCCAGTTTAAACCACGCGAAAACAAAATGATAATAAAAAAAAGAAGCAAGAAATTATATCCATTATAACTTTCAAATAATGGAAAAGGTGTTGACCTTTTAAGAGTGGGTTTTTATGTCTTCAGTTTTTGAGAATTGGTCTACGTTTTATAGTTCTAGCTCTATGCTGAGTCATTTTAGTGATTTTATGTCTTCAGTTTTTGAGAATTGGTCTACGTTTTATAGTTCTAGCTCTATGCTGAGTCATTTTAGGGTTTTTATGTCTTCAGTTTTTGAGAATTGGTCTACGTTTTATAGTTCTAGCTCTATGCTGAGTCATTTTACTTTGTTGTTGTTTTTAGATGGAGATCACCCCTATCCGTAAATAGTAAACAAAACACAAGTGCTAAGCGGTGACGATGTTTTTTTTTAAAATATTTTTTTTATTTCTTGTTTACTTGTAGGCCTATTTTGATTTCCAGCATTTAAGTTTTGGGCCCGGATGGAATATCTCACATTTTTCCCCCTAGCACTGCGTTGTGTGTACATGTGTAGCCAGTGCCGGATTTAGACTTGATGGGGCCCTAAGCTATTTGAGATATGGGGCCCATTATAAGTCCAGAATTATATGTTAGTGCAAAATATGATTTTCGGATACATAGAGGGTTAAAATGAAATACAATTAAGAAGTATTGCCTATAGTTAGTGAAATAATACATTTTTTTTACATTTGTATTCATTCATAACAAACTTAAAATGCAAACTCTGGTAAAAAGAAACAAAAATTCTTTTAAAAGGAATAATTTACAAAGACTTATTATCTAAAATATTTTCTTTCTTGCTTTTGCCAGAGCAAAGTCACTGATGACATCATCAAATGATAAACTGCGTAGTTTGTCACTTTCTATGCACATGAGACTGAGGGAACATAATTTATCTTGAGTCATTGTTGTTCTAAATTCATTTTTTATCCTCTTCAAGTGAGAAAAAGATCTTTCTCCAGAGCAATTTGCAACCATCATACTAAGAAACATATAAAATCGCTTTTACATTAGGGAATGCTGATTGGACACGATCAATAAATATTACCCTGAACCATAGGCTTGACTATGTCTAACATATTGATGAAAATTCTTGACTTCTCCAACAAGATTCATTTCCACATCTTCAGGGTATGTTTGGCATAAAGCACTAATTCCTTCACGAATCTCTTCTTCTGTAGCTTCTAATTTGGTTAAGAATGAAACATTTTTCGCAGCATCATTTTATACTGAGGCCCTCTGTGCCCGACTTGACTCTAATGCAGGGGTCGGGAACCCATGGCTCGCGAGCCATATGTGGCTCTTTTGATGGCTGCATCTGGCTCGCGGACAAATGTTCGAGTATTTAAAAAATGTTTTTTTATAGACTTTGTGATCTACATAGTTTTTTTTATCAATATTTCATTTTATAAATGAGTTTAAGTATACTGCAGCTCAGCATCAGAAGAATTCAGAGAAATAATTATTGTACTTTTAGTGTTAAAATCACACAAAATGCACACATTTACTAGAATTTTTAGTTTTAAACATAATGTATGGCTCTTACAGAATTACTTTTCATAATATGTGGTGTACATGGCTCTCTCAGAAAAAAAGGTTCCCGACCCCTGCTCTAATGCATCCATCACTGGTATAAATATTTTGATTCTGAACTTGTCTCTTGGCTCAAGGTTCTCTAAAGCATCATCTTCATCATCGTTGATACGCCTTCTTCTATATCTGCTTTTCTTGTAATCAACATCAGACAATTTTTCCTTTGCTTTTCTTTTCAAAATGATCAAACATATCCCTGGAACCTTTAACAAAATCCGCAAGTGAAGCATATAATTTCCTACATATTTCTAGACTAATTTGGGGGTCTTGCACTGATTGACTAGTCTTGTGAAATTCATCCAGCAAGTAACTCCACAAATATAACATTACCATACATTCAAACTCCTCCATTTTATTCAAAATGTTTATGGCTTGATTTCTTGTTTCGCCTTTATCTGTAATGCAGCAATTATTTCATCATAACTATCAAGTAAGCTTATTGCACTTGTGGCCATTGAATGTGCTTCCCATCTAGTTTTTGACAAAGACTTTGGAAATTTTGAATCATCTTTGAAGAATGACAACAGTACTGCCCATCTATGTGTAGATGATGAAAAAATAAATATATTTCTTGAAAAATTCCCCAAAAGTTTATTGCTGTTCTACCAACAAGATTCAGGGATTGACCAAAACATTGAATATACATAGCATACTTGTTAATCTTCAATATTATTTCTTGCATTCCCTTGTATTTGCCAGACATATTGGCATCATTATCATATGACTGGCCTCGACACTTACTAAAATCTTTTTTGCATTCACTTGTAAGGTAGTTGTGCACCATCTTAGACATACTTTCCCCTGTGTGGCAACCTCAGGGAAAGTTAGAAAACGTTCAATAGGGACCCCATCATCTGGTGAAACATACCTCACAATAATTTGAATAACAGTGGGCTGATCAATATGGGCCGGTCTGGAGTGGAATCTACAGAGAGACTGAAGTACCCTGTAGTTCTTAAATCATCTTTATACTTAAGCCGTTAAATGTGATTTTGCCTTAATGTAATCGAATATACAGTCACAACGTCAATTCAGTTGCATTCGCGAAAATTTTATGAAGAAATCAATACCAATTATAATCGTTGTCATTTTGGCAATGAAAAAGTAAATATTTACGAAAAATGCTGCTTTTTTAATTAATCAAAGTCTTAGGCCTAAAACGAAACAGTCAATTATTTAGGTCAATGGCAGCATTTAAAAGTATTTTTTTTAGTTTTGTAGGCCTTAACATCTTTGTTCTTCTTTTTTAAAAGGGGGCCATTCAGGTTAAACAAGCTAAATAGTAGAAACCAGGATTATGGGGGCCTTTGTTGGACTGGAGCGCTTAAAATTGTAAGGGAATAAATGAATTTTATATTAAATTTTCAACGAAAGAATGGGGATGTTACTAAAAAAATTCTTTTTGTGATGTGTGGGGGCCCCTGTTCCAATGGAACATGTGGAACATGCCTAAATACGCCACTGGTAGAAACTTAGAGATGTCAAGTGCTATCGATAATAGATATATCGGTATCCACTATCGAAAACAAACGCTAAATAGAAAAAACTAAAACACATTATTTTTAAAACTTCACAATTTTATCTTATTTTAAATCTTTTTGAAAACAATTGGGTGAAGAGTATGGGATGTTCCGGACGTGCAGCATTGGGACAAAAAATGCTGCAGTATATTTCAGTATATTATGACAATTGCTCACTCGGACATTTTTTTGGGGGGGGCCCCCAAATCAGTGGGGGCCCTAAGCTATAGCTTGTCTAGCTTATAGGTAAATCCGGCCCTGTGTGTAGCCCTACATGGTGCCATTGAAGGTGTGTGTGCATTTGTTATGATTATAGCAGAGGTATGACTGTTAAAATTTAAGGTGCAGTTAATAACAATTTTTGCAATAAAAATATCTGGGAAAATAAGAACCAAGCATTATGTCATAAATTATCCTTTAAAACCCAGTCTGTCACAGTTTTTGTATTACCTAAATAAAAATAAATAAATTAGGAATTGGCTTGTACTAACTCATACTATGAGTGTACTATAACACATTGCATCATTCAACTAGATCTACAGGTTTTGTGTTTTTAGAAATAGATCTATGTAAAGTAAAAAAAAAAAAATGAATTGTGACTGTGGGACTGTGACTTTCACTTTCCTACTACTTTAAAAATTGTAAGCAGCTTCCGGTATTGTTTAAGTTAGATTTAGTGGGATACAACATGGTAGCTTTATTTTTGATATTAAGCTTATAATATAGATGTACATGTTGTGCCACCTCTCCAATCGAAACAAAAAATTATGCCAATGCCCATGGTTTAAAAACATGAATAGGATATAGTTGTACTTTAAAATGTCTTCATTTCCTGGTTGTTTGAAACCTCAAACACACAACTAGGTATAACAATAATAATAACATGTTGACTCCAAGAAACATTTGAATAGCCATCGTGTGTCTAGGATTTTCCTGCTAAAATTTCGGTCACGCGGATAGAGTTGCGAGACCTCCGAAGTGAGGAAAAAAACAATATTACAAATATAACTGCCTACGTTTCTTTAAGGTTTAATTTTGCTCCTGATCCTTTTGTAATGGCGACCTTTCAACAGAAGAAACACATACAGCTGGTATACAATAATTGCAACGTATCTTATATTAAAATCCTAGAGGTTATTTCTATTAAATTCTACAGAGAAGATTTTTGCGCTCTACGCATATTCGTGGTTTGAGTCTAGTATCTTGTACTTTCATTAGTTTTAGTGTTTTCTACGATAGTTAGGTTACTTGTTTTCCTAGTTTGTTCCCTTAACTCTTTCTATACGTTTCGCCATACTGTATGCCGTAACATTATGGCTCGGCTTGATTTTACGTATGGAAAGAGTTAACCCGTAGGCTATCCCATGCCCGGATGCCACTCGAGAAGAAAGAGGCCTTATTTAGGGGTCATTGAAAATAGTTCTGCCTGCCGAGTCTGTCATGTAGGCCTACATATTCTAAAGTTAGATAGGCCTACTACTAGGCCTACTACCGATTCATGTACGGAGAATTGTCTATATACCGGAGGTATTTCATAAAAGGGGAATGTATATGCACGCAAAAAGAAACTATATGTACGCAATTATGCATTACAAGTACCCAGTGGCGTATTTAGGCATGTTCCGTTGGAACAGGGGCCCCCACATAAAAGGGGCCCCCACACATCCTAACAAATTTTTTGGTTTGATGTACCGGTACCCATTTTTTCGTTGAACATGTAAAATAAAATGCATTTTTTCCCTTGCAATTGTAAGCCCTCCAGTCCAATCAAGCTAAGCGCAACATAAGATTAATTTTTAATTTTACAGAATGTAACATCAATTAACGATACTTTTCTGAGGTAGGCCTGTGTAGAAGGTTGGGCGAGGTCACGAGGGGCCCCCACATTAATTTGGGAACAGGGCCCCCAAAATCCTAAATACGGTCCTGCAAGTACCGGTAGGTCTACAGAATTAGAAACTATAGAGTAAAGGCCTATCGACGCAATGAGAAACTTCATGTAGGCTAAGCTTACGCAGTTATAAACAAGGGAAACTATTTGTAGGCCTACGCAATATGAATATGAAATAATATGTAGGTCTGCACAACACTGATCTATACAAAGAAAAGCTAAAGCCAACTTATCATGCTTATACATTACAGACGCTCGTTCTATAAAGAAGATTATTGCGTATGAATGTCTACACATTTCATCAATATAATATAGATGATCATTCTAATTCATATTGGTCTAATTCTGGCTCATTATAATTTTTTTTTCTGTATGTTGCAAATTACATTGACGCATTCAAATGTTTACACAACTATTTTTGGTATTTTTTGCCATAGGCCTCATCATCATCATCAATCCCATGACCGTTGTGGTCGTTGGGGGGAGCGAATGGGCACCTCTTTGGCCTAACTGTCATTATAAAAAAAGATGATTTTTTTAATGCAAACTTTAGACCAAAGACCTACCTATAAGCTTAAATATAATAATAATAATCTAAACATATAATATCAATAATTTATATTGGTCAGTGTTTAAGAACTAGGACAATAGTGGTAACTAATTATTACCAACTTTGCATCATGACCATTGTTGTCGTACCATAGACTATAATATACATGGACCGCTTGCTTTAGTTTTGTATGCTATTATCTTCTTTTTTTTTTGCAATTCCTGATTCTAAATAAAGTAATTGTCATACAAGTTCCGTTTTAATAAATCGCATTTTTTTTACTTTAAATGAATACTTGTAGGCCTATTAATCCTATTATCAATGACTATAATAATATGGACCGCCTGCTCTATTTTTAGAGCTTTTGTTATTTTTCCGTGCGCACACAACACTGATCTATAAATGTTTCCGCTCTGTACAACTTTCGATTTTAATTTTCCATTGAGAAAATCATAGCGATTAAATTAAACGGAACTTGTACATCAATAACTTTATTTCCTGTATAGCAATTACTTTATTTAGAATCGTGACTTCCGAAAATCAGTGTTTTAAGTCATCATATAGCAGAAATACTAAAGCAATCGGTCCATGAATATTATAGTCTATGGTCGTACCTCCCATTGTTTTATAGATCAATGGTAGAAGATAACAAGAAAAAAAACTATATGATGCAAGCAGTTTTAATTTTAAACAACCGGAGAAAAACAAATGAAGAAAAAACTATGTAGGCTACCGGTATACGGATAAGTCTTGCAAGCAAAAAAAGAAAATTAAGCTTACCTTTTTCAGGTCCTCGAAGTGTGTGGAGCAGTTTTCAGGCCACATTTACCTTCTGGTACCTATTAGTATCACAGTTTGAAAGACCCAGGGAGAAAACACGAAAATTAATAATCAAGGACTTGTACACGAGCCGTTGGTAATGATCCCTAAATTGTCCGGCAGCAACACCACTGCAAATAATTGGCGGCACTGGGCACATACAAGGGGTTGCATGCACTAGTCAGTGACTTACTATTTACAATTTAAAGCCTTTATTAAAATACAAACACGAGCTGCCGATGGGCCACTGTGCCCGATATGATAATATTAGAGTAACTGCCCCTGGTGTAGACCCAACATCACTCACCAGACAGGGCGTAGAGTAACTGCCTGGTGTAGACCCAACATCACTCACCAGACAGGGCGTAGAGTAACTGCCTGGTGTAGACCCAACATCACTCACCAGACAGGGCGTAGAGTAACTGCCTGGTGTAGACCCAACATCACTCACCATACAGGGCGTAGAGTAACTGCCTGGTGTAGACCCAACATCACTCACCAGACAGGGCGTAGAGTAACTGCCTGGTGTAGACCCAACATCACTCACCAGACAGGGCGTAGAGTAACTGCCTGGTGTAGACCCAACATCACTCACCAGACAGGGCGTAGAGTAACTGCCTGGTGTAGACCCAACATCACTCACCACTCACCAGACAGGGCGTAAAGTAACTGCCTGGTGTAGACCCAACATCACTCACCAGACAGGGCGTAGAGTAAATGCCTGGTGTAAACCCAACATCACTCACCAGACAGGGCGTAGAGTAACTGCCTGGTGGAGACCCAACATCACTCACCAGACAGGGCGTAGAGTAACTGCCTGGTGTAGACCCAACATCATTCACCAGACATGGCGTAGAGTAACTGCCTGGTGTAGACCCAACATCACTCACCAGACAGGGCTTAGAGTAACTGCCTGGTGTAGACCCAACATCACTCACCAGACAGGGCGTAGAGTAACTGCCTGGTGTAGACCCAATTTCACTCACCAGACAGGGCGTAGAGTAACTGCCTGGTGTAGACCCAACATCACTCACCAGACAGGGCGTAGAGTAACTGCCTGGTGTAGACCCAACATCACTCACCAGACAGGGCGTAGAGTAACTGCCTGGTGTTGACCCAACATCACTCACCAGACAGGGCGTAGAGTAACTGCCCCTGGTGTAGACCCAACATCACTCACCAGACAGGGCGGAGAGTAACTGCCCCTGGTGTTGACCCAACATCACTCACCAGACAGGGCGTAGAGTAACTGCCTGGTGTAGACCCAACATCACTCACCAGACAGGGCGTAGAGTAACTGCCTGGTGTAGACCCAACATCACTCACCAGACAGGGCGTAGGGTAACTGCCCCTGATGTAGACCCAACATCACTCACCAGACATGGCGTAGAGTAACTGCCCCTGGTGTAGACCCAACATCACTCACCAGACAGGGCTCACTACTCACAGGGGAAATTAATCCCGAAGTTTAAAAAAAAAAAACATAATAAATATTAACCAGAGAACTTAGTAGCAGTTTTACTCTGCCGCTATAAAAATTACCACGACATCCCATTCAAACCACAAACATAGATTGGAGTCGCGATAAGTGAGCTACTTTTTTTCTCCTTTTGACTTCATCTGAAATAGGACTACCACTACCGGTACTAGATCATGGAGTGACGCAGAATAAAGGGCCTTGCTTTTAGTTCGGCTCTTAAACTACTTAAAGACTATAAAAGATAGAATGAATAGGACCTACAGTGAATGCAATTCACTCAAATGAAGCATCTTGTGTTTGTCCGTGATTTCCAGAAAAGCAAACCATAAGAATACATTCATAAACAACATTAGAGCAAAATATACATGTGTTTTTTTTTATATAACTCTTTGAAATATTATTGGCCTTCAGTACCTTCAGCTCAGTGTGTAAATAAGGGTGTTGCCACTGATATTAATCAATAAAAGAAAATACAGGTAAATGTGTCAACAACTGATGTTGACTGGGGGGTAGAAATTCAAGGAAAGATTAGAACAACGCTCTGCTTGATGATGAAAGAAATGTAAAGGTCGTGTAAAAGTTATTTATAGAACAAAAGCTTTCCCTGAAACACTGGCTAGGATTGAAATATTTGTACACTTATTTTTTGTTATCATGTTGATGAAATAATTAAAGCCAGAAAACTGTATGTCTATATGACACTCGGTTTTAAGATTGGGATTTTACCATGCGCAGGGTGACAATAGTTAGTAGTAGTACTAGTAGTAGTAACTGTACCAATAAAGTTGTTCTAAAGTAGGAGGACTATTTCGAATTCACACAATTAGTTGGAATCAATAGATAAGAAAAAACTAATTTTTCAATTGGAAACATCACCTTATCTACCATCTTGATTAATCTAACATATTTTAGAGAAGTACAAACATCACCTCATCTACCATATTGATTTATCCAACATATTTTAGAGAAGTACAAACATCACCTTATCTACCATCTTAATTAATCCAACATATTTTAGAGAAGTACAAACATCGACTTATCTACCATCTTGATTTATTCAACATATTTTAGAGAAGTACAAACATCACCTTATCTACCATATTGATTTATCCAACATATTTTAGAGAAGTATAAACATCACCTTATCTACCATCTTGATTTATTCAACATATTTTAGAGAAGTACAAACATCACCTTATCTACCATCTTGATTTATCCAACATATTTTAAAGAAGTACAAACATCACCTTATCTACCATCTTGAGTTATTCAACATATTTTAGAGAAGTACAAACATCACTTTATCTACCATCTTGATTTATCCAACATATTTTAGAGAAGTACAAACATCACTTTATCTACCATCTTGATTTATCCAACATATTTTAGAGAAGAAAAAACATCACTTTATCTACCATCTTGATTTATCCAACATATTTTAGAGAAGTACAAACATCACTTTATCTACCATCTTGATAAATCCAACATATTTTAAAGAAGTACAAACATCACTTTACTTACCATCTTGATTTATCCAACATATTTTAGAGAAGTATAAACATCACTTTATCTACCATCTTGATTTATCCAACATATTTTAGAGAAGTACAAACATCACCTTTTCTACCATCTTGATTAATCCAACATATTTTAGAGAAGTACAAACATCACCTTATCTACCATCTTGAGTTATTCAACATATTTTAGAGAAGTACAAACATCACCTTATCTACCATCTTGAGTTATTCAACATATTTTAGAGAAGTACAAACATCACCTTATCTACCATCTTGAGTTATTCAACATATTTTAGAGAAGTACAAACATCACCTTTTCTACCATCTTGATTAATCCAACATATTTTAGAGAAGTACAAACATCACTTTATCTACCATCTTGAGTTATTCAACATATTTTAGAGAAGTACAAACATCACCTTATCTACCATCTTGAGTTATTCAACATATTTTAGAAAAGTACAAACATCACCTTATCTACCATCTTGATTTATCCAACATATTTTAAAGAAGTACAAACATCACCTTATCTACCATCTTGAGTTATTCAACATATTTTAGAGAAGTACAAACATCACTTTATCTACCATCTTGATTTATCCAACATATTTTAGAGAAGAACAAACATCACTTTATCTACCATCTTGATTTATCCAACATATTTTAGAGAAGTACAAACATCACTTTATCTACCATCTTGATTAATCCAACATATTTTAGAGAAGTACAAACATCACTTTATCTACTACCATTTTGATTTATCCAACATATTTTAGAGAAGTACAAACATAACTTTATCTACCATCTTGATTTATCCAACATATTTTAGAGAAGTACTAACATCACTTTATCTACCATCTTTATTAATCCAACATATTTTAGAGAAGTACAAACATCACTTTATCTACCATCTTGATTTATCCAACATATTTTAGAGAAGTATAAACATCACTTTATCTACCATCTTGATTTATCCAACATATTTTAGAGAAGTACAAACATCACCTTTTCTACCATCTTGATTAATCCAACATATTTTAGAGAAGTACAAACATCACCTTATCTACCATCTTGATTTATCCAACATATTTTAGAGAAGTACAAACATCACTTTATCTACCATCTTGATTTATCCAACATATTCTAGAGAAGTACAAACATCACTTTATCTACCATCTTGATCAATCCAACATATTTTAAAGAAGTACAAACATCACTTTACTTACCATCTTGATTTATCCAACATATTTTAGAGAAGTATAAACATCACTTTATCTACCATCTTGATTTATACAACATATTTTAGAGAAGTACAAACATCACCTTTTCTACCATCTTGATTAATCCAACATATTTTAGAGAAGTACAAACATTACCTTATCTACCATCTTGATTTATACAACATATTTTAGAGAAGTACAAACATCACCTTATCTACCATCTTGATTAATCCAACATATTTTAGAGAAGTACAAACATCACCTTATCTACCATATTGATTTATCCAACATATTTTAAAGAAGTACAAACATCACTTTATCTACCATCTTGATATATCCAACATATTTTAGAGAAGAATGACCCTTATCTTGATTTATCTAGCATATTTTAGATAAGTACAAAAATCCCTTTATAATCACTTTATGCACTATTTTGATTTATCAACTTATTTTAGAAACATATGAACATCATTTTATCTCTCATCTTGATCTATCTCAACATATGTTGTCTTAGAGATGTATAAATATTACTTTATCTACAATCTTGATCTATTCAAAATATTTTAGAGAAATGTAAACATCACTTTATCTTGTTGAGTAATCCAACATTTTTAGAGAAATAGAAACTTGACCTTTTTTTTTCTGTCTTGATATATTCAGCCTTTAAACATGCAATGATACTAAGAAAAAATCAACTTAAAAATAAAAATAGTGGTTTTAAATAGGAATTTAAATATAAAAAAAACATTGAGAGGCTTTTATAAATTTTTTCATTCATAAAAATGGATAATTTTATTCAACACAATACATTCCAATACAATATGAAACCAAAAGAATATAATGGTATACATTCAAATAATGATAATAATTAAGGCCTACTTAAAGCCATTAAAGAAAAACAATATTCCTTATGACACTTTTACTTACAAGTAGTTCAGAAATAATTACAAGCACATTTGAAATGTTTTAAAATGTTATTATTGGATATTGATAGAGAATTTACTGGTTCAAACATTGAAAAGAACACTTAAATGGGATGGGGAAATCTAATATAAAATATTGTATTTAATTAATGTAAATGTAAAGGATGTCTTGCGCCTTGAAAATTCTAATTTATTCAAAGTAATAAATAGCTTTTGTTTCTACTAGGACTGAAATTTGAACTTACTTTATAGTCCATCATAATTTATAACACAATTATGTTAATTTTTAATGGAAGTGAATACAGAGTTGAGAACTTTAATTAATCTAGTCACACATCATTTCTGTCAGCTATCTTAATTTCCCTGGACATATGCGAATCTAAAATGACATTGAATTCCCTTGATTAACCCTATCCCTACTTTGCGTTTTAACTGTATTTGACTACAAGGTGGGTCAAATTGACCCATATACTTTTTTGCATAAAAAAAAACTAAATAATTCCTATATCTACTAGATGGGTCAAATTGACCCATATAGTTTTTAATAGCATTAAACAATAACTTATTTAGAAAGAGCTTTTTTTTTATTTAAAGACCCAGTTATCCAGCATTATCAAATTGCTGATATCCAAATGTGGTGCTTTTGTTTTCTGTCAATACAGTCAAAGATAATAGCAATCCTTCTACACACAAAAAATGCTATTTTCTTATTTATTTTAAAAACCTGTAACAATGAACAATTACAATATTACATGTGAGATTTCAATGAAACTATTCTAAGAACTAAGAGGCCCTACTGAAAGCTTGTCCTGTTTGTAATCCTCTGAAAATCAAATGCAGTGGATTGGCCCAAGAACTATATGTGATAAGATGCCAGTTAAAAATAAAAAAAAAATTTTTTTTTCTTTTTCGCTACCTATTAGCCCACAAAGAAATGAAGACAATAAGGAATGGAATATTTCTACAGGTGAAGCTGATAATAAAATCAATGACTCATGTATAAAATGCTCTTCCCAGCTCAACTAGCCAGTCATCAAGAAAAATTTTTTGTTTTACTTGTTACAAAGAGAGGAGAGTAAGAATACAAAAACCATTCATAGTGACATTCTGATGTAATGTCAGTAGTAATGTGTTATCACAGATGAAATTCATTCTGAAATCTTAGATTTCATTTATAATAGTGCTGAATATACAATCACATGACCTGATTACAATGCAAGGAAGGTAATTAATTTCAAAAACACAATCGCTCTTCTAAATCAAACTACAAGACCTATAGTTCCAATAGTTATATAAACACACACTAGTACTCTCACACATAAGTAAATCTATCTTGTAATTTCTCCCCACAAACCTCACAAGAGGTTCTTAAGGGATTGTTTTCATATGTACATTTAGGACACGCCTTACATGTTTTACCACACTCTGGCTGCTGGCTTAAGTCTGGGCCTATCCGACTGCAAGAACACACACAACACACATTATCACCATGGGCATTCTCTGCAGTACATGATTTACACTTCCAATGCTGCAATGGGGTCAAGTCCATGCTATGAGCCAACCTGACATTGAGCAGGTGCTGGTGAAGAGAGTCTTTCTCCCCATTGTATTTCAGGGAATTGGCTTTGCTGACAAATGTCTTATCACGAAGTTGTACATGTTTAGCAGTTGGTGGCAGAGTAGGGTTCATTATGTTACCTTTGTATGTTGGGCTTATGATTATTTCACTTTGTGACTGCCCTCTGCTTTGTGCCAAAAGCCCATTAAAATTGGAGGAATCTGTCAAATCTTCTTGCATTAGCTTTGATGAGTAAGAAGGTTTCAAATTTCTAGATGGTATTGGCGGTGGACCAGACGCTTGCCTCATATTGTATGGGGACTGTCCATCTGTCAATATGTTCGGAGCATGGTAAATTGTTGGTGGATTCATCATGTAGCTAGAGCTCTGTACATAGGCATTATCCGAGGGGGGCCCAGTTTTATAGCCTGGATCCACAAAGGAAGGAGAATAGCTAGAGTTCAACCGTTGGCTATGGGGACTAGGGCTGGGGCCATGCATTGAAGTAGAAAATTTAGCACTGCCGGCATAAAATGATCTGCAGTCAATGCCTTCATCAATAGAACCTTGCATGGATCCCTGCCTTGTACGGTGAACTAAGGGCTGAGCTAGCCCACTAGTGGATGTCATGCCCGGAACTGCGGCACTGGGCCTTTGGTACAGATTGTGCTGTAGCCATTTGAATTCATCTAGATTTGTCTGATTACTAGCATAAGAAGGAGCATAACCAGTACTGAATTTGGGGGGCCTTTGCTGCTGCTCCAGCGCTTTCCAGCTCTCTAGGATATGCTCGTCACTTGTGCCCTGCTGTAGGTCTGGCAAGACTTCATCAACAAATGCCTCAGGGATGCTATTCTCTGATAGCAAGGGCGGTATGTTTGGGGGTATATTAAAATGGCTGTGAGAGTTCGAGGACATTGGAAAGCTGGACCTCTCAGGCAGAGCTGGGGGAAATAGCACAGTATCATCAAATATCATTTCCGATTCATGTCTTACATTTAGTCTTTTAGTGTTTGAGCCATTCATCAGAGGCTCTCTCTTTGGTATGGCTGGAGGAATAATTTCAAGTTTTTTTACATTTTCTACAAGATCAGTAAATGGAACATTTGAATAGTCTGTGCTGGCTTTAGAAATAAAATTAGACACAGCATCAGCATGACTAATGCCAACACCTTTTCCTTTATTATAATGTTCAGCAATCATATTGCAAAGAGTTGCACTGATTTTGCAGTCAAATGCTAGAATTAATAGTCTAGATTTATTGATTGGGCCTTCATATAACAACAGTGAAGTGTCTTTAAAATATTTATAACCAGCCAACTGAAAAACTTTATCAACTTCTGGCAAAACAGATTTTATTTTTGTTCTGTAAAATCCACCATAGGTCTGAAACAAATAAAAAAAAGTTTTCAAAATCTTACTTTTCACAGTATTCACTAGAGCAAAAATAAATAAATTGGTATCTATTTTATTAATTCTGAAATATGCTAAGTTAAGTGGTAAGACAGCCTGGGGGTCACAACATAATCCTCAAAGTGTTTAATGTAGCCCCCCACTGAGCTTTTAATGGCATTTTTTAAAATGTGTAATTGTTTAATTATTAATTAATTCTTGTAAATAATTGATCAGAATAAGCTACCCATATGTTCTATCAGTACATCAAAGGCCCAATAAAGAAAAATTGACACATGTCTTTTTTTCAGACTATAGTCATTTAAGAAGTTGTTTTGGTTTCTTTATCATATAAGTCAAAGCAAATAATAAGAAAGAAACAAGTAGCTCAGACAGTACCTTTATTTTTTTGAATTCAGGCTTCCATGGCTGCTCTACCAAGAGGAGAAAATACTTTTCCAAGCCTTCAAATGCTCTGACTATTATCATCAAATCATCATTGTCACTGGATAGTTTCGCCAATGCTTCCCTCAACATGTTCAACAAGAAAGGATTTTTGTACAAGACTTCCCGAGAAGAAATCTGTTAAAAACAACAACAGTAAAATGACAGACAATTTCTTTTATTCAAAAGATACTTTATCCACCAAAGTCTGTTTTTCTAGATTTCTATATTTAAAAAAAACGTATCCTAACACAGAAAGAAATTTTTTTTTTTAATATAAACTAGGCCTATCCTTTTCAGACAGTTGGTCAATAGTAAAAGTAAAAGTAAGCACCCTTCGGACCAAACTGATCATAGGGCTGGTGAAGCAGCGTTCACAAGTTTCTGTGGCCACAGCATACAAGGTTATGTGTGGCCAGCACAATGCCCAGCCGCCTTAACTTTACCCCAACTAGTGTCAGGTACCCATCAGAGCTGGGTAGACTCAGGGGCACCATCCAATCCAGGGAAAAATCCTAGCCTGCACCAGGATTCGAACCCGGGACCTTCGAATTGCCGTAGAATGCACTGCCGCTCGGGCACCGTGCCCCGTTTTGGTCAATAGAGTAACAGTTTATGTGGCATTGGATTTAAAGGACACACTCCAAGCCCGAAACAAAAAATACCATAATGAGCTTTACATATATATGCTCACATACAGACTTTCTATGTACTGGTAATAAGAAACAAAAAATACCATAAATGAGCTTTACATATGAAGACTCCACTGAAACAACGCACGTAGTCACATTTTGGACAATTTTGAGTTATGACCCCTGTGTTATTCGTCATATTTCTCTCTACATTGTGACCAACTCTCATGATCTAAATCGATCAAGTAACAGAGATATTAGACAAAGAAAAAACCCCATCCTTTGATAAAAAGATGTGAGTCCATTGTTTACTTTGATAAAACGTGCATAGTCCTCATCGTTTATGTCACGTGACGCAAATTGGCTAATCGTCTTTTTTTGTCGTTTCGCGTTGTTTATAATTATCATAGCAACATGGCCGACTCGTAATTTTATCAATAGGTTAAAAATGAAATTGAAAAACACACAAATCCTCAATATTTGAATGAAAACATGAATAATTCGTGTAAAAAAAAATCTTGGAAGCCTTTATTGAAGCAATTAATGTTGTTGGTGTTAACAATTGAAAAAAAGAGCGTAGGCTAGTGGCTATAACTATAAGCTTCATTCATGGATTATGGTTGAAGTTGAATGTTTCGATGACTTGTAATGATCATTAAAAATAAATAAGGACATCATTCCTACAGTTAAACGCTTGGTGAATGTAAAAACTGTTAAAAGTCAATCATTTATATTAAAAGACCCACTTACATATCCCTAAGCCTAATGATTACGACTAGGCCTACACTGTTTTAGTTCTCCGAAAGCATAGGCCTAGGCTAGGCCTGACTATAATATAATAGTCTATAATAAAGCCTAAGGAAGAAAGCATTGACGCTTTCTTTAAAACATTTTTATGACAGTGTTTGGAACAACCTAACAATCAAACCTTACTTAACAGGCTAGTTCAAATTATTATAGATAACTAACACTGTTTTAAATATTCATAAGCAAGTTGCATTCGCTGTTCCATTATGATGTAGGATAGGGCTAGACTAGATCTTATTAAGCCTTCAATTATTTTAGTAACATATGCCTATAGAATCTAGTTTTATCATTATTAATTTTGATTATATATTTTCTTATTTCTAAATGTTAACCCAATAATGAGGGTATGTGTGGGTGAGGGGTGGGGGTGGGTAGAATTACCAAAATGTTTAGAGAGAGATATATTAGCATGTAAGACTACAATATATTTCTTCATAATTATATTTGTTTCTGTATACATCTGGTTTATTTTCTTTAATTTCTTTTAATATTAGTATATAAAACTGCCTCAAAATTATTTCATTCTTTACAAACTATACATCTGGTTTATTTTCTTTAATTTCTTTTAATATTAGTATATAAAACTGCCTCAAAATTATTTCATTCTTTACAAGCGTTTTTTAAAGGGCTGGAATGTTTTAAAGCAATGTCACATGAAGAAGGAAGGTTGCCAATTTATGTCAAATCAGCAAAAATTGAAAAGTGAAAAAAGAAGATTTTAACAACAAGCTTTCTACTTTTTTACATTTTAAAATACTAAAGCAAAGTATTAACAATAATCTTAAGACTTATTTGGTAAATTTTTATTGTTATTTGACAAAAAAACTATAAAATTTCTGAATACTTTGGAAGAATGCAAGTAGTCCAATTTAGGGTGTGTTCCAAAATTTGACCATAAAAATTTTATTTGTGCATAAAAATCATTGATTTTCTGTTTTCTTATTCACAAATGAATGGTCTTTTAGTAAATATAAAATTTATTATAATATTTTAATAAGTATTTCTTTGGTAAGTCTTCAAAGTTTAAAATTCAATTTTCTCAAAAGTGAAATCTGTCACTACGTGCGTTCTTTCAGTGGAGTCTTCATATATATGCACACATACAGACTTTCTATGTACTGGTAATATAAACTTGATAATACAAGATTTAAATTTTGTGAATATGTACAGATAGACATGCAAGAAGTAGGCCCTATGCCAAGAATGAGCTTGCTATGTAACCTCTGCCAAATGTAGAAGTTATAAATTGTATTATTTATACCTTTAGGCAAGCTGCATTCTAAATCTATTTTCTATAATAACAAAGCAATGTAATTTACACATTTTGTTCTACTGAAATATTGTTTAAATAACCATTTGGAGCAGTTTCTGTTACCTTAAAATCCAGATTAAGTTCAAAAAGTTCTTAATAAATAGGTGTGGCACAAATTATTATTTATTACTTTACTTTTTTATTACTGCAAATATATAATAATATATCTTATATTCTGCAACAATATATAGTTTATATTCTGCAACTACATATTATATTCGACAACTATATAATATATTTTATATTCTGCAACTATATATTATATTCTTTAAAATAACTATATAATATATTTTATATTCTGCAACTATATATTATATTCTACAACTATATAATATATTTTATATTCTGCAACTATATATTATATTTTATATTCTGCAACTATATATTATATTTTATATTCTGCAATTACATTCTACAACTATATAATATATTTTATATTCTGCAACTATATTTTATATTCTACAACTATATAATATATTTTAAAATATATTCTGCAATGCCCTGATGAAGGTCTAGAGAATATATAGCTGTACATTTGATTCTATTAAAACCTTTTAAGGGAATGTCAAAATAAAGAATAATTTGCTTAGTTCTGTTCTCGTTATTTATTTTCCTGAATGCTTTGGCAAGAGATAAAACTCTTGTCAATGCTCTTAATAAAAGTGAATTTGATGGAATTTTAGGGCTTTTTATCTTAGAATTTTAGGGCTTTCCATTGTGGAATTTTAGGACTTTTCACTATGAGTTAGCTTTTCAATGAAATTTTCCTTTGCATTTATATTATAAGTAGTATAGGTTCCTATATATTATATTTATCTTATCTTTGCATATAAATTTTTCAAAATGTACAAAAGGGAACAACTAGCAAAAGACTGCAACAAAAAATATAAAAAAAGAATTATACTAATATAACTTTTACCTCTTTGATAGAAATGGTGGTAAATCTTTTAATCTCAGCTGCAATATTCTCCTTATCTATCTCACTTAGAGATTCCTGATATTGATGAAGCTTAACATACAGTGCACGAGCATGATCTATTGGCTGTGCCATAGTTTTTTAAAACTTGTTGGTGCTATGGTCTCACCAAATAAGCCAAAATGTCTTTACACATTATTCTCATTTCTAAAAACATCCAATAGGCTATGAAGAAACCCAAGGGACCTGCAAGTAAAAAGAAAATGTTTGTCTTTCATGCCATTATTAGGGTTGAATTTTATTAAAAAGCTTATGTAAAAGAAAATTTAGTTTGAAACTTTTCCCTAGAAAGTTAGTAATTATTTTATTATATCAATAAATAAACTTTATTTTTTTTAATTATAAAAGTTGAGTCAAAAATTAGCAGGTGCGAAGTTCTAAAATAATATCAGAATAATATTTATTTTACGTTACAAATTATTTTTACAATTCTCTCTACCATGTTCCAAGAGCTTTATATTTGAAGCATTTTTGAGATTTTCAATCTAAATAGGGTACATTTATGTACATATGTAATCCATCTGTCCTTGAGGACAGAAGGCGTAGTTTCTCCTGGCTCTCCTTGTTCTGCTGTCAGAAATCTTTCACCACTTTATATACTTTATTATTAATCTGAGGGTCACTACAAATTAGGGAACAAAGTAAATGTTTGAAATTGTGATTTGGTAGTGAATGTATCTGGAATGCTATTGTGGTCATTGGGGGTATGGTGGCCAAGAGGCAGGTGTACCAGAGGTCCTGGGTTCAAATCCTAGTGAAGGCTAGGAATTATTTCCCGCGACTCAATGGTGTCCCTGAGTCCACCCAGCTCTGATGGGTACCTGACATTAGTTGAGGTAAAAGTAAAGGCGGCTGGGCATTTTGCTGGTCACACATCCCCTTGTATGCCATGGTCACAGAAAATAGTGAATGCTGCTTCACCAGCCCCATGATCAATTTGGCCCGACTGGTTCTTTACTTACTATTGTGGTCACTATGGGGCAGGTATGAATAAACACAGCATCTGGCCTTTATAATATCCCAATCTGATCTGAATAAAATTCAAGCGTGTTTTTTTTTTACATAATTGTTAAATCTTAGTCTAATAAAACTATAATTAAACTGAAGAAATAAGTTGATAGGCCTCATCACCAGAAGTCGGCCGACAAGTCTAAAGAATTTCATAATTTAATCATAGAAAAGTTTATTCCAAATAAATATTTTTTTATCAAAACATTTCAGTAGCACTATTATTTTCAATTCTCATGGTGTAAAATATATATGATAAAAAAGATAATACCAGAAATGAAAAGAGAAACAGTTGGCAATAATAAATAAGACATAAATTCATGACTAAAATGTTCATGATTAGACCAAAAAAAAAAGTTACAAAAAAATAATTCAGAGTGTTTAAAAAGCCCAAAGACGAGTGTGGTGTGCTGTTTGTCAGGTTTTGTTATATTTGTATTAATTATCTATCTATAAAGTAGCATATATGATGTTTGTGTCTAATGCCCTCCCTAGCTGAGTGTTTTTTTTCAATTTTCTGTAATAGCAATAGATATAGAGGTAAGCTCCTTTTTTTTTTTTTTACATTTGTATAAATTGTAAAGAATTCCAAAAATGTTTTTAGTTTTTAGAAAGTAAAATCTAAAAATTTTAGGCCTAGCCTATTTTAGACATGCGGGTGACGAGTGTTTGATTCTCAGCTAGGCCCAGTCCTAACTTTAAAAAAAATAAAAAACCATACTGTGTGACTGAGTGGAGGCTAAAATTAAGGGTAGGCTAAGACTTTTATAAGATTAAGAAAGCCAATACAACTAGGCATTATATATAGACAATAAATAATTTATCATTGTTATCTGCATCTGTGTTATATTGTCAGTGGGAATAAATCTGTGCATAAAAATTAGTGTTTTGCGTAGTAGGCCTAGTTTACGTATAATGCCTCCCAAAATAATTTGTGCACTAAACTATGTTGAATATTTAAAAAAAATAACTTTGAGATTAAAAAAAACAATTGTGATTTAGGACATTTTTATGTAACATAGACTTAGACATAGGGCCTCCTATGGAATAGAATTTAATAGTCACAAGGCCGATGATCTATGGTAGGGCAGGCTATGTCATTTCAACTTAAATTCTTTATTCAATTTAAAATAACTTAAAATGCTTTCTAAATTTATGATTTATGAATTATGGCTGGCTATCTCGCCTATGCATTATATAAATATGACTCTATGACACTAGGCCTATGACTTATAATGACTATGTGTGTCAACTATATAGGCCTATATGCCTATATAGCTAATAAATCATATATATATTTATTATATATATATATAGTCTAGTAAAGGCTATAATTATAATGCTATATTATTGCTATATTATATACTATTATATAGGCCTATATATATTATAATTATATAGCCTAATAAATAATATGAGTAGCCTATGTCATATGATATGAAATATGAACATGTAGCCTATAGCCTATAGCCTATAGACTATAGGTATAGGCCTACTTTGACTTTTTTTATGGTGATGATCTAAGCAGAACAAGGCTAGGCCCATTCCATTGCCATTATCATTATTTTTTTCTTACTGACCTGGACAAGGCAGGGGTACTCACAATACTCTAAAAATCCTAACATTCTTTTAAGGCTAATAGTCAATGTTAGTTGAACAAACTACTTGGCACTCAGAACTACAGAGGTGAACATAGCAATGCAATACGATGGCATGGCCATGGGCCATGGTGTAGGCTACAAACTCGTCTCGAAAAATGTATGAAGCAAGAAAAAAATGGCGGTTGAAAAGCAAGTTAAAAAAACACATTTGTTTCTGAAATGTATCGTTGGTTCTAATAATTTTATCATGTAATTGTTCAATATGTAATATTTACATGAAAACTAAAATTGTATCCGAGAATTAATACTAATAATACAGCCTACCCAGAGGTTAACTTCATTAATGAATATAAAATATAAATGACGGAAGCTTCTTTCGACTTTAGTTAAGTTTAGTCACTAGATAAATAAAGTCAAGACTGTCACAGTGCAATTTACTTTCCAAATTTTAAATAATCTTTTAAATATAGCTTGGCCGATTTAAAAATAAAGTTTTAAATACATTACTATGGGCGAATGATATGTAGCAAGATTTAGTCTTTTCAGTTGTAAACGAAAGCGATTTAAGCAACGCCAACACTTGCTCTTCCTATAAAACTACAGTAGACGTAGTGCTTTTATTATCGGTTTCAGGTGATATTGAGACTGAGGTTAGCTAGACGCAATTCTCAGTTCAACGTATTCAAGTATTTTTTAAACTCACACTTACCCTGTTATGACTGAAAAATCCATTTTAAAAGACGAAAGTATGACGTCATAGCGAATTGAAAACAAAGTTAGTAGAAATTAACTTGAAATAGCTGATTACTTACACTTACATAACTTACACACTTGGTCAGTCCAATACGGCCTCTTAGGCCTTAGGTCTACACACGTCACACAATTTTTGGGGATTCCCCGTTCCCATGAACATTGTTTATCAAGAAACGCATTTTGCAGAGTTATTATTGGTTAGGCAGTAACTAGTAGATCTTTTTTTTTTTCTAATTATCGTAAAAAAGGAGTGATAATTACGCGACTATTTTTTTTAAATAGACAGATGTTTACCGTCTCGTTTAAATTAATAATTATATTAGATTATACGCACAAAATGTTTGTTTTTTAGTTTATAGATAGTTGGAAAATCATATTGCTGGGTTTTTAGTCTAGCTAGTCTACTTCTACTTCCCTGTGTAAAGTGTGTAGTGAAGGCCTTCTACCACTGAAGACTGGACTGGTAAATTATATGTTACCATAATTAACCATACCATAATAAACGTCATACCGGTATGAGGAAACATCAAATTGACATTATTAAAATTGTATTGATGATATCTAAAAACGATAGGCGACATGACATGTTTTATTTTTCGTTCTCATAACTCTTAATAAAAAAAAACGATTCGAATCCGCTATTAAACCTAGGACTAGGCCTAGATCTATATTTTATTTTAATAACTAGATATCTATAGGCCTATGTCCTATGTCATATGCCTATCGACTATATCAGTGACTATGGCTCTGCGTCCTACGCTACACTAGTTAGCCTAAGCATTTGTGACGTTGTGCGCTTCTTAGATAGGCATACACTTAATACACTTTAATAACTCTCGATGATTTTCTGAAATAACTGATCTTTATAATCTTCTTCTTCCCAGTCATTTGTTGGAGCGTAGCACTGGACAATTTAAATGTTTATTTGGATCTGTTCTTTTCTGTGTGTGAAATGATGCTGCTATGAGTCTTGGTCCGTGCGTACTTCCAATTTAATCATGACATCATATTGTAGCCTACTCCATGGGGTGCGTCATTTTCTTCATGACCAGAGTAAGGCCTACAGCAACAGCTCTCTTGTCTTTATTATAGTCATGTCTGTCCGGCTTGTGTCCATCTTGTTTCGCTATATAGGGCCCACCCAGTATCGTATCGTATAAGTTTACAGACGTTCCTTCTAGATAGAAGATTATAAACTCCTGCAGCGCGGCGGGGATCGGCCGGCAGCAGAGATAGAACCCGCGACGTGCCGTGTTGGTTGACAGTCCGGTGAACTATCCGCAGGACCATGCAGCCAGTATTGTCAGTCAGTTCTTCCTCAGATCAGTTGCTGCCTGTGCAGTCTTTCCTGCTTCACACATAGTCCTCGTGTTCCAGGTCCCTACGTTGGATTGGACTTTCCTGTTCAACCAAAGGAAAGTCGGCTTTTACCACATCGGCATCTTAAATTGCATCTTCTTGTAGATAGTAGAAGATCCCTCTTCTTCCAGGACAAAGTTTCCTTTCTTTTTGTAGTTCGCGTTTTTGTAGCAGCTTATATTTTTTTACGAAATAAGGTTGCTAGATAGCTTGTGTTTAACCACCAACCTGGAGGACCAGGGCACTAGCTTTTGTCTGACCCCTACCCACTCAGATCTTCCCAGCTTGGTTGAGCCTGCCAGGAGTTTAAACTTCCACTGGTTTAGCGCTAGGGGTCGTCAGGGTACGCAATATGTAGGCCTACACCCACGCCAAGGCTCTGTAACTATAATAGCACCAGTTGGCAGAAATATATTACATTTCAGACTGTTTGGCCTATCATAATTGGTGTAACAAATGTAATTTCTTAGAGATCTACTTGGCCTACCCAATGACGAAACATGTTGTACACCTCTGATGTCAAGGAAATCGGTATGCAGGCCTATTTATCTGCCTGTCTCACGCAACTATCTTTTCTTTGAAGATGTGGCAATTATTTATTGGTTCAGACAATAATTATTGCCACTCTCCATGGTCTTGATATAACACATTCGAACCACGCCTTGTTAATGACATAGAGTAGTAATTTTCATCGACACGACCACCCATTTGCCTGATAGTGCTCTCGTCAGTTATCTCATCCCCATCGGCGGAGTCTTTAATTCTAGCTTGACAGCATAAAACAATGGCAAACTTGTTCCATCATATGGGCACCCCACTCGACGCTGTGGCCTATATATGGTTACCACGTTCAAAACCGGAAGTCTATAGTATTTCAGCAGACTGCCCGGTAAAAAATAAAAGGAACAACCCTAATAAATGTGTAACACGTTAGGCCAACCCAATTTTCCTATGGGCCCAGGAAGGGAAGGATAGAAATTAAGGTGTCCGGTATCTTCTGATAATCTATCTGGCAATCCTAACACTGTCATATGACGTTTAGTTTTCCTTCCGGGCTTTGTTCAGTGCTTGTGATATGTTTAGGCATATAGTCAATAGGGTTGCCATATTTCTTTTCACAAAATACGTACGGACATCTTCAGAAAATACAGGATACTTCCCCATCCAACTCGAATCCATAGGAACATTCGGTATTTGTTATCAGGGGCGAAGCCAGGATTTTTGTTCGGGGAGGGGAAGGGGGGGGGGGCTAAAATTTAGCATAAAAGACTTACCAATTTTCTACGCGAATTGCTCCATGTGGCCAGAGAAGCATCGTTTAATAGTGTAGCCTATGTCATGGCCTCTGCATAAGCTTACTAGGATATTGTGTGGTCAGTACAATGCCCACCAGCCTTTACTTTTCCCCAACTAATGTTAGGTAGCCTACTCATCAGAGCTGGGTAGACACCTTCCAGATCCGTAAATAAATCTCGGCTTTCACCAAAATAGCGTACATTAGGCGCTGTGTGGACGATGTAAAAAAAAAAGAAAGCCCGTATGCTAATTTGTTCAAAACAGCCCAACGACTGCGGTTGAAATTATGGCAAGCATACCCCGACTCTCACACGCGCAGAAAACAAGCCGTTATCATAGCCTTTGATGGGTATGAGCGGCAGTCGAAAAACACAGCAGCTGCGGTGAGAAGCATGCATGCTACCGCCTTCGAGACGATACACCCTACAGTTGAGTTCTTCAGCAGTCCATGGAAATGAGATAGTGGACTCCTTAGCCAACAAGGAGTCCCACAGCTAATGAGCCGTGCAGTAGAGACAGTCGAGCACTTGCGGTTAGATTGCCCCGCCTTGCACAATCTTAAAGTGGACAGAAACAGGCAACCGTTTGTGCTGAACATATTATATAAGCTATGGTAATTATCACAGCTGCGTGATGCAATGAAATTCGTTCTCCTACCCCTAAAAGAGTAATCTCGGCTCACATTCTCTCAAAGAAAGAAGTGGGGTTCAAGTCCTTCGATACGCCAATCGAGCGCACAACAACTCGACCACCGTATCCCGTTTATTTAGATCTACATAAATTTCAATCAATTTTTCAGAATATTTTTACTTAGGCCTATATGAGATGCAATTTGCATAAAGTGGTTAATAACATCTTAACTCTTTTGGGAGTGTTTTTACCAATAAATAATCAATATGATAGATACCATTCATTCACCCCCTCTAGATGTAAGCTTTTAAAGCAATCTTGTTTTCAAAATATGCTCGATTTTCAATTGATTTGAGTTTGCTTTTTCAATGTTTGCCAGACAGTGCTTGGAGAGATATATATGTTCTTGATTTATTCCATGACCAGTCAGAAGTTCAATAGCTTCAAGTGGCCTTCAAGCATCTCAGACAATATTATGCAGTATATGCACATCTCTGCTCTTACTAGATGTTTTTAACATTCAGACAAAACCGGTATTAAATTATTATTCTTTAAAACTGCAGCGTCGACAAGGTTTGGCTTGTGGGCTCAGCAGTGCATGTACCAAGCTAAGGGGTTCTTTTCTTTAGAAAGGGTTTGAAGGCCATTAACATTTCCTCATAAGATCTTTTATTGCACCATTGACCCTGAATTATTTGGGGTGAGAATTGTGCTTCAAAATTGAGAGTAGGACGCCATAATCGTCTTTATAGAAGGAGCGTCTGTAATCTATATAGCCTAAGATAAAAGAAGTGTTAAAAGGTTTGAGAAGCTGTATCCTTAGCTTGCAGAGGAAGCGTTCCTAAATTTTTATTGTTAGGCCTAGCTACTTTGACATTAACCCATCGAATAATTAAGCCATCCACCCTTTCTTGCCTGTACAGCAAGGTTTACCAATTAAAATGGTGCCATTTCGTTGACCAATGTTTTTGTTAAACCAATGAGGATACTAATAAAACTATATTGCTTTTCAAAAATCTTTTAAAATCCCATTGGACTTCTGATTTTATAGTACGTATAAGCAAGGAGAAATTCAATCATCGATTGATTGTTGTTGTTTTTTTCCGCAAAAAAAAAAAAAAAAATGAAAATATTTGAGCCGCAAAAAATATTATTTTTTTTTAAAGTCAGGAGGTGCTTACCCCCCCCCCCCCTTGTCCCCTTTGGCTTGGCTCTGTATGTCCGGTATTTTGTACACATTTTTTTTTACCGGACAGACTGCTGAAATACCGATACTGAAATACACATGTATATGTAGGCTACAGATGGCAACCCAATCAATTAATTCAACGAAACTATTACAGATTAATAAATAACATCATTTAAAACGTTAATAAAAATGCAAGACTAGACTCGGACCACGGATGAGCGTAGGACGCAATAATCTTCTTTATAGAAGGAGCGTCTGTAAAGTATAAGATAAGATAAGATAACACTGAGCTTATAATATATATTTATATAGCTCAGTGATAATATATATAGCTCAGTGACATGATACTAAAAGATAAGATTGTATTTTCTCACAGAAAAGAGCACGCTTTACATCCGGGTTGTTGCTGTGACGAATGGCATAACAACAGCTAAACTAAAGCTTGACAACGAAAGTGGAAAAACACGAGAGTAATGAAACCATAGTGTATATTACTGTAATACTACTTTGAAGAGTGAAAAATAATTTTTCAAAATGGTAAGTCTATTTGCACCATTATTAACTATTTGAGCGATAATCTTAATTGAAAAAGCGAAAAATATTTTCTTATTCGAAGTCTAAATTATTCCACCATTCACCATCGCATCGGACCATCGCCATCATTCATCATTAATATTATCATCACCATCCTGGCATCCATTCGTTGCTTTCAATTGATTCAATCATGATCATGAATCATGTTAATCATATCACAAAATATAAGGAACCTAATTTTCTCAATTTACCACACCGCCCTGAAGGTAACCAGTAACTTAACATTATTTAAAACACTCTAATCACTAATAAAAATGCAAGACTAGACCCAGACCTCGGATGAGTGTAGGAAATATTCTTTATTCTCTCTATAAGTGACTATAAGAAGGCCTATAGGCCTAGAGGCTAGATAGAAGGACTCTAAAGGAGAATCTGTAATATAATATATAATTATAAGAGTTATAAGACTATTCTCTTACCTTGTTAGTTTGGATATATAGGCTATAATAATAATATATGATATAAATATAATAGGACTACATGTTAATCAGTATAACTTATACTTATACTCTTATACTATAACCTAAGTCAGTAGGCCTATTTGTATGTTGATGAAATTCTGGGCAGATTACGTAGAGTCTGCAGTGGTGTATTTAGGCATGTTCCACATGTTCCATTGGAACAGGGGCACCCACACAAAAGAACCCCCGACATTTCACAAAAAGTCCAACCTAGCTAAGCGCAACATAAAATGTATGATTTTATAGAATGCAACATGAATTAACTTCACTTTTCTGAGGTATGTGGAAGGAAGGGCAAGGCCACGAGGGGTCCCCAATTAAATTTGGGAACAGGGCCCCCACAATCCTTAATATGGCCCTGTGTAGAGGAGGCCTATTAAAAGTAGGTCTTTAAAGCCTATGCCATATGTGCTCTAGCCTATGGCTTATCCACTCATGACTCTATGTCTATGACTTATAAATGATACAATTATTATTATACTTATGAAAGTTATGTTATTGTTTGGGGCCTGTGTCTTTTTTTGTATTTTCCTTTTTTCTAAAGGCGTATTTATTGTCATGTGTCGTATTAGTAATTTCATGAAATATTCTTTACCCACCGCATATGTACAGAACCTTTACAAACCTTTTTTTGCCCCAGGGTAAAAGTTTCAGCACCGCCCCTTGCATACTGTAAATGCTTGTTTAATGCTAATTTGATATATTTAGATTACATTTGCCGCCTTCCTGGAAGTGTCGCCCCCAGGCATATGGCCCCCTCTTACCCCCCTATGTGAGGGCACTGCATATGTACAATAGCAGTATTCTTATAGGCATAAAGGCTACAAAATTAAATAGTAACTAACATTGCATACATTTGTTAGAAATATATTTTCAAAATAAATATGACTTTTAAAAACTTATACCAAAAAAACAACAACACCCAGTTACTCTACAATAAAATAATTGTGGACAAGAGTGGTTGTAAAATGTGATCCCAAGTAGAGTCAATTACAAATGATCATCATTAATATTACCTGTCACTCTTAGGCAATTCCTCATTCTGATTCTACTTTAAAAAAAAAACTATGTCATCTTACTTTTATGTTTCTGCAAATGTTAACAATCTTACTTGCATTAACTGCTGATATTTGCTATGCAGTGCACGTGTATTAAAAACAACTTTTTTTTTTTTTGCAGCCTCCCAAAGGAAAAAAAGGTAAGGGTAAGGGCAAAGGTAAAGGGAAAAAAGGAAAAAAGGGTAAAAAGGGAAGTTTATCAACAGGTGGTTTAATGGATATAATTCCCACTGATGAAATGACACCTGAGCAGGTAGTTACGATGAGTTAATTTTGTTTTTATTGTTGAATTTATTCATTCTTGTTTCCCATGTTCTTGTTACATTGTTGTTTTTCTTTTGTTATGTATTGACAATTTTAATTAGGAAAAGGGAAAAAGGGCAAGAAAGGAAAGAAATCAGGAAAGAAGGGAGGAAAAAAGGGAGCCCCCACAGTAATTGATGGCATCCCCACAGAAGATATGTCTAAAGAGCAGGTAATATTTGCAGTAATCAACACTAGAATTCCTTCTATTAACTGTAGGGAAAATGGATTTTCTGTCCAAATGTATAGGAGTGTTAACTTCTAACTAATTATCAAGCTGTTTTTTTTTAAAATGGAAATCACTAAAGAACTATCAATATGACTATTATGAAAGTTTTCTAACTGTACAAAATTTAACTTAATGCTAATTTTTAAAACAAATTGTTTTTTTTATGATAAAATTATATTAATCAGTTCTTCCTGTAAAAAAAAAACAATAACAATAGCGTAACATTAATTTTGCAAAGAAAAAATAATTTATAGGAAATGTTATATATCTGAGTCATTGTAGTGAATATCAGTTATTTACTGCAGGCTTTTTGTCTTTGTGACAACGTTTGATTCTTATTTTCTACCTATATATATATTTTTTAAACAACCTCCCATCCAAAGTTCTCATCTTTCTAGGCAACAAATTTTACTATCATGATTTACTTTCCTGACAGGAAGAATACTAAACTTACATGAATATGTCATGTAATGCATAGCTGAAGTAAATTGAAGATTATTTTATTATGATTTTAAAAGATATTTAAAAAAAAATAATTTTTTTTTGGAAATTTATGTTGTTAACTAATTTATTGCCTTTAATTTCTAGTTCAATAAATGTTTTCATGTTTAATGTTTTCAGTTTTACTAAATTTGCTAGCATTTTAAAGCCCTAACATTCTTATGTTTTATAAATCATTTCATACATATTTTTTTTTATCTGAAAAAGTATTAAATAATAATAATTTCATTTATAGCAGTAAAGTGACATTTTAGTGAATGATAGTTATATATTAAAAAAAAGAATAAAGTAAAACCTTTAAAATGCACTCTTAATATTTAATAAAAACACTTGTCAAATTTAGAAGTCAGGGACCACTTAATAGTTGTTTCCTATCTAATGATCATAAAAAGTACTTATTTTATTATTATTTCTTTACCATAAAAGCTTGAAGAGCATGTTCAGAGAATCAGAGAAGAACTGGAGCGTGAGAGGGAGGAGAGAAATTACTTCCAATTGGAGAGAGATAAAGTTAACACATTTTGGGAGATTACAAAACGACAGTTGGAGGAGAAAAAAGCCGAACTTCGCAATAAGGACAGGGAGATGGAAGATGCGGAGGAAAGACATCAGATTGAGATAAAAGTGAGAGCAATTTGTGTGCAGCACAGTTATAATTGCCAAAAAAAAAAGTGTTACTTGCATTGTGTGTAAAAATGTCCTTGAAGCAAATATGTAGAAAATTGATATAGAGCTGTTTATATATTTTGTTTAATACTAGTTGGTTAGTGCTTAAGCAATGTATGTGAACGCTTTGTTTATTTGTGTGTGTAACTAATAGTGATTGACTAGTAATAACTTGAGAATGTTTAATATTATTTGACAGGTTTAATTTTATCACATGATAAGATAACCAATAGAAAAAAATAAACATTATCTTTTCGTGTTTTGTTTTTCAGGTTTATAAGCAAAAGGTCAAGCATTTATTATACGAACATCAAAACAACATCTCCGAACTTAAGGCTGAAGGCTCGGTGGCACTCAAACTGTCCCAGGACAACCACAATTCTTCAGAGCTTGATCTTCGCAAAGATAAGAGAGCCCTGAAGGTTGAACTCAAAGAACAAGAACTGGCACATGAAGATGTTATTAAGAATCTCAAAAAGGTTAGCTCATTGCGTTTGTTTTAACATTAGCAATTGTTAATTGTGTGCATATTAAAATAATGTATAAAATGTTACTTGAAAAAAATATTAACAAGATACAATAGTTTATAGGGTTAATGTAAAGGCAAGCATTTTTTCTTTATTTTTTATCTGATACGTTTAAAATTCAGCTTATAATTGACATTTATTTTTTTAGATAGAATTTAATTACCCATGTTAAAACATATTGTTTTCAGAAAAATGATGAGGCTATGACAGCCTTAAGAAACACTTTTGAACGCCAGGCAAAAGAAATCGAAAGCAAATATGAGAAGAAAATGAGAAGTTTGCGCGATGAGCTGGATCTCAGACGCAAGACAGAAATCCATGAAATTGAAGAGCGAAAAAATGGCCAAATAAATACCTTGATGAAAAATCATGAGAAAGCTTTTAGTGACATAAAGAACTATTATAATGACATTACTTTGAACAATCTTGCACTCATAAATACCTTAAAGGTAAGTCATTTTGAACAATCTTGCACTCATAAATACCTTAAAGGTAAGTCATTTTGAACAATCTTGCACTCTTAAATACCTTAAAGGTAAGTCATTTTGAACAATCTTGCACTCATAAATACCTTAAAGGTAAGTCATTTTGAACAATCTTGCACTCATAAATACCTTAAAGGTAAGTCATTTTGAACAATCTTGCACTCATAAATACCTTAAAGGTAAGTCATTTTGAACAATCTTGCACTCATAAATACCTTAAAGGTAAGTCATTTTGAACAATCTTGCACTCTTAAATACCTTAAAAGTAAGTCATTTTGAACAATCTTGCACTCATAAATACCTTAAATTTAAGTCATTTTGAACAATCTTGCACTCATAAATACCTTAAAGGTAAGTCATTTTGAACAATCTTGCACTCATAAATACCTTACAGGTAAGTCATTTTGAACAATCTTGCACTCTTAAATACCTTAAAGGTAAGTCATTTTGAACAATCTTGCACTCATAAATACCTTAAAGGTAAGTCACTTTGAACAATCTTGCACTCATAAATACCTTAAATTTAAGTCATTTTAAACAATCTTGCACTCATAAATACCTTAAAGGTAAGTCATTTTGAACAATCTTGCACTCATAAATACCTTAAAGGTAAGTCATTTTGAAGATTTAGAATCCTTGTACTAAATATATTGCAGACTAAATTGATTTATTTTCCTGCTTTTTTATTTTTTTAAACAAAAAGTGTTGCCATTCTCATCACAATATGTTTTAACACATATTGAACCACAATGCCTTGATATTCATCAACTACTCCGCAGACCATAATACCTTGCTACTTATTTAATTTGGTAAAATCTTTCTTAAAATGAAAAACTTTGGCTAAAGACATGTTTAAAAAAACTCAACTTGCATTTTAGATAGCTGCTATTTTCTCTGAGTGCTTACAATTATAACAATAGGCTCACTTCCTACAGTCTTTGAATATTTTTTAATTAAAGACTCAAGATCCAATTATTGGAAAGATAATAATACTTTTAAAAAAATATGTAATCAAAGCTAAATGTATAAAGGGCTACTATGATTGTGTGTTTTCAGGAACAAGTGGAAGATATGAAGAAAAAAGAGGAAAGGATGGAGAAGCAGATGGCTGAGGTGATAGCTGAGAATAAAAAACTGGCTGAACCCCTACAGAAGGCAAAAGAAGAAGTGGATGATCTGAGGCGACAACTGGCTAATTATGAAAAAGACAAAGAAATACTTAAGGTAGTCTTTTTTTTTAAAACAGTCTATTTATTGTTGTTCTTTAATTTTCTTTTGGTAAATTCTGAGGAAGACCAAAATACAAGTATTTGTTTAGCTAGCTTATATTTTCATGTTTTAATATTCCTTTATTTTATTTTTTTAATGTATGCTTAAAGGAAATAAATGGCTTATTTATTATACCTTATCTCTCATTCACAATTTCATGTTTTTGATTTTTGAAAAAAAAAGCCACTGCTAAAGAAAAACAAGCTTATTTATTTTTCACAGAATGCTAAGGGACATGTTAAACAGCTAACAGATGAATTCAAAGCTTTGAAATGGGAACACGAAGTATTAGAACAAAGATTTCAAAAGGTGCTTTCTTTATTTTTATATTCTCATTTATGTTGATTTGGTTTGCACATCATATTTTACAAATAATTTGTACAAATCTAAGCTGACACAATCTAAATAAAAACACAATTTCTTGTATTGATGCAAATAAAGTATTAAAAAAATATATTTAATTAAAGAAAGGCATCAAGCACAGCCCACATTAACTGATGGTTTCTAATTGTCTCGCCCCAGATCCAGGAGGAAAGAGATGAACTGTATACCAAATTCCTCAAAGCTATTCATGAAGTTCAGCAGAAGTCTAGTTTTAAGAACCTTTTGCTAGAGAAGAAGTTGTCTGCCCTTGCTGACACCCTGGAAAAGAAGGAGGCCCAATTGAATGAAGTCTTGTCTGCCTCAAACCTAGATCCCACTGCACTAACTGTGGTCACAAGAAAATTAGAGGTAAATACATGAACAATTGTAGTCAAAACATAAACAAAAGTTATCTCTGACTACTGGTATATTTGATTGAATATGTTCTCATTTTTTTTTCTAGAAACAGTTGAAAACATAAAACTTTACAATTTACTACTATACTGAATTTTTAAAAAGTCAATGTCCAATACTATAACAAAACAAATTTTCCACTTCAGGATTATTTTTGGATAATTAACAAATCACATAAAAAAACAGAAAGCAATTTGATAATTATTTTAGGTTGCAGGCCATTTTTGAATAGCAGTCAGCTGACTGCTTCTTCTCTGCTGGCATTAAGGTCAAGGTTATTCCAAGGTTTCTGATGTTTTGGTTGTTGTTGTTTTTTCTATTGTATTAATGGAGATCCTTGTCCCTACCAGGATGTGCTTGATTCCAAGAACAGTGCTATCAAAGATCTGCAGTATGAATTGGCTAGAGTTTGTAAGGTGAGGTCTTGTGTTTTATTTTATAATTATTTATTTGTATCTGCAAGTTTTCTACATTTTAATCAGGATTTTTTTCTGTCAATGCTGTTTATAAATTTATATTTATATATATATTTTTTACATCTGGTTTTGGAATGTATTGAACAGTGGACTTTCACATTAAAATGCACCCTTTGAAATTTTCTTTAAGAATTTTTTTTAGATCATGATAAAAGAGATTCAATGTACTGTAGTCACTTCCCTATTTTATTAGAAATTAAGTAGACTATGATGGATAAGTTAAAAAAAAATTTCAATTGCTCAAATTATTTTAGCCTTTGGTTTATTGGGCTGGTGAGGCAGAGTTTATTAGGTTTTGAAGGCCTGGCATTCAAGGGGTTTGTGTACTCAACACAAAGTATACTCATCTTGAATTTCCTGACTATGTTCAGGGAGTAACTTCAGACATGATAAATAAACACCATTACTATCAAGGCCGTCACTTGAGACATAAAGTAACAATCTACTGCACTAACATCTGACCATATCTAGAACTATTATGATTACAGACTTATTTTTGGAAATGGCATCAACTGATCAATTGTTTGCTATTGTTGTATTAACCAGGCCCATAATGATCTGCTTCGCACATACGAGTCCAGACTGCACCAGTTTGGCATTCCAACAGAAGAACTTGGTTTCAAGCCACTCGAGAGCACAGTTGGGGGTCAGACTCTCGGCCATGGCCCAGCAGGTTTGGTCTCTGCTCCGACGTGATTGAACAATTTTTAGACTTAATACCTTTTTCATAGAGCGAGCCTACTTGGGAGAACAAGATCTCACCAGAGCAAAGGCTGTGATAAAGCGGTGCATTCATTTTGTGAACAATTTTTATAGACTGGTATATTTTATTGAATTTTGATTGTTTTTTTTGTAATTCGTATATCTAAGAAGAGTTGAAATATAAAAAACATAGAGTATCTAGTTTAAGATAAATTTTTTAGGCTTTACAATTTACTGGTATAAGAAATACGTCTTTTAGACAACCACCGTTTTTAAAAATTGTTTATTTAAATATTTATGTTATACTTCCAGTGATCTACTTTAAAAAATATTACTTGTTACACTAGGTGACTACAGTATTATGTAAAGGTAACTGGAAAAAATTGTAGTAGAAGAAACTGAAAGTTCTTTTGTATAACCTATGCTAGGCCTTATGTTTAATGAATGTATCATAAATAAACTGCAAACAAATTTTTATATTAGAGTAAAACAAAATATTTCAATAGAAATTTTGTGTGTGTAAACATTCCAATAATTTTCTCAAGTAAATTTTCCAGTTGTTTTTTTAGATTGTCAAGTTTTAGTCACAAAATTACATCGTAACTGGTTTTCTTTTTCAAGCTGTGTAAACTAAGCAATTATTTAAAGATGTTTATTTATATGCATATATACATACTTACAAAAATGTGATTTTTGTTTGTTTATTTTATTTTCCAAACGTCTGTGTTGTTACTGATGTTTCAGCCAACCTTTGTCTAAATGGCTAACTTGACAAAAAGAACATGAAATCTAGTAAATTTAACCCTGGTTGATTCTCTCCCTTAGGATAGTGAATCAGGTCTCATTGTTCTACTCAACACCCCATGAGACTCGCTACAACATTTAGTACTAGCTGAACCATCAAACAAGGCAGCATGGTCATTGTGCTGGCCAAACAATCTCTTGTAGATGCAGGCCAGTATCCTCTTGCCCCATAGACCACATGGTCTGAAATAGGTACTTTACTTAGAACCATCAAAACTTAATTAATGAAGTAAGGAAACATTAGTCCAGCATTTTCAAACCTTGACTCACCAACATTTTTATCACCCAAATATAGTCAAAAGTAAAATATAACAGATATGATTTTCTATACAGTTATTGATGCTTGTGTTCTGTGTAAAAAGGTCTTGTGACTCGGATCCGGGCCGGCTTTCGGTAAATGCCTCATTTGATTTATTCTTATCACCCTATTTATATAATCCTTAATTTCTTTTATTTGCTACATACTACATAGTGAGCTAATAATTGGGTACAAGGGAAACAACCCCAGAATCTGTAAAAAAAATTGTAGGACTGCTTGAGTTATCTATAATCTAAAACTTGAAAGCCAGATCTTTAAAAAAATAGCTATTGTGTGTTTTTATAATGGATTAGATAAATTTCATAGTTTAAAAATGACAAAAAAATTGAGATTGATAAAGTAGAAGTTAAGAATGAATGCTTGCTTGCCCTTCAATTGACTCAACTTAAATAACAGAAGCATTGGTGAACTTGTAGCATTAAACTTCATCGATACAATGCAACTAAATTTTACTTAAATTATCTGTTTTTTTTTCATGTACTATAATAATGCACAGATATTTAAAGATAACAAAAAACATTTCTAACAATTGTTTTATAATGATTTTTTTTCAATTCGTCCAATGTAGCTAAGAAAGATTTTGTTGACATATTTTTACACTTACACAAGTTAAAAAACGACAACTTTGTAGTTCACCCTACAGACCTTAAATGTCCATAGGGCTAGTGTAACAAAGTTTCCATGAGTCAATGGTCAATAGTACATGACATATCAATGTGGATTGTAGATCCATTTCCTGAATATTTTTACCCATTGAAGAAGTGGCACCAACACAGGAAACATTTTTATGTGTTCATGATTTTTATTTTTTTTATGTAGGAATAAAAAAAAAACTATTCTATTCTATTTATAAGATATATGTGATGTAGGAATAAAAAAAGAACTATTCAATTCTATTTACAAGATATATGTGATGTAGGAATAAAAAAAGAACTATTCAATTCTATTTACAAGATATATGTGATGTAGGAATAAAAAAAGAACTATTCAATTCTATTTATAAGATATATGTGATGTAGGAATAAAAAAAAGAACTATTCAATTCTATTCATAAGATATATGTGATGTAGGAATAAAAAAAAACTATTCAATTCTATTTAAGAAATAAAAAAGTAATATAAGCTATATGGTATTATTAATAACATAAAAATCACTTTTATAACTATTTTTGAAAATTTCACTTGCAAGGTCTGATACTGATATAAGTTCTCAATCTTCCCCAAATGAGGTGGGCTGGTCCTGCGAGTCCCCGTGTCCAGTGGGCCAACTGCGGTCGCCCCCACCCCCATCTCTGAGGGTGTTGGGGTGAGGGGTGGTAATCACCGCGGGGCCAGGTGTAGAGCTGCTTGTCCAGTTTATACTGGCCCTAGAGGTATTGCACATCCCACCACCGAGTTCTGGTGCCCCCCTGGAGTGGGGCGGGGTGCGACGCCAGGAAGGGTATACAGTCATTGACCTGATACCGTTGGTTTCAAAGGTGATCTTGAAGGGTTGTGTCCGCTTTAGACAGGGACATCATCGTATCAGACAAAATCCACTCGACCATCGCACCTCCAGCCAAACATCACAGGGATACGAGGCAGGACTAACTCGAGTAGTGATACAGATGTACGTTCGGGAAGGGGAACACGAATGGAGCAAGCAAACCCAACAGAATGCAGAACGATATTCAATGGCATGCGAGAGACCTCCAAGCGGTGTTTTTTACTGATGAAGAAAAACACAACACACGTTCCTGTTCAGAGTGAAGAAAACTGACTGTTGATTTCTATGTTTCTGAATGACATAGCGACACATTTAAGTGAGCTGAAGTTGCATTTACAAAGACTACTGGAATGAATTTACATTTTAACTGGACATATCTTGTCTTGTCGTAAAATCAATTTCAAAACATGTAACTACATGTACATCCCTATATTAAGGCATAAGGCCTATTTTAAGATAGATAGTTGGGCTTTTTCAGAAGTTCATTGAAGCACTCAAAGCGGAGTTTTCTTATCAAAGGCAAGACTTTCAAATTGATGGACTCATTTTTTCATATTACTTCAAGCCTGACTGGTTTGATTTTTTTTTAAGGGGAGGGATATTGGCGATTTTAAAATGTAGCAAGTTGAATTTTAAACATTAAAAAAATGGGTATCCCAATGTGCCCATTTGCGGATAAAATCTGGAAGGAAGCTCCTTAGGAAAGTCATCTGCTATTCTCAACTGCTAGGCATTCGCTCTTTTTACATTAAGCTTTTGGTTCAACTTACACTTGTGAACATATTTTATCCTACATGAAAGCTCTTTTAAGCAAACAAAGAGGTCACTTACACTTGACCGCTCATTAATTGATACATACTAATTACATTTAAAAGGGTTTTTATGCTTATCTTCTTTAATTAAATATAAATATAAGTAATTCTAAAACAAATTTAAATGTATCATTAATTTGATAAATATAAGAGACTTATTTAATAGCGCTATATTATTTAATTTCTGTAATTATTAATGTTTAACAGATAAACTACTTATATGGACAAAAAATGCATGGCATGTTTATTTACAACTGTTTAACGTAAACTATTTTAATCCTCTAATAATTAAATCTTGTAATGAATCACATAATGTTGGATTTATGTAAAGAGTTAATAATTAGTCAGTAATATGTGTTATATTACAAAACATAACTTGTTTGGCATCCTTATCGAATCAAATGTGGAAACGTTTTTTTTAATTGAAAGGAGATAATAAACCCGTTTTTTTTTCGCAAATATTTCTAAGATGTTTCTTTTTTTTTCTTTTATAAAAGAATACATCGCTTACAATTTATAACTTTGAAATGATCAAACTGTAAAACGTATTTATATAAATACAATATGACTAAAGAATTTATATGTTGGCTATATTTTTAAACATTATATTAACTACTCAGTTTGTATGATTACTACGGATCAATTCCTCTGAACGACATTAGTTGCAGTACCGATCATCCGTATCACCATTAAAGACTCTGTTTAAAATAATGTGTACTAAACTATATTTGTTTTCAAACATGTATATATATAGATGGCTCTGTAACTGTAATTGGCTTACTTGTTACTACACAGTCAAAAAGAACATTATAGTCCTACACAGAAAAAAAAAAAAATAAAAAAAATAAAAAAAAAATAAAGACTTCTCAGTTAAACTGAGATCAATATACATGTATAATTATTATTAGTAAAATACTAAGTCTTAGATCCTAATCTTGACTAACAAATGATAATGTTAAGACAATATAACCATAAATGTGAAAGTCTAGTAATAAAATATTGTATTAGATCTAGATGTAAATGCAAATAAAAAAGATGATCATCACAAACACGAAATAAAACGCTTTAAAGATTTTCTCTATAAATAATCTCTTTTGATTTCGGCCTTGGTCTTACCAGGGAGTTAAATTAATTGTCCTATAAAAAATATTTTTTAAAGTATAATAGAGCAGGTTGACTTTTAGGCTGTTGGCATGTTGAATAAATTAGAAATCCTAGTTTGGCACCTGTTAGCAAAAGGTTGCCAGAATGCCAACCCCTGACCTAATCAGTAAACTTAAGTCCTATGTTTCTTCTAGCTGTATTGTATAACCGTGGCATTATAAACTAAAATTATAATTCAAAATATATTTTTTACTTATTTTTGAAAACATGTAATATGTAAATAATGTACCTGAAGATAGGACATTTTAATTATATCTTCTTATTCAATATACTCGATGATACCAGTAAATATTAAATTTATGATAGTCACAATATTTTTGGAAAAATATGTAACGTTTTATACTGCTTTCTTATCTTATATATTTATTAGGCCTACAGACACTCAATTCTGTTAATTATTTTAAGAAAGACAAAAAAACGCCTTATAATAACGTATTTATGAAATACTAGTTAAAAAAACAACTTAAGTAGGCCTGAATATATTTAAATAAAAAAACACCAAATTGGCGTAAATGTAATCAGGGACCAGACTAGGCCTATATTCTTAAAAGTGCAATAAAAGCAGGCCTGAGCATTATTCTGCTAATATGTAAGCTTATAGCTTGAGATATCTTGGCTAAATATTGGGCCAATATAGTGTGTTGTTATGGTGTTTACATAAGCCAATAGTCAATGCCCGTTACTAGGCGCAAATGGCGGGGTGAAATGTCCATGTGTTTTCCCGGATCTATCTCTGAGTTCCGGGTGTCTTAAGGCGTAAGAGGGCAATGAATTCACAATAATAACAACATGCAAATGAAAGGGAGACAAACGTATTTTAATTTACACAACTTTAAAATCTAAAATTCAGTTTTTGTGATTTTCTCAAAGTTGTTTCTGTGATATTAAATGTTGACTTTATAAAGTTATAAACCTCTAGACTAGACTGTATATAGATAGGTCTAGATCTTTATAGCATAGTCTTTCAATGCCTTCGATAAAATTAACTACGAACACAAGGCGCAATACTGAAGAATGGATTTGTAGAGCAAAATTACACAACAGGTAGGATTCGATTAAAACAAAAAAATATTGCACTGAAAATGTATTAAGATATCGTTGGTTTATCTATCTATCTATCTATCTATCTATCTTTCTATCTATCTATCTATCTATCTATCTATCTATCTATCTATCTATCTATCTATCTATCTATCTATCTATCTATCTATCTATCTATCTATCTATCTATCTATCTATCTAATCTATCTATCTATCTATCTATCTATCTATCTATCTATCTATCTATCTATTCAATCTAATGTATATGTCGGTATAAATGTCTGTCTATCTATCTAGCTATGAAATCAGCCAGCGGGTACGTTCAAAATGTCTGCTTGTCTATCCAGCTATTAAGTTAATATATCACATTAAGTCTTTCTTTTTATCAAAGTATCTTTCTTGTCGATCTGCCCGTTGAGCCACACACATACACAACTTGTCCACATAGGGACACATTTTGCTTTACAAGTTACAAGTTTACATGTTTGTAGTTATAAGGGGAGTTAATGCTGTAAAAGGAGTTAATGTCGTAAGGGGAGTTAATGCAAATAAGGGGAGTTAATGTGGTAAGGGGAGTTGTTGTATTAAGGGGAGTTAATTTGGTAAGGGGAGTTAATGTATTAAAGGCGAGTTAATGCGGTAAGCGGATTTAATGTAGTAAGGGGAGTTAATGTGGTAAGGAAAGATAATGTAGTAAGGGGAGATAATGTGTTAAGGGGAGTTAATGTAGTAAGGGGAGTTAATGTAGTAAGGGGAGTTAATGTAGTAAGGGGAGTTTATGTAGTAAGGGGAGTTAATGTGGTAAGGGGAGTTAATATAGTAAGGGGAGTTAATGTAGTAAGGGGAGTTAATGTAGTAAGGGGAGTTAATGTGGTAAGGGGAGATAATGTAGTAAGGGGAGATAATGTGGTAAGGGGAGTTAATGTAGTAAGGGGAGTTAATGCGGTAAGGGGATTTAATGTAGTAAGGGGAGTTAATATAGTAAGGGGAGATAATGTGGTAAGGGGGAGTTAATGTATTAAGGGGAGTTAATGTGGTAAGGGGAGTTAATGTATTAAGGGGAGTTAATGCGGTAAGGGAATTTAATGTAGTAAGGGGAGATAATGTAGTAAGGGGAGTTAATGTAGTAAGGGGAGTTAATGTAGTAAGGGGAGTTAATGTAGTAAGGGGAGTTAATGTAGTAAGGGTAAATAATGCGGTAAGAGGAGTAAATGTGGTAAGGGGAGTTAATGTAGTAAGGGTAGTTAATGTAGTAAGGGGAGTTAATGTAGTAAGGGGAGTTAATGTAGTAAGGGGAGATAATGTGGTAAGGGGAGATAATGTAGTAAGGGGAAGTAAGTAAGTAAATATAAACTTTGACCCACAATGGGCCGTATTGCTGCTGAGAGTTAACACCCTTGCCCATTTTACAATTACGGTATATAAGATTGACTTGTATAAGGGGCAAGGGTGTTAACTCTCAGCAGCAATACGGCCCATTCTCTCATAGAACCAAGGCCTTATTTGTGTGTGTGTGTGTGTGTTTATGTGTTCTCGTGTGTGTGTGTGTGTGTGCAAACAAAAGGTTGTGGTATAATCAAGAATCAAATTAATTCTCAACGTAAACAGACTCGCCGCTTATTTTATTTGTCAGCACACACCACCAAGAATAACTTCTGCATTCGTGCATGCCATTAACTGTCCCGTGTTGTCAACCCCTTCATCGCCCTAATTAGCATTAACCATACCACTAGTGAACAAAAAATTAGCAGCAGCTACCAACCTGCCAATCTCCCTATCTCAAATAGCTTATAGTTTCTCTTTTTTTTTTTAAACCTGGAAATCTCACGATGGGAGGCGTGGATAATTACTCATTGTACTCTTTACGCACGAGCCTGTCACGTCACGGACCAGAATGGAGATACGAAGTGATCTGTTTCTGAGCCCTGTTTCTGAACACTGCTTTTCATTAACGTTAGGAAGTGATCTGTTTCTGAGCCGTGTTTCTGAGCACTGCTTCTCATTGAAGTTAGGAAGTGATCTGTTTCTGAAACTTGTTTCGGCATACTGCTTCTCATTGAAGTTAGGAAGTGATCTGTTTCTGAGCCGTGTTTCTGAGCGCTGCTTCTCATTGAAGTTAGGAAGTGATCTGTTTCTGAGCCGTGTTTCTGAGCACTGCTTCTCATTGAAGTTAGGAAGTGATCTGTTTCTGAAACTTGTTTCGGCATACTGCTTCTCATTGAAGTTAGGAAGTGATCTGTTTCTGAGCCGTGTTTCTGAGCGCTGCTTCTCATTGAAGTTAGGAAGTGATCTGTTTCTGAGCCGTGTTTCTGAGCACTGCTTCTCATTGAAGTTAGGAAGTGATCTGTTTCTGAAACTTGTTTCGGCATACTGCTTCTCATTGAAGTTAGGAAGTGATCTGTTTCTGAGCCGTGTTTCTGAGCGCTGCTTCTCATTGAAGTTAGGAAGTGATCTGTTTCTGAGCCGTGTTTCTGAGCACTGCTTCTCATTGAAGTTAGGAAGTGATCTGTTTCTGAGCCGTGTTTCTGAGCACTGCTTCTCATTGAAGTTAGGAAGTGATCTATTTCTGAGCCTTGTTTCTGAACACTGCTTCTCATTGAGGTTAGGAAGTGATCTGTTTCTGAAACTTGTTTCGGCACACTGCTTCTCAAGGTGTTAGAAAGTGATCTGTTTATGAGCCTTGTTTCTGAACACTGCTTCTCATTGAGGTTAGGAAGTGATCTGTTTCTGAGTCATGTTTCTGCACACTGCTTCTCATTGAAGTTAGGAAGTGATCTGTTTCTGAGCCTTGTTTTTGAGCACTGCTTCTCATTGAAGTTAGGAAGTGATCTATTTCTGAGCCTTATTAGTAGTGTAATGTAAGATTTAGGTATCATTCTTACTCCGAGGATTAATTAGGTGCGACCTTTTGAACTGGGATGAGCGTGAACTTCCGGTGAAATTTACCGCCATTTTCGTAAATAAAAACCATGCTTTTGGTGCTGTTTGACAATTGATTTCAACTTCGACAGCCAGTTCTGGTCTTTTTTAACATCAAAAGTGAGTAGGCAGTAATTAATACTTAGAAAATAATTACTTGATTAAATACAGTATATAAAGGTTTATACATCTAGTGCAATCGTAAATAAAATGACATGCGAATTCTTAAAGTTAAAATAAAAAAATTACTCTAGATTTACATGTCTTATAATATCAAAAAAAATATAAAAAAAATAAAAAAAATTGCATTAATGTATAATAATTCTATTAAAAAAAAAGAGTTTCAGATTTTAGAATTTAGAGCTCGTAACATTTATACTAATAGCCAAAACGTTTTTTAGTTTAGAATACAAATGTTTAACCCTGTCTTACTACAACAAAAAGAAAAAAAAATACAAAAGGTAATAATGACAAAATACAAAAAAATAATTACACGATTACTCCCCTTGGATACATCCCTTCCGTCATATTGGATACCACGTGGCAATTACTCCCCTTGGATACACCCATGTTCCTAAAAAAACCATGTAGGCCTACAATGTTACTACTACTATTAATACCGAGACTATGACTTCTGTATAACAGAAAGTTTAAAAGACGCCATCAGAAGCACATTGAATATTTTAGTTTAGACTGATTCATGTGTTAACTATTAAAATTTTAATATTGCCTGAATACTTTTACAAAAACATTAAAAAATTGGAAATTAGAAAAAAAATAAAACGAGCTGCAAGATTCATACAATAGTGAATATTTCCAATTAACAAGAGTAACACCCTTAGTCAAATCACTAAACCTAGAAACACTAGAGGGCAGAAGGGCAAAGAGTGAAGTAGTAATAATACACAAGGCATTAAACTCTAATTTAGAAATACAACCCAATAACAACCTGTTGCAAAGCTCAGATAAACCTAAAGACAAAAACACTTTCCTTAGGGGACGTCCATTAATTACGTCAACAAAATAGGGGAGAGGAGGGGTCTGAAAAAGTTTGACAATTGTTGACTAGGGGGAGGGGGGGGGAGGTCAAGAAAAGTTGACGTCAACAATGTTACTTTTTTAAAATAAATAATGATACAAATTTATTACAAAATTCTAGGCTACATTTGTCATGTGCCACTTACATAGCAGACATAATAATATATAAACATGGTTTTACGTTAATACAAACATATTAATTAAAATTACGGACGCTACATTTGACATGTCCTTTTTGTGTTCATCTTGTTAGTTTGTAGATCTATGTATGAGTGGAAAGTGGAAACTAATGCAATTGTTAGCACTGCAAAATGACAGATAAATTGTAAAAAACTTCACCTTCGCTGTAGTCTAGCGAGCCATTGTGACTGGAATAACAAAAGAACATAAACACACCAACAAACATTCTGCATTCATTCATCCAGCCACTTGCATTTGAATCTCCTGCACTTCCTGGTGGAGCATCTCTAATAAAATGGTCTTTGAAGTGAACCCGAGGAAAAATAAAAAATGGGGGAATACTATTTCCAGTAGCATTTACTGTGCAAGCAAGTGTAACTAGTGCTCCTCTTTCTGCAGAAGTGATGGCCCCAATCTGCTTTGTACCCCGTCTTGCAATAACTTTATTAGGTTTTTGTACAGTTGTAACTGCTGTTTCGTCCATATTCCAAATGTCATTAGGAGAAAATGAATAACGTCCAAAGCATTGTTGTAGATTATCAAAGAATAATTTCACATTTGCTTTATTGAAACTGGAAGCTCTACTTAAACTTGTTGCTTCAGGCTGCCTAATGGAGATCAGTGGATGGCGTTTCATAAATGCAGTAAACCAATCCTTTCCTGCTTCTTTTGATTTCATCCAAGATGTAGGCATGGAAACACAATTTTTTTCTGCCAGTTGAAAAGCCAGCTTTTTTACTTCTTTAGGAGACAATCCAAAATACATTTCAGAAGCTTGCAAAAGATATGTGACCAGTTCTTTTTCAATAATGTCTGGCAGTATCTGTCGATTTTTAATATACCCAACACTAATGCTGTGTGGCTTCTCTAGTACATCAGTCATGGTTAGTTTCTTGCAATATCTTGCTAGTGTTCGATAATTTATGCCATAGTCTTTTGCTACTCCTCTGATAGATTTAGCATTCATTTTGACATCTTCAATAGCACGAAGCATAATATCTTTAGGAATGTTGCCTTTATTTGATTTTCTACAAAATTGTCGCGGCATTTCTGTAGAGAAAAAAAAACATATTTATTATGTAAAATATTTCATTTTCAATTTAAAAAAATTAATGGGGTTGGTTGTCACAGTGTGACAACCATCCCCATACATCATGTGACAAGCAACCCCATTCATGACTAATATTACTTTGATTTGATTTTACTTAGATGCACACATTTTAATTGCCATGTGCTAGTTTATTTAAATTCATAATTCATTAAACTAACTAGATAATGAATATTAAAAACATCCATGTTTGTATTAAATCCGATAGAAGAAAAACTTAAAATATCAAAAATTTTACTTACCAAGGCTTAAATTGATTTTTTTTCAATAACTTTTTTTGTAAACGTCTGATCGACTTGAAATCAAATGAGCAGATACATGCTGCTTATGTTCATTAAAAAAGTGATTCAAAAGTTTCGCATCTTTTCTATTCTTTTTAATATAAGCGTTGTGACAACCAACCCGCGTGACAACCAACCCCGCTCTCCCCTACGTTCAGAAACAGAAACCCAGTTTTTTGCCGCTCAGTAGGCCTACATCTAAATTAGGCGCCGTTCTGTTATTGAGTCCTGAAAGGACTATGAACACCGTCCGAGAGTCGACTGCTTTAATTCAACGCCCATGGTTGAGTCTTTTCCAAGTTCCAACCCTTGAAACCATGTTTGGATCAGCGTTAGCAGGCCATCCACTCCGACATGGAAAGATATGAGTAGGCAGGCGTTGTCCTACAAGGCCGTCGCTTGTTTGGGTCGGCTTGCTCTGTTCGGATTCCCCTTTTACGAACGTACATTTGCTCGAGCCATCCATGGCTTGCCTCGTATTCCTGTAATGTGGGCTGACGGTGTGTTGGCCGAGCGGATTTGTCTGACACGGAGATGTCATCCCCTCAAGGCCACCTTTGAAAGCAGCCGTCTTTACAGGACGTTTTGTATACCTTTCCGTACGTCGCATCAGCCCCCCACCCGGAGACGCCAGAAATCGGACAGTGGGGTAGGCCTACCTCACAGGCCCCCTCTAATGGAAGAACAGAACAAGCCGATTAATCTCCAGACTTGGAGCTCGGGATACCACGCCTCTCTCCGTCACTTACAGAGATGGGAGTGGAAGTATCTCGGCGACCGCTTGTCCCATGCATTAGCTCACTGGTCAGACTCGGAGAACCAAGTTAAAAGGTCTAAGAAAAATAAAATCGGACGAGCCCGTCTTGTGTCCAGGGCGTGACGTTTAGCGTTGAGCTCAGCTCTGTCCGGACCCGCTGCGGGAGCTCTCCCCCATGCGTTCGCCCGCTGGTGTATTCTTAATGGGAACGTATCGGCGGTTTACACACTTCGCCAGCTTAGGGGCTCATAGGTACAGAAGTGAAATTAGGCGCCAGAGACTGGCGTTCGTTATATATACCATGTAAGTGATAGCTGGGATGGGCAATATAACTAAAAACAACAATAGGCCCTCTCTGAGACTATGTTTGAATTGCATTGAATGAAGTGTAGGCCTATTGTGTGAATCCAACATGGTTATTTTAAAATATTTCCTTCAGAAATATAATTCGTGGCCCATGAAGTCCGAAATACTTAGCCTACCATTCCTTTTAACATCCCTAATTCTGATATATAAACAAATATATTTTTGCAGACACGTTCAAATGGGTGAAACATTAAAATTTGGTGATTAGGCTAAATATAGTAATTTTTTAGTTTTAATTTCTAATTTTGTAAAAAAAAAATGTATGAGATAAAAATGTATTAGTAGGCCTATACTGGCGTAGCCAGATTGCAAGGTGTGGGTGGCAAATAGTGCAAGGTAGGAGCGTTAGGGGCAAGGAAGCCAACTACCGTGTGTATAATCTTATAATGTGTGTGTGTGGAGAGGGGGGCAATAATGCAAGAAGGAATAGTGAGCATATGGTTAAAATAGCAGGTTAATTTACAACTGGTGCACAGATTCCCCCTAAGCTATTTAACAATTAACATTGTACTAAAACCTCATTAGTGAAACGTACAATCAGAAAGTATTCAATATTTCTATATGTAAAGAACAATAGTAAATAAAAAGGAAAGAAATATTGTTAAAATCATCGGATTGGAAAAAAAAATTGGGAGGGGCGATGGGGGATAGTAAGCATGTAACACCCCTTTCGTGTCAAACGCCTATGAGAGTTCTATCTAGTCAATATAAAATCTTTAAAACAAGTCTAAAAATGTATAACAATTAGTTATAGTAAAGATCTAGACCTTTCCGTTTGAAATCTATTTTAAACATAAAAGCCAGCCTTTAATTTTTTTTTTACTTGTTATAGGGGGGGGGGGGGTAACGAATTGTTGACGTAATTATACAGGGGGGGGGGTCTCTGAAAGTTTGACAGTTGTTGACAAGGGGAGGGGGGAGGTAAAAATCGCCAAAAAATTGTTGACGTAATTAATGGACGTCCCCTTATGCAAGAACAAATGGATAAAAGTACTCTTTCTTCCCGAGTGGCATTCGGGCATGGAATGGGTTGCCTGAACAAACCAAGAAAACCAGTAACTTAACATCATTAAAAAAATGAATAAAATGCAAGACTGGCCTCGGACCACGGATGAACGTAGGACGCAATAATCTTCTTTATAAAAGGAGCGTCTGTAACGTATAAGATAAGATAAAATGATCGTGAAAAAATAAAATAATAAAATACACGTGTTAACCTCATGCATGGATAGTTTTAATTTGGTTACGTCCCCACATACCAGTACAGTGAATTATTGATTGTTGCCTCTGTATGTGCGTGTGTATATGTGTGTGTATGTGTTTGAGTGTCTGTATTGTATGTATGGTTAGGTCTGTGTGTGTGAGAAACTTTTTCAGGTATCCGTAGGTTTGGTTAAAGTTGTCAATTTCATTTTAATTTTTTGGTGTAAGTAGCAAAAGGACAAAGGGTTGTTACTTATTGATCTGCGGTGAATGTGTCGGAATGTATAATTATCTCCCGTGAATCCCGCATTCTCATCTAATTAATTATACATTTTTTTGGAGTTAGGCCACGTGTGTAGATCTTCTCGTGAATATAGATAGATTCCCGTAGGCTTATTTCATCCAATTAAATAAACATTTGTGGATACAGGAGGTGGGGGTACGTATTGATCGACTCTCTCCTGAATATTGTAAATTGTTCAACACAAAAAAAGCAGAGAAAGATACATAGATACATTGATAGAGAGAGATAGCTAGATAGATAGATACATAGATATATAGATAGATATATAAATAGATAGAGAAACAGAGAGACAGAGATATAGAGGGGTAGCGAGATAGAAAAATACATAGATAAATAGATAGATAGATAGATAGAGAGAGAGAGAGAGAGAGAAACAGAGAGACAGAGATATAGAGGGGTAGCGAGATAGAAAGATAGAGAGAGCGAGAAAGAGATAGATAGATAGAGAGAGAAAGAGAGACAGAGGGATAGATAGATCGAGATATAGAGAGATATATAGATAGATATAGATATAAATAATCAGCTAGATATAGATATATATAAATATTGATAAATATATATAGATATAAATAGATAGAGAGAGAGATAGAGAGAGATAGATAGATCGAGAGATAGATAGAGAGATAGAGAAATAGAGAGACAGATAGATACGTAGATATAGATATAAATAGATAAATGTATCTGAACCCTGCTTCTCATTGGAGTTAGGAAGTGATCTGTTTATGAGCCTTGTATCTGAACCCTGCTTCTCATTGGAGTTAGGAAGTGATCTGTTTATGAGCCTTGTATCTGAACCCTGCTTCTCATTGGAGTTAGGAAGTGATCTGTTTATGAGCCTTGTATCTGAACCCTGCTTCTCAGTGGTTTTCCTATGTTTTCAGGATGAGCCAAGATCTTTTTCGTTGTGGGAATATCAACTTGGTCGTCTGCCTGCTTGTCATTCTCTTCGGAGTCTCCTCCTGGGTGGATATCAATGGGCTCTGGGTGGAGCTGCCCATCTTGGTGCAGCGCTTGCCTGAAGGTTGGGACTTACCTTCTTACATGGCGGTCATCATTCAGGTAAGTCAAGGTATTTTGTCAGGTATAGCCTAAAGATTGTGACCATACATAGACATATACTTATATATTTTTCATTGTATAGATAGTATATGTTTATTAGTCTTCAGTTTGAGAGAGAGAGAGAGAGAGAGAGAGAGAGAGAGAGAGAGAGAGAGAGAGAGAGAGAGTAATAGTGAGAGTGAAAGAGAAGGGTGGCTGAAATGAAGAAAAAAAGGAGAGAGTGTAATTGCTTTTGGAGATTCAACAACTTACGTTGAATGTCGCTCGTTTTATTTTTCTGGTAGGTAGACTATATTCTATGCACAATTTAGTGTATAGTATATTATAGTATAATAATAAGTAACTTGAATTAGATCTACATGTGACATGTCGCCAAAAGCACTTTTAAGTCCGAGTGTCTTCAACCTTAAAACCGATACTTGCTTTTCAAGTGGGAATTTGTTCAAACACTGTTTGCATTCAAAACATCCGTATTCAAATAGAAACTGTTCAACATTGTTATATCCAGGTTGTCTATAATATGTTAAATCATACAGAGCTTTCAGCATAAGCTTATTGAATACTATATTCAAAACCAAAAAGGAATATTCTAAAAATCAAACCAGCAAAATGTCCACAGTTAAGCACAATCAAACACCATCGTCAGAAGAAGTCTACTAAATAGGTTTTAGTGTGTGTATAATTTGTGAGTCCAAAAGGTGTGAGGGAGAAAGAGGGGGGTGGGGGTGAAACTATCGTGGGTCTACCAAATTATTCCGCGTTAATTTTCCCCTTTCTCTATCAATGTCGTCATAAGCATAGATATTGATTCATTTCGTATATGTTTTATCTTATTTTATACTAGTTTAGATAGACCAGAATAATCTGCACCTTTACAATGACAGATCACATTTAATCTAAAACAATCATATTTTAAAACAATAACAACAAATCACGCACAATCTACAATAACTTAAAAAAAACGAACATGTCTGCCTGTAGTTTGTAGAGGCGTATTTGTTTCTGTACGTCATTCGTCTGTCTATCTACATGTTTGTCTGTTGGTACGTATGTACGTTTGTTGATCTATATTATAATTGAGCTGTCTATGTAATTAGTAGCTGCCATTAACTCGTGCTGTCTAAAGATGTTATCAATCTAGAGATTTCATTATACTTCTACAGGTCGCCAATATTGCACCTCTGGTATACACCATAGCAAGCGCCCTCTACCCCCACCGTGTGCTGGATGTACCAGTCGCCTACCTGATCATCTCCATGGGCGCCATCTCGTGTTTCCTGTTGGCCTTCCTCTGGGACTTCACCTCCACGGTGGCCGGTCGTCCACACAGTACGGCGTTGTTCGTTCTCCAGTTCTGCCTGGCCCTGGTGGACTGCACGTCTTCTGTAGCTTTCTTGCCGTTCATGTCCAGACTCAAAGCGCGATATATGCCAGTGTACTTCATTGGCGAAGGCTTCAGTGGGCTCATACCAAGTCTTGTGGCACTAGGACAAGGAGCAGGCAGTATGAAATGTGTGGAAGTGACATTGGCTCATAACGAGACCAGCTCAACCACTTTAAACTGTAGCGAAACGTACACAACAAAGCATTCGCATTTGAGCTCAAACTGTTCAGATTTAAACCAAATCAAATTGAACACCCCAACAGCTACCTTTACTGCTTTTCCAGTGTTCGAAGAGCCAAGGTTTTCTGTGCGGACATTTTTCCTGTTCTTAATGACACTAATGATCATCAGCCTCGTTTCATTTGCCCTGCTAAACTGCTGGTCCTACTGCAAAAGGGAGTTCGTTAGCCCGAATCAGCATAGCGATGACCAGAAAGCTCACCTCAAGTCGAAACAGGCCTTTCTCGCGGGCGACAACGATGGCGCTGTAGTTCCTTTTGACGCCTTATCGTTTGGCGAATCGGATAGCAAGGTGAAGGGCTCGGTACGAGCAACACAGGAGAAAATATCAGGTCAAAAATGTGCCATCTTCCTGCTATTGACCATTTGGATTAACGCCCTGTCTAACGGGATTCTACCATCAATACAGACCTACGCATGCTTACCTTACGGCATCCAGGTGTACCATTTGAGTGTTAACATGGCCAGTATAGCCAACCCCGTTGCGTGCGTCGCTCTACTTTTCATGAAAATGAAATCAGTGGCTGGGACTTTGATGACCTCAACACTGGGCTCGCTATTAGCCACATATATCATATATTCTGCCGCGTCAAGTCCATTCCCACCACTCGTAGGGCATTATCTTGGATCTCTTATAACTGTAAGTTATTTATGCATAGATTTATTTAGCAAAGCATTTTATGCCACCATTCTTGGGGGAGATACCTTCTCTAGGTTTTTTCCCCAGATGGCGGATATGGGAAAACCCTTAGATATAAGGGTTAGCTGTTAATATCAAACGACAGCCTTGGACCAACTAGTTTTTTTTTTTTGTTGTTGTTTTTTTGTAGGGCGGGTTAGGGTGAGAGTGATGAGGAATATCCAGCGGTTCGGATATTGCAAATAACACTCCTCAACAAACTAAAGGAAATTACTGCAAAAATCTTGTATTGGGCGCTTAAACTCGGGCAGATGAATTCCGACAGCTAGGTGAGAAAAACGAAAAAAAACAACAACAAACAACTACTGCCTTGAAGATTGTCTTTGGTATTCTATGGATATGGAAGCACGTCCTTAATAAAAAGCAGGCTGAAACCTGGTGCATTGGGCGTTAATGGCACAAAACTGTGACAAAACATACTGCCACACGATTCTCAATAAAAACAAAGTAAATTCCACCATTGGCAAAGGACGGATTCCGAATGAATAATGTCCCCTCAGCATATGTGACCAAGAATGTAGAGGAGGGTTTTAAGCTTTCTAACACTCAGTAGGATTGGTGGTGAGGGGGGGGGGGGGTAGGTTTTGGCTACTAAGTCAATGTTTAATTCATTCAAAATGTTTATCTCGTTTCAGATCTTTTCTTGGACGTTGACGGTTTTTCTTCTAACTTACTCCAAAGTTGCCATAGCGACCACGTTACGGTCAAAAGGCGAAAGGGGGATGTTGTGGGTCGGTGCAGCGTCACAGGCCGGATCTTTGACAGGAGCTTGTGTCACATTTCTTTTAGTTAACGTTTACAAACTGTTTACTGTTGCCAACCCGTGTATTTAGGTTGCAACTATTTATTGTTGCCGACCCATCTATTAAGGTTTTAACTGTTTATTGATGCCAACCCATGTATTTAGGTTTCAACTGTTTATTGTTACTAACTTGCTAGCCCATGTTTTTAAGTTTGAACTATTTATTGCTGCCAGCCCATGTATTTTGATTTTTAATTCTTTGCCACCATGTCTTGTAGACCTATTTAGGTAGACCTATACACTATTGAGTGTTGCCAACAATGATGTAAAATATAGGCCTTATAGATCGCTTATTGTCCAAAAGTGTGTGTAGATTAGATGTCGACTTCGGCTTGAGAGTAGTGTAGTGTGTAGTTTTCAGGTATTATTTGAGGAGCCGCTCCTACGCTCCTCAGTTGACCTTTGACCTTTGACCCGGAAGTGACCTTTGACCCGGAAGTGACCCCAACCGGAAGTCGTTGTACCGGAAGTGACGTCATCCAAGATGGCGTCTTGGCGTGTTGTTATACGACCGGTCGTGACCTTTTGACCTTTTGACCTAGTGACCTTTTGACCTAGTGACCCCACTCCTCAATTGACCCCGCTCCTCAGTTGACCTACTCCTCAATTGACCCCGCTCCTCAGTTGACCCCACGCCTCAATTGACCCCACTCCTCAATTGACCCCACTCCTCAATTGACCCCACGCCTCAATTGACCCCACTCCTCAATTGACCCCGCTCCTCAGTTGACCCCACTCCTCAATTGACCCCGCTCCTCAGTTGACCCCACTCCTCAATTGACCCCACTCCTCAATTGACCCCGCTCCTCAGTTGAACCAAGATGTAAAGAGGCGTTTATTAACCATAATTAGCATGTAAAGGGGTGTTTTTTAATTACTAAGGGCCCTAATTATTACATTTGATTCAATAATTCTCTAATAAGATGCTTATTTACTTGCTGGGGTACAGTAATTTTCTTAATTTATTCTTAACTAATTAACTAATTATATTTTTTTTAACCATAATTAGCTTGTAAAGAGGCGTTTATTAACCAAAATTAGCTTGTAAAGAGGCGTTTATTAATTACTAAGGGCCCTAATTATTACATTTGATTCAATAATTCTCTAATAAGGGTCATTTTTACTTACTTGGAGACAGTAATTGTATACTTAACTAATTAACTAATTTTAATTTTTATAAACATAATTAGCTTGTAAAAGGGCGTTTTTAATTACTAAGGGCCCTAATTATTACATTTTAATCAATAATTGTCTTGTAAGAGGCACATTTACTTATTGGGATAGAGTAATTTTCTTAATTGTATACTTGATTAATTAACTAATTATTATTTGAATAGCCATAATTAGCATGTAAAGGGGCGTTTATTAATTACAAAGGGCCGTAATTATCACATTTTCATAAATAATTCTCTAATAACGTACCTTATTAATTACTTGGACACAGTAATTTTCTTAATTTATTCTTAACTAATTAACTAATTATACTTTTTATAACCATAATTAACTAGTAAAGGAACTTTTTTAATTACTAAAGACCGTAATTATCACTAAATAGACCACATTTTATATACTTTTTAAACTTTTACTTACTTGGAGGCAGTATTTTTTTTTTTTTTTTTTTTTTTTTGTATTCTTAATTAATTATCTAATTATAGTTTTTAGTCATAATTACTAATTAATAATTTTCTTTTAAACATAATTATTTTTAATTTGAATTGATAATCAATGTTTTGAAAGTATAAACATATATCCTTATACATTTTTAGAACCCATGAGGCGCTTATTCATATCGCTGTCGAAATTTTACCTGAGCAGCTGTTTGTTTTTATCGCTCAGCGCGTCTTTTAATGACTTTTTCAGCTGTTGTGTAAACTCTTTGGTGGTGCCGTTCTAGCTATTTTAATGACCTGGTGTGAAAAAGAGATAAAACTGCCCTTTCAAAGCCTGCTATGGGAGATAATTCAAGTAGCACTAAACGTTTTTTTTTCTTTACAACTTACGTTTCCCATGATATTTTTTTATTTTGTTTTTATCATTTGCATTAGTTTTGGGGGTATTTTTTCTTTGTATTTCGAGTATTCCTTTTTAAAATATTTCTCTTTTCAATTTAAAGAATTTAAATTGTTTAATCGTTAAATGCAATGTTTGACTTACTATAAAACCATTATTTTTATTTTTTTAAACTTATATATTTTACAATTTAAACGATAAGTAAATACAATTTTTACTTACTAAAACTAGTAATTTCTATATTTTCATACGAAATTAATTAACGAATTTTATTTTTTTTAAAGTCATACATATCTTGTAAGGCGAGTTTTTACTTATTAAGAGGCGTATATTTCTTTAATTAAGGCTTACATTATATAACTTTTGTTTAAATTCTTTAATAAGACACCCTTTTTATTTACGAACTTTTTACTTACATAGTTAACATTTGTATCTTTTAATTATTCTTTACAATTTTAATTGATAATACATGTAAATACCTTTTACTCAACTAGTTTAAAATTTTCCCTTTTAAACATACATATTTCAAATTTGAATTGATAATCATTGTTTTAAAAGCCTAAACACTAAACATTTTTAGAACTCCAGGGCAAAATATAAAGTCCAGATGTTGTGAGAGTTCCCAAAGTACATTATTTTAGTGTATGCGTATTTTGAATGTGTATGTATGTGTATGCAAATAAGAGAGTTCTTTAAAGTTACTAAAATACTATACTACAATAGTTTATATCTTTTAAATGTAGAAATGTACAATAAGTGTCTCTTTAACTATTAAAAGTCAGTTTGTTAAATTGTTGTATCTTTTAATTTTTGTCGTATAATTTTTACTTAATAGGATTAAACATTTTAAAATTTAAGTAACTTAAGTGTTTCAAGTGATGTCCAATATGGCGGGTCAGAAGGGGGCGGATCCAAGATGGCCGATCCGAGTGTTCCATGTGATTATTTGTGTGTAGTGTTACACGTGATTTTATCATCGTGGTTTAATTAAAGATACCGGAAAACAAGATGGCGTCCGATGTACGTGGCATACAAGGGCAGTAACCGTGTAATTAAATTTGTATTTTTAATTAACTTTATGGTTGTAGACAAGATGATGGAAGGGGTGTATTGAAGTTGTTGACTCCACTGTTCCACATGATGATGAACCGGAAGTAAGATGGCGTCCAATTTACGTGGCATACAAGGGCAGTAACCATGTAAATAATTTTTTTAAACAGTAAACAAAGAAAGTTTTAATTTTTTTTTTATTTTTATTTGCGTTCAAGTACATCAAACAGAGAATAAAACAACAACAATATATAATATAATTATAATATTCGATTCACAGTGTTCAGGATTTGTAGAGCGAAAAGTGCACAAAGTGTCAAGATCCCAATGCCTGCAGCAGCACAGCCTAGGATTGTCTTAAGTGAGGGCCAAGAGCTGCCATTTTTATTCTCACCTCTACCAGACTTGAATTCCAAAAACCCTTCCTGTGTTGAAGAAGATGGAAGCTAGTTTAATATACGCTTTTATATTTAACTTTCTATAGGATGATTTTTGTTTAAAGAGTGTCTTTGTTACTCTTGTGAACCTATTACTTACCCAGTTATTATGACTATTTAGCCAACTCGACAGATGTATATCAATATATGTTGTTAACCATTCTAGAAGATTATCTACTAGGTGGTATTTCTTTAGTTGAAAACACCGAGCTGCAAATTGACCCGAAAAGTCAAACAACGCCACAATTCGTCCCCAATTTATATCCTCACAAAATATTTCTATAACGATCGATGCGAAAGTGTCATACGCATTGTCATCAGTTATGACTAGACCATCTATTAGGTTATCAAATCTATTCTTAAATCGTTCTTCAAATTCATCTCCTAGTATTCTCATAGCATTTTGAACAGAATTTGGAGTGTTGATAATACTTTCATGCCGACCATCGTTTCTCCAAGTATACCCATTGCATTGTAAACGATATTTTATGTAATCCACCGCAATGCTACGCGTATTTTCATGTCCTATAGACATATTATTTTCACGAGAACTAATAAGAATTACAAAAATAACCGTTTTACTTAACGAAAAACCACAACACTTTTAAACAACTGAATAAGGAAGACTACATAATTTTATAAAAATTAGCTGAATAGTGGAAAAAGACCACCAGCTGACAAGCAAACATTTAACGAGCAGTTGTTAAACAGCTGCCCGCTAGGCACTGACCAAGGTAACGACTTCCTGTCCAGGTGTTGAATCCATTATCGGGCCGTCGCCCGCTGTGCCAGATAATGGCTTCCTGTCCAGATGTTATTGCACTTACCTGACCGTGAGAAAACCTAAAAGCTAACATTCCCACGACCAGAGTAATGGTTTCCTGTCCAGGTGTTGAATCAATTATCTGGTCGCTGGGCGCTGACCAAGTTAACGACTTCCTGTCCAGATGTTATTGCACTTACCTGACAGTGAGAAAATCTAAAACCTAACATTCCCAGGGTCACGCCAAACCTAACCGTCAACAACGTTCCCACTTTTTTTATTGTCTTCTTCAATCTCTGCCTTTTTTTTTACTAACTTCTTATTTCTTTTTCGAAAAAAATTTTAAGTACTATTTCTCAAACTCTCCCTCTCTCAAAAAACTTTGTGGACAACCTTTTTTAAAATTTTTCTCTCTCGCAAAAAAACTTTGTAGGACACCTTCCCAAAATCTCTCTCTCCAGACAAACTTTTTTAAGTACGTCTTCCCAAAATCTCTCTCTCCAGACAAACTTTTTTAAGTTCACCTTCCCAAAATCTCTCTCTCCTGACAAACTTTTTTAAGTACAACTTTTCAAACTCTCTCTCTCCTGACAAACTTTTTTAAGTTAACCTTCCCAAAATCTCTCTCTCCTGACAAACTTTTTTAAGTACAACTTTTCAAACTCTCTCTCGCTTGACAAACTTTTTCTTAGTTCACCTTCCCAAACTCGCAATCTCTCTCGACAAACTTTTTTAACTTCACCTTCCCAAAATCTTTGACACTCTCGAAAACTTTTTAATTTGAAGTTCACCTTCCCAAAATCTTTGACACTCTCGACAAACTTTTTTAAGTTCACCTTCCCAAAATCTTTGACACTCTCGACAAACTTTTTAAGTTCACCTCCCCAAAATCTTTTACACTCTCGACAAACTTTTTAAGTTGAAGTTCACCTCCCCAAAATCTTTTACACTCTCGACAAACTTTTTAAGTTGAAGTTCACCTTCCCAAATCTTTGACACTCTCGACAAACTTTTTAAGTTCACCTTCCCAAAATCTTTCACACTAGCTCTCGCTTGACAAACTTTTTCTTAGTTCACCTTCCCAAACTCGCAATCTCTCCCGACAAACTTTTTTAACTTCACCTTCCCAAAATCTTTGACACTCTCGAAAACTTTTTAATTTGAAGTTCACCTCCCCAAAATCTTTTACACTCTCGACAAAATCTTTAAGTTAACCTTCCCAAAATCTTTCACACTAGCTCTCGCTCAAAAACACTTTTTCTTAAAAGCTTTCCCACTCTCGACAAACATTTTAGGACACCTCTCCATGGACTTCGGTCTAACAGTATCCATCTCTCTGTCTCCAACTCTTTCTCGCCCCATCTCTTCTTCTAACAAAACTTTAAGTTAACACAATCCTAACGATCACGCATTCCTTCTTTCTGCCTTGCTCAATCTCTGTATCTCTTACTTCATTCTTCTCTCAAACTCTGTCTCTCTCTTTCCTGCGTGCCATCTTTTACTTGTCTCATTGTCAGTACTTACTTTCCTTACTCTGTCTACACTTATTTCTTTCTTCGTCTCTTTTCGCTAACAAAACTTTGTGTTAACCAACCCTAACACGTACACATTCCATCTTTCTGCCTTGTTCAATCTCTGTATGCCTAACTCTTACTTCATACTTCTCTCAAACTCTGTCTCTCTCTCTAAAAACACTTTATGTTCAGCAAACCCTAACACATATTCCACTTCACAGCGTTCCCTCTTTCTGCCTTGTTCAATCTCTACCTCATCACTAACTTCTTCTCCTCTTTCTAAAATTGTCTCCCCTTTTATGTTTTATAACGTGCAAATCATTTAGTACCATGGATCCTAAGGGGAAACATCCCTTTACCGCTCGCATTGCTGGCCCAGGCAATGTCGACAGTGGAATTGTATTAGAATGTGGTAGTACAGACTGTGATTTGTCTTCAATCATTGAGAAAATCAAAGGAGACATCACTTGTGTTGTATTATTGAATGAAGATGAAATGCAGGTAAGATACTACTTATCTTATATATTACAATCACTCCTTCTATATAGAATATTAGTGCGTACTACTCTCATTCTACTCAAATAATAATAATTTACTTTCGATGTCTTGTGTAGAAACTTGTGGATGCTGATACTGAAGGGCTAGTTCAGAGCCTTGGGAGATCTACGAAAGTCATCAGAGCTATACAGGAGTCTTGTCAGCGCCTAATTGAGGAGCAGGCAGACCTGAAAGCCGCCCTGGAGCTTGTTCGTTTTTACAACTTGGAAAATGCAATGCGTAATTGCATGACAAATGTTTACAAGTAGACATTGCTAGCTTTAGAGTCTTAAATTATAAAAATAAAATAAAGGAAAAAAAATATTGGTGTTTGTTGTTTGTGTATGAAGGTTTTGAAAATAATGTTCTTGGGAGATATAGCAAAGGTCAAGGTCAACTGACCCTAGTGTGAATTTGGGAAAAGCCCCTCCTCGCTCTACCTAACTATTACTGTCTAAATTTTACCAAATTTTACCAAACTATCTATGGAAACTTTAATTACCTAACCAACATTTACAAATAGTAGTGGGAATAATTTACTGCTAATGCTACTCACCACCTATACAACCCTTGTCATTTTCATTACTTTCCTTCTCAGGCCTATCATAGAAATATCTCCTAAATCAATTACATATCAAAATGATTATAGTGCCACGGTAGTCGAAATTTAGACCTGTTTATTTTCCTAGGTCTTTTAAGATAGATCTAAAATTTTATTATTTAATGTCACATACAATTGTTATATGACCCAATAGGAGAAACATCCCTCTATGACTACTGTCATGCCCTGACAGATTTTTTTCTACCGTGAACAAACATAACCCAACACTACTCTTACAAAACCCCAACACATACCATCGCCACCCAAATATACCTTCCAACTTAGTCAATCTTACCATATACCATCGCCACCCAAAATAAATCCTCCAAATTAGACAATCTTACTCGACTTAAATCCTTAGAATATTTTTATAGATAGCCCCGTCCTACCACCAACTTTACAAAACACATTTCTACAACCCCCAAGTGAATTTCCCCACTTAGTAAATCTTGCTTGACTGATGTCATGGAAGATTTCTGATAGTCTATCTTTATAGATATCCCCGTCCTACCACAGACTATACAAAACACATATCTACAACCCCCAAGTCAATTTCCCCACTTAGGAAATCTTGCTTGACTGATGTCATGGAAGATTTCTGATAAGCTATGTTTATCGATATCCCCGTCCTAACACCAATTTTACAAAACACATTTCTACAACCCCCAAGTAAATTTCCCCACTTAGGCAAATCTTGCTTGACTGATGTCATGGAAGCTTTCCGATAATCTATCTTTATCGATATCCCCGTCCTAACATCAATTTTACAAAACACATATCTACAACCCCCAAGTGAATTTCCCCACTTAGAAAATCTTGCTTGACTGATGTCATGGAAGATTTCTGATAAGCTATCTTTATCGATATCCCCGTCCTAACACCAATTTTACAAAACACATTTCTACAACCCCCAAGTAAATTTCCCCACTTAGGCAAATCTTGCTTGACTGATGTCATGGAAGCTTTCCGATAATCTATCTTTATCGATATCCCCGTCCTAACATCAATTTTACAAAACACATATCTACAACCCCCAAGTGAATTTCCCCACTTAGAAAATCTTGCTTGACTGATGTCATGGAAGATTTCTGATAGTCTATCTTTATCGATATCCCCGTCCTAACACCAACTTTACAAAACGCATATCTACAACACCCAAATATATGTTCCAACTTAAGCAATCTAGCTTGACCCAAACCTTCTAATACTTTTATTGATAGCCCTGTCCAAAACACTAATCTGAAAAAAACACCTTTATAGATATCCCTAGCCAAAACATATATCTACAACACCCAATTATACCTTCCCACTTAGGCAATCTTGCTTGACTCAAACCCTTATAATACTTCTACAGTTAGTCCTGTCCAAAACATTTAAAAACACTACACCTTCAGTTTAAAGTATTACTTTTTTCACTACCCTATCCAACTTATTGTAGTAATTGCTAATAATAATAAATACACATCCTAAAACTTATCACAATTCCTTTAAACTAATTCTAGTGATTTACACAACTTTTTACAAAATTGACTAGCAGCCCCAAACTAGTAACAACAAATTACTTTTTCTTCTGCCCCACTTTTCCCAAATTCACACTAGGGTCAGTTGACCTTGACCTTTGCTATATCTCCCAAGAACATTATTTTCAAAACCTTCATACACAAACAACAAACACCAATATTTTTTTTCCTTTATTTTATTTTTATAATTTAAGACTCTAAAGCTAGCAATGTCTACTTGTAAACATTTGTCATGCAATTACGCATTGCATTTTCCAAGTTGTAAAAACGAACAAGCTCCAGGGCGGCTTTCAGGTCTGCCTGCTCCTCAATTAGGCGCTGACAAGACTCCTGTATAGCTCTGATGACTTTCGTAGATCTCCCAAGGCTCTGAACTAGCCCTTCAGTATCAGCATCCACAAGTTTCTACACAAGACATCGAAAGTAAATTATTATTATTTGAGTAGAATGAGAGTAGTACGCACTAATATTCTATATAGAAGGAGTGATTGTAATATATAAGATAAGTAGTATCTTACCTGCATTTCATCTTCATTCAATAATACAACACAAGTGATGTCTCCTTTGATTTTCTCAATGATTGAAGACAAATCACAGTCTGTACTACCACATTCTAATACAATTCCACTGTCGACATTGCCTGGGCCAGCAATGCGAGCGGTAAAGGGATGTTTCCCCTTAGGATCCATGGTACTAAATGATTTGCACGTTATAAAACATAAAAGGGGAGACAATTTTAGAAAGAGGAGAAGAAGTTAGTGATGAGGTAGAGATTGAACAAGGCAGAAAGAGGGAACGCTGTGAAGTGGAATATGTGTTAGGGTTTGCTGAACATAAAGTGTTTTTAGAGAGAGAGACAGAGTTTGAGAGAAGTATGAAGTAAGAGTTAGGCATACAGAGATTGAACAAGGCAGAAAGATGGAATGTGTACGTGTTAGGGTTGGTTAACACAAAGTTTTGTTAGCGAAAAGAGACGAAGAAAGAAATAAGTGTAGACAGAGTAAGGAAAGTAAGTACTGACAATGAGACAAGTAAAAGATGGCACGCAGGAAAGAGAGAGACAGAGTTTGAGAGAAGAATGAAGTAAGAGATACAGAGATTGAGCAAGGCAGAAAGAAGGAATGCGTGATCGTTAGGATTGTGTTAACTTAAAGTTTTGTTAGAAGAAGAGATGGGGCGAGAAAGAGTTGGAGACAGAGAGATGGATACTGTTAGACCGAAGTCCATGGAGAGGTGTCCTAAAATGTTTGTCGAGAGTGGGAAAGCTTTTAAGAAAAAGTGTTTTTGAGCGAGAGCTAGTGTGAAAGATTTTGGGAAGGTTAACTTAAAGATTTTGTCGAGAGTGTAAAAGATTTTGGGGAGGTGAACTTCAAATTAAAAAGTTTTCGAGAGTGTCAAAGATTTTGGGAAGGTGAAGTTAAAAAAGTTTGTCGGGAGAGATTGCGAGTTTGGGAAGGTGAACTAAGAAAAAGTTTGTCAAGCGAGAGCTAGTGTGAAAGATTTTGGGAAGGTGAACTTAAAAAGTTTGTCGAGAGTGTCAAAGATTTGGGAAGGTGAACTTCAACTTAAAAAGTTTGTCGAGAGTGTAAAAGATTTTGGGGAGGTGAACTTCAACTTAAAAAGTTTGTCGAGAGTGTAAAAGATTTTGGGGAGGTGAACTTAAAAAGTTTGTCGAGAGTGTCAAAGATTTTGGGAAGGTGAACTTAAAAAAGTTTGTCGAGAGTGTCAAAGATTTTGGGAAGGTGAACTTCAAATTAAAAAGTTTTCGAGAGTGTCAAAGATTTTGGGAAGGTGAAGTTAAAAAAGTTTGTCGAGAGAGATTGCGAGTTTGGGAAGGTGAACTAAGAAAAAGTTTGTCAAGCGAGAGAGAGTTTGAAAAGTTGTACTTAAAAAAGTTTGTCAGGAGAGAGAGATTTTGGGAAGGTTAACTTAAAAAAGTTTGTCAGGAGAGAGAGAGTTTGAAAAGTTGTACTTAAAAAAGTTTGTCAGGAGAGAGAGATTTTGGGAAGGTGAACTTAAAAAAGTTTGTCTGGAGAGAGAGATTTTGGGAAGACGTACTTAAAAAAGTTTGTCTGGAGAGAGAGATTTTGGGAAGGTGTCCTACAAAGTTTTTTTGCGAGAGAGAAAAATTTTAAAAAAGGTTGTCCACAAAGTTTTTTGAGAGAGGGAGAGTTTGAGAAATAGTACTTAAAATTTTTTTCGAAAAAGAAATAAGAAGTTAGTAAAAAAAAAGGCAGAGATTGAAGAAGACAATAAAAAAAGTGGGAACGTTGTTGACGGTTAGGTTTGGCGTGACCCTGGGAATGTTAGGTTTTAGATTTTCTCACTGTCAGGTAAGTGCAATAACATCTGGACAGGAAGTCGTTAACTTGGTCAGCGCCCAGCGACCAGATAATTGATTCAACACCTGGACAGGAAACCATTACTCTGGTCGTGGGAATGTTAGCTTTTAGGTTTTCTCACGGTCAGGTAAGTGCAATAACATCTGGACAGGAAGCCATTATCTGGCACAGCGGGCGACGGCCCGATAATGGATTCAACACCTGGACAGGAAGTCGTTACCTTGGTCAGTGCCTAGCGGGCAGCTGTTTAACAACTGCTCGTTAAATGTTTGCTTGTCAGCTGGTGGTCTTTTTCCACTATTCAGCTAATTTTTATAAAATTATGTAGTCTTCCTTATTCAGTTGTTTAAAAGTGTTGTGGTTTTTCGTTAAGTAAAACGGTTATTTTTGTAATTCTTATTAGTTCTCGTGAAAATAATATGTCTATAGGACATGAAAATACGCGTAGCATTGCGGTGGATTACATAAAATATCGTTTACAATGCAATGGGTATACTTGGAGAAACGATGGTCGGCATGAAAGTATTATCAACACTCCAAATTCTGTTCAAAATGCTATGAGAATACTAGGAGATGAATTTGAAGAACGATTTAAGAATAGATTTGATAACCTAATAGATGGTCTAGTCATAACTGATGACAATGCGTATGACACTTTCGCATCGATCGTTATAGAAATATTTTGTGAGGATATAAATTGGGGACGAATTGTGGCGTTGTTTGACTTTTCGGGTCAATTTGCAGCTCGGTGTTTTCAACTAAAGAAATACCACCTAGTAGATAATCTTCTAGAATGGTTAACAACATATATTGATATACATCTGTCGAGTTGGCTAAATAGTCATAATAACTGGGTAAGTAATAGGTTCACAAGAGTAACAAAGACACTCTTTAAACAAAAATCATCCTATAGAAAGTTAAATATAAAAGCGTATATTAAACTAGCTTCCATCTTCTTCAACACAGGAAAAGTTTTTGGAATTCAAGTCTGGTAGAGGTGAGAATAAAAATGGCAGCTCTTGGCCCTCACTTAAGACAATCCTAGGCTGTGCTGCTGCAGGCATTGGGATCTTGACACTTTGTGCACTTTTCGCTCTACAAATCCTGAACACTGTGAATCGAATATTATAATTATATTATATATTGTTGTTGTTTTATTCTCTGTTTGATGTACTTGAACGCAAATAAAAATAAAAAAAAAATTAAAACTTTCTTTGTTTACTGTTTAAAAAAATTATTTACATGGTTACTGCCCTTGTATGCCACGTAAATTGGACGCCATCTTACTTCCGGTTCATCATCATGTGGAACAGTGGAGTCAACAACTTCAATACACCCCTTCCATCATCTTGTCTACAACCATAAAGTTAATTAAAAATACAAATTTAATTACACGGTTACTGCCCTTGTATGCCACGTACATCGGACGCCATCTTGTTTTCCGGTATCTTTAATTAAACCACGATGATAAAATCACGTGTAACACTACACACAAATAATCACATGGAACACTCGGATCGGCCATCTTGGATCCGCCCCCTTCTGACCCGCCATATTGGACATCACTTGAAACACTTAAGTTACTTAAATTTTAAAATGTTTAATCCTATTAAGTAAAAATTATACGACAAAAATTAAAAGATACAACAATTTAACAAACTGACTTTTAATAGTTAAAGAGACACTTATTGTACATTTCTACATTTAAAAGATATAAACTATTGTAGTATAGTATTTTAGTAACTTTAAAGAACTCTCTTATTTGCATACACATACATACACATTCAAAATACGCATACACTAAAATAATGTACTTTGGGAACTCTCACAACATCTGGACTTTATATTTTGCCCTGGAGTTCTAAAAATGTTTAGTGTTTAGGCTTTTAAAACAATGATTATCAATTCAAATTTGAAATATGTATGTTTAAAAGGGAAAATTTTAAACTAGTTGAGTAAAAGGTATTTACATGTATTATCAATTAAAATTGTAAAGAATAATTAAAAGATACAAATGTTAACTATGTAAGTAAAAAGTTCGTAAATAAAAAGGGTGTCTTATTAAAGAATTTAAACAAAAGTTATATAATGTAAGCCTTAATTAAAGAAATATACGCCTCTTAATAAGTAAAAACTCGCCTTACAAGATATGTATGACTTTAAAAAAAATAAAATTCGTTAATTAATTTCGTATGAAAATATAGAAATTACTAGTTTTAGTAAGTAAAAATTGTATTTACTTATCGTTTAAATTGTAAAATATATAAGTTTAAAAAAATAAAAATAATGGTTTTATAGTAAGTCAAACATTGCATTTAACGATTAAACAATTTAAATTCTTTAAATTGAAAAGAGAAATATTTTAAAAAGGAATACTCGAAATACAAAGAAAAAATACCCCCAAAACTAATGCAAATGATAAAAACAAAATAAAAAAATATCATGGGAAACGTAAGTTGTAAAGAAAAAAAAACGTTTAGTGCTACTTGAATTATCTCCCATAGCAGGCTTTGAAAGGGCAGTTTTATCTCTTTTTCACACCAGGTCATTAAAATAGCTAGAACGGCACCACCAAAGAGTTTACACAACAGCTGAAAAAGTCATTAAAAGACGCGCTGAGCGATAAAAACAAACAGCTGCTCAGGTAAAATTTCGACAGCGATATGAATAAGCGCCTCATGGGTTCTAAAAATGTATAAGGATATATGTTTATACTTTCAAAACATTGATTATCAATTCAAATTAAAAATAATTATGTTTAAAAGAAAATTATTAATTAGTAATTATGACTAAAAACTATAATTAGATAATTAATTAAGAATACAAAAAAAAAAAAAAAAAAAAAAAAATACTGCCTCCAAGTAAGTAAAAGTTTAAAAAGTATATAAAATGTGGTCTATTTAGTGATAATTACGGTCTTTAGTAATTAAAAAAGTTCCTTTACTAGTTAATTATGGTTATAAAAAGTATAATTAGTTAATTAGTTAAGAATAAATTAAGAAAATTACTGTGTCCAAGTAATTAATAAGGTACGTTATTAGAGAATTATTTATGAAAATGTGATAATTACGGCCCTTTGTAATTAATAAACGCCCCTTTACATGCTAATTATGGCTATTCAAATAATAATTAGTTAATTAATCAAGTATACAATTAAGAAAATTACTCTATCCCAATAAGTAAATGTGCCTCTTACAAGACAATTATTGATTAAAATGTAATAATTAGGGCCCTTAGTAATTAAAAACGCCCTTTTACAAGCTAATTATGTTTATAAAAATTAAAATTAGTTAATTAGTTAAGTATACAATTACTGTCTCCAAGTAAGTAAAAATGACCCTTATTAGAGAATTATTGAATCAAATGTAATAATTAGGGCCCTTAGTAATTAATAAACGCCTCTTTACAAGCTAATTTTGGTTAATAAACGCCTCTTTACAAGCTAATTATGGTTAAAAAAAATATAATTAGTTAATTAGTTAAGAATAAATTAAGAAAATTACTGTACCCCAGCAAGTAAATAAGCATCTTATTAGAGAATTATTGAATCAAATGTAATAATTAGGGCCCTTAGTAATTAAAAAACACCCCTTTACATGCTAATTATGGTTAATAAACGCCTCTTTACATCTTGGTTCAACTGAGGAGCGGGGTCAATTGAGGAGTGGGGTCAATTGAGGAGTGGGGTCAACTGAGGAGCGGGGTCAATTGAGGAGTGGGGTCAACTGAGGAGCGGGGTCAATTGAGGAGTGGGGTCAATTGAGGCGTGGGGTCAATTGAGGAGTGGGGTCAATTGAGGAGTGGGGTCAATTGAGGCGTGGGGTCAACTGAGGAGCGGGGTCAATTGAGGAGTAGGTCAACTGAGGAGCGGGGTCAATTGAGGAGTGGGGTCACTAGGTCAAAAGGTCACTAGGTCAAAAGGTCAAAAGGTCACGACCGGTCGTATAACAACACGCCAAGACGCCATCTTGGATGACGTCACTTCCGGTACAACGACTTCCGGTTGGGGTCACTTCCGGGTCAAAGGTCACTTCCGGGTCAAAGGTCAAAGGTCAACTGAGGAGCGTAGGAGCGGCTCCTCAAATAATACCTGAAAACTACACACTACACTACTCTTGAGTGGTAAATCAAACATCATCTGTCTGGATAAACAGAAACGTTGTATTCGAAAACATCAATATAGTTAGAGGTAGGGCCTACAAAGCTTCTACACCCTGATTCACCACATTGCGATTTTGTTTTAAGAAAAAAGAAAGACATTTCATTCGGTTTTAAGGGAAGTATATCTCCTAATTAATTAACAAAACATTGGTCTCTATCTTTGAGTAAAGAACTGATTTCAATTTTTTTTTTAAATATATGCACCACCAGGGCCGGATTAAGCCATTTTGATGCCCTAGGCACAAACCCACATGGGTGTCCCCTTCTGCACAGGGCCCCCGATCCTCCACTGACCGCTGGTATGTTTAATATTATGCAAAAAACTAACAAAGTAAAACAGTTGTTAACACATATGTTTGTACTACTATCAATCATATAAAACCTACAGTAAGGTATTTCTGTATTAAAATTAATAGTTAATTAATTTTGTAATAATAATAGACAAAAATACTGTAACTTTTTAATAGATGAGAAAGTCAGAGAGAGCACACATTTACATTTTAAAGTTCTTTTTTCGAGATTTACATCTGGCAAAGTTTTTGAGTAGGCCTACATCATCAAAGTTAATTTTGCGCAACAAGTCTGCCTCAATTATCAGCAGAGATAAGGTGTCAAACCTTTTTTGTTTCATTGTCGATTTACTTGAATTTTTTGTACGTTTCAACTGAGAAAAAGATTACTCAGTTGAACAGTTCGTAACCATTAATGTTAAAAATATGCGCTAGGCGATATCTACCATGTGGCGAATATAGATCTATGAGTGCAACTGTTGTAGTTCAGTAGCCTATATAAATTATTGTTCAGATCTTCAGGATAAGCATTTAATAGTCCTTCACAACACTGAGATGTTTTGTGATACATCGACCAAAAAGGAAAATCGAACTGCTATATCATTATATATCTGTCCTCGTCTACTCATCTCTGTCTCAAGTTTGTCAACAATGGCGTAGAAAGCAGGTATACGAAATTTGTCTCTGGCATTCAGAGATACCTCAGGGGCATCACCATCAATAACCACTGTCTTTCGTTTACAATTGCGGGTCAAAGTTAACTTATAATTCACAACTGGTGTTATTTCTTCTGCAGCTTCTTCAAATCTTTCAAATTCATTCCTAGATTCATACAAGTAATCTGCTAGGGAAGAATACAAAATAAGCACACGTTTTCAAGTTCACCTGCTCATTTTGTACAGCTTGACTGACCATGTGACTGGTCTTCTTGTAAACATTCTAATGCTTCTATAATCTGAGGATGAGACTTTAGAATAGCTTCAGTTGCAACAGCATGTGCTTCTCATCTGGTATCGGAAAGAGACTTTACCAACGTTTCATTCACAAGGCATCTTTTCCGAATCTTCCATCTGTTTATTGAAGCTGAGAAATTAGAATAGATCAGTTGCACCGTATGGAAGAAGTTTAACGACACTTCTGGCTACCAGATTTAGTGAATGGGCAGCACATGATATGTATATAGCAAACTCATTTTCCTCTAGAATTTTGTTCTGCATGCCCTTGTAGCACCCAGACATATTAGCTGCGTTATCGGAATGACCTCTGCATTTCGAAAAATCAATATTTGAAACTTCACGCAAGTACTGCAATACTTGCTTAGCCATACCTTCACCGGTGTGACTTTGCAGGTTCAAGAAAGTAAAAAAGCGCTCAATGGGCTCTCCATCTATCACATATCGAAGAACAACGCTTAACTGATCTATATGTGAAATATCGGGTGTTGAGTCTACTGACAAGCTGAAATAACCGGAAGCCTTTACTTCATCTACAATTACTTCATGAACGTTTTGGGACATAATTTCAATCAGTTCTTCACATATAGTTTTGGATAAATAAGAAGGATTTCCTTTTCCAGAATTTCCATATTTCGCAATGTGTGATGCTAAAAATGGATCAAACTGACTGACCAATTCAAGCAACCCTAGATAATTTCCATTTTGTAAAGATCCAAATTTTTCATTTGTCCCTCTAAAAGCCAGACCACGCTCATCTATTGTACAAATAACCGCTACTGCTCGCCTCAAAACAAGTTCCCAGTAACTGTACTCTTCATTTATTTGCGACTACCGGGACAATAATATACACAATTTTCTTGAGGACTTGTGGTGCCCCCAAAGCTTGGTGCCCTAGGCACGTGCCTTGTTTGCCTAATGGTTAATCCAGGCCTGTGCACCACTAATCTAGATAAAAAAAATAATTTTGCAACTCGTATATTTATTTTTACACTGTTTAGATTTAGCAACCGAGATGATTTAGGTAAATATTGATGAATTTATTGATGCCAACTCATATATTTGGGTTCTAATATTGTTGTTTTGTATTGGCATCTCACAGTATTAGGTATAAACCGCTCGTTATTGTCAAACTATTTACATATCATGATAACAGGCAAAGATACTTTCACCTATTTTTCCTACTGAAACCGTAATTTGTTATTGTCCTACAATCAACATCTATTTTTTTTGTGCAATTAAAATAGCTTTTTTATTGTTATCGACAAGTAGTACTTACATTTGTTATGATTATATAGAATTTACAATTTGTTATTGTTAAATGTTTTCTTTTTTTTTAAATTTTACGGGTAGAAAGAGAGGAAATTCTGAACTATAATTAAAATGGAATAGATAAGAGAAAAAAAGCTATTATTATGAAAATGAAAGTTATTCGTTTGCGATTACTACAGTCTGGAGACATCAACCTATATTTAAATGAAAAGGAAACAATCCCAGGACAAATTTACTGTTAAGAAAATGTTGTTAAAAAAGTTTTTAAAGTAACACAACTCTTACCCTTTTCCCCACCATCTGACCCATTTTTTCTTAAAATAGAGAGCGATTTGAAATAATTGTTTTTGAAATTGTTATTCAGTTCTAAGTGAATCTGTGTGTGAAATTTGTTATCTGACATTGAAAAAAAAATGTTATAATTCCGAGTTAAATCAAAATATATCAGCAAACAACCATATTTGTTGAAACATTGAAACAGTCAAAAAGTGTTTGTGTCGTCAGGCAATAAACATGTTTTTTGTCCACTTCCAAATAAAGTAAATAGAAGATAGCGAGGATCCAGCGGTCAAATGCGACAATGGTTCTTTAGTTGATGTTTTTGTTTGCGGCAAACTGGCATGCGACATAAGGTCATGCTCTGAATGTGTTAGCTCGAAGATAAATTAATGTTCTAATTGCTGACGTCGGTTGAATTGCTTTATTTTGGAATGAAACAAAAGTGCATTTCTTCAAAAGTTGAGTACCCTTCATAATGTACTATATATGTACTATATCTTTTACAAGTTTCAATGTGAAGTGTAACATTATCTTTTAGAAACACGCGCTTCTTTAACCTTGTAACTGTTTGAAAAGTAGTTAAAAGAATTTTATTTCTTTTAATTGGGATTGAGAAGAATTTGTGGAGAAAAAGAACGACACTTAAAACTTTGTGTTGTATACATATCAGCGTACTACTATATAGAGTGTTTATATTAAATGTATTGTTTAATACGTTGGTAATGTAAGTCTCATAGTTTAATGCATTGATTGGATTTTATGAAATGTTATATTGCAATTTATTATGAATGTTATTAAGCTTATGTTGACGAATAAATAAAAGAAAGGAACAATAATGAAATGCTAAATTAAACTAAGCATACAGATATATAAGATTGTGTCTTTGTTTTTGTTTAACAAACTTTCAATTAATGTTCAGTTAATACACTGGGCTTGAATAGTTACACTCTATGTGTTGCTCTGTTTGGGAGAGCATGGATTTCAATCATGTGCTCACCCAACTCCTTCTTAACACAATCCATAATGGAGGTACTTAGAATTTTCATACAAAGTTTTCTGCTAAATAACTGCAAAATTGTGTAGTTCGATTATTTTTTCTATGTACCATTTACGATTACCATCTTTACGAGTATAACATGTAAATGATTAGAAATAAATGTACAAAATAAAACAACAGAACATAAGAGCTCATTGTAATATTCTATCAACGGTCTGGACTCAGTCAAGCTAAATTGTTTAGAGGTTCGTCCCCAATTCAGGTACATCTTACGCACTATATACCCGACCAGCCATGTGGTTCTCTTGTTACCGAAAGTAAATTAGGGGGCCTCCATTAAAGAAAAAAACATTCTGCAACCCATACAAACAAACACAGACACACACATACTCACATACATATAATGCTCACTACACACACATACTCACATACAGGGGCGAAGCCAGAAATTTTTTCCAGGGGGGGCTGAACTTTCGCATGACAAATATTTACCAAATATCAGGGGGGGGCTAAACTTTCGCATGACAAAGATTTACCAAATTTTTAGCGATTTTAGTGCATATTTAAAAAAAATCAGTTGAAAAAAATATCTTTTTTTTCAAATTCCAGGGGAGCTTAGCCCCCCTCAGCCCCCCCTCTGGCTTCGCCCCTGCTCACATACATATAATGTTCACTACACACACATACTCACATACATATAATGCTCACTACACACACATACTCACATACATATAATGCTCACTACACACACATACTCACACAGATATAATGCTCCGTACACCCCTATTGTTAAAAATCGTAACAAAACATTATCTTTGTCCATGATCAAATCTAGTCCCAGCTTTAGTCAAAATCTCAGACCCAGGTAGGACCCCACATATATTTGCTACTCAACAGTATAATATATTGATGTTTTTTTTTTTCAAAACTCACTAGTACATATAACACGCCGGGTTGCCATTTATTAAAGTTGTTCAGAGATCGATATATAGAAAGAAACCATTTAATTACACAATATCGACAAGGTAAAAAAGTGACACTGAAAAATTCAAGCACACACACATATCAAACAAAGAGGTTTGGAAGAGGCTGGTCATAAAACAATGACTTAAACCAGGGGTCGTCAACCTTTAAAAAGTAGTGTGGTCAAAGTGGGATTTCTGGTTCATTCGGCGTGCAGAAGCTTAAATATGATCCTGTTTTAGCACTAAATTTCTTATAGAAGAGCCTTGAAATGAATTTTTAGGGGACTTCCGCATGCCAATGAACAACGATCTGCGTGCCAAGTCTGGCACGCTTGCCGTAGGTTGCCGACCACCGAGTTAAACAATGACTGGACGCAGTATTATTGTTTCATAATAAATTGTCTTGCACACGGCACAATAAATGTCTATTAACAACGGTCAAGGAGAAGAACTGACTCAGTCTTATTAAGCATGACAATTCGAAACGTGACTTATCAATTTCGGTCTCTGGCACAGATACGGGACAATTGATATGGACAACCTTCAAGGTGCCCATCTATTTGACGTACGATTGGAAGCCACTGCGTAAGGAAAACCAGTCTGTAACATACACTTTGAAACGAACGCATAAATACTCTCACAGACAATGCTCACTACATACCATTGCCTTCACCAGAAATGGGACGACGAAAATGGCATATGCCGCAGGCGCCACAGTTTGGATAGGCACCAAACTGACACTTTCTTAACAAATGCAAACGCAAGCTTACTATTAAATGAAAACTAACACTTCAATTAGGCGCCAATTTCGACCTCCTCCCCAAGCGCCCCATTTTCCCTAGCTAGGCCCAAGCCAATGCTGCACATCTACAAGCTGTAATTGTTATTGTTGTAACCACTAGATTATAATAAACACTTGGGAAAATTGACAGAGACAGGAGTTGTACCCACTAGATTATAAGGAACACATTGGGAACATTGACAGAAACATTAGTTGTACCCACTAGATTATAAGGTACACATTGAGAACATTGACAGAGACCGGAGCTGTACCCACTAGATTATAAGTAACACATTGGAAACATTGACAGAGACATGAGTTGTACCCACTAGATTATAAGGAACACAATGGGAACAATGACAGAGACCGGAGTTGTACCCACTAGATTATAAGGAACACATTAGGAACATTGACAGAGACCGAAGTTGTACCCACTAGATTATAAGGAACACAATGGGAACATTGACAGAGACCTGAGCTGTACCAACTAGATTATAAAGAACACTTGGGAACATTGACAGAGACAGGAGTTGTACCACTAGATTATAAGGAACACTTGGAAACATTGACAGAGACAGGAGTTGAACCCACTAGATTATAAGGAACACTTGGAAACATTGACAGAGACCTAAGTTGTACCCACTAGATTATAAGGCACACATTAAAAACATTGACAGAGACATGAGTTAAACCCACTAGATTATAAGGAACACAATGGGAACAGTGCCAAAGGCATGAGTTGTACCCACTAGATTATAAGGAACACATTGGGATCATTGACAGAGATGAGTTGTGCCCACTTGATTATAAGGAACACATTGGGAACATTGACAGAGGCATGAGTTGTACCCACTAGATTATAAGGAACACATTGGGATCAATGACAGAGCTGAATTGTATCCACTAGATTATAAAGAACACATTGGGAACATTATCAGAGATGAGTTGTACCCACTAGATTATAAGGAACACACTGGGAACATTGACAGAGACATGAGTTGTACCCACTAGATTATAAGGAACACAATGGGAACATTGACAAAGACATGTGTTGTACCCACTGGATTATAAGGAACACAAAGGGAACATTGACAGAGACATGAGTTGTACCCACTATATTATAAGGAACATATTGGGAACATTGACCGATACCTGAGCTGTACCCACTAGATTATAAGGAACACATTGGGAACATTGACAGAGACATGAGTTGTACCCTCTAGATTATAAGGAACACATTGGGAACATTAACCGATACCTGAGCTGTACCCAATATATTGGGAACATTGACAGAGATGAGTTGTACCCACTAGATTATAAGGAACACTTGGGAACATTGACAGAGACATGAGTTGTACCCACTAGATTATAAGGAACACATTGGGAACATTGACAGACAAGAGTTGTACCCAATAGATTTCAAGGAACACATTGGTACATTGACAGGGACATGAATTGTACCCATTAGATCAAGGGTGGGCAACGTTTTGCTTATAGTGTGCCAAACTAGGATTTCTAAATAATTCAGCGTGCCAACAACCTGAAAGTGAAAGTCAAACTGCTCTATTATTTTTATAAGATAATTTATTTAGTGCCGTGGCAAGAGCGAGACTAAAAGAAAAAGAGCGTATATAGAAAATCATTAAATCATTTTATATTTAGTTAATGTATCAATTTTTAAATTTTGTTGTCAAGAATCAAGATATAATATTCTGTATAGTTTATCTCAGCCAAACTGAGATTTCCGATTTGCCACGGTTGTGCTAACAATGTCGTTGGAGAAGAAGGACATTTAAACAAAATTGATACGTAAGTATTCATACAAATCGGGCAGTTAATGTGATGCTTAAAAATGTACATATAAATTCTTTAGTCATATAATATTTATATAACTTTTAACTATCTTTTATAAAACGATCATTTTAAAGTTATAAATTGTTAGCCATTAAAAAAAAAACACAAAATAACATAGAAATATTACTAATATTAGCGCAAAGGAAATGGGTCAATTATCTCCCTTTAAATAAATTCTGAAAATTTGATGCTACTCAATGCTAGTGATGTCAGACACTACTGTACCCATGGGCCTCAAAGCGGCGTAGTGTGTAAACCGCCAGTAATTTCTTTGAAACACCGGCGGGCTAACGCATGGGGGACAGCCCCCGCAGCATGTCCGAGATCCATTGCACTGCCGAGAGGCCACCGGGTCTCGGTGGGGAGGAAGCAATGGATGCTGCAACCCCGTCTCACGACCCACCCGGTGCCTGGATGCCTGTGCTTATAGTATAGGATTTGTGCTACCGGGTGACAATGCAGATATACGGGAGAGCCACCACGATAATGATCCTTAGGGGAACCGCAGCGAACGGTCGCTGGCCTGCGGAATCCTTCCCTTTTACATGGCACGCCACGCCTTCGGCGTGCCGTGGGGTGGCTGGATCCCGGACAGGGTTTTAAATAACCCACTTCTAAAGCGTTACGCCCCGGCTTAAGAGCTTCGGCTCGTCCGGGTTTTGAGACTTTTTACAAGTGATGTCAGACGAGTTAATTTTTTCAAAATATAACTAGTGTTAGTTATAAATTATTATTTCTTTTTACAAATTCAGCATTTACTCTTTTTACAACATGAAATTATATGCATAAAATTAATTTACGTTGTAAATAAACATTTTCTGCATTAATAAAGTCGATTTAAGGAGTTTATTTTTAACCATTAATATTACAACAATTACATACTATAATGCTAGTATACAAGCCTCTTATATTTATTACAATAATAAAACAAACGAATTTGCTTAAGAATTAATTATATTTATGCTTAATTAAAAGAGATGAGCATAAAAACTCTTTTGAATATAATTATCTTGTATCAATTAATGAGCGCCTTGTCTTTGAACGCTCTTCGCTAATTGTTCAATGTCAAGTTATATATTGAGCCACTTCTAAGTGGTCAAGTTTAAGTGACCTCTTGGTATGCTTAAAACAGCTTTCATGTGCGATAAAATATGTTCACTAGTGTAAATTAAACCAAAAGCTGAAAGTAGGGCGAATGCCTTGCACTTGACAATAGCAGATGACTTTCCCAAACAACTTCTTTTCAGATTTTCCCGCAAATTGTCACATGTCGATGCCCATTTTTCAGATGTTTAAAATGGAAAAAAAATGCCAATATCCCTCCACTTTAAATAGATCCAGATCTAAGTAGTTTGTAGTAAGATCAAGCCAGTAAGGCATAATGTGGTATGGAAACATGAGTCCATGAATATGAAAGTCTAGCCTTTGTTTAGAAAACTTCGCATTTGAGTGCTTCAGTGTAATTCTGAAAAAGCTCATCTATCTTAATTTGCCTTAAATTAGGGAAGCAGTTAAATGTTTAGCAATTGATTCATGGCAAGATATGTCCAGTTTCAATGCAAATCCATTCCTGTGGACCAACACTTGAATTGCTATTCGACCATGTCCTTGTAAATACAAGTTCTACTCACTGTAATGTGTCGCCAGAAACATCTGCTTCAACTGTGAGTTCTCCTCATTCAATACCGGAAATTTTTTTTTTTCGTCAGGATACACTTTAATTACTTTCAGACAAAAGAAAGAATATATCCAAGACTTTATATATATCCCGTATCACTTTCTCTAGAAGAGATTTGAGAAACTATAAAATTTGTCTATCTTAACAATAGTTTTAATCACAGATCAAAAGCCTAATGATGAGAGCTTTGCACACAAACATTCCTGAACTTAAACAATCGCCACCCAGTTTAATTCCCATGTAGTTCGCCACGCTGCACACATTAATTATGCTGACGTATTTGTTTTGACTTGCATTAAAAAATCTTCTTCTTGGAGGTCTCTAGCATACCACTGAAAATCATTCGCGTGCCTTAGGTTGCGAACCCTTCACTAGATTATGAGGAAATCTTGGTACATTGACAGATACATGCGTCGTACCCACTAGATTACAAGGAATACATTGGTATATTGATAGAGACATGAGTTGTACCAACCATATTGATAGAGACATGAGTTGTACCAACCATATTGATAGAGACATGAGTTGTACCCACTCGATTACAAGGAATATATTGGTATATTGATAGAGGCATGAGTTGCACCCACTAGATTACAAGGAATATATTGGTATATTGATAGAGGCATGAGTTGTACCCACTAGATTACAAGGAATACATTGGTATATTGATAGAGGCATGAGTTGTATCCACTAGATTACAAGGAGCACGTTGGTATATTGATAGAGACATGGGCTGCTTCCCGAGAGTCTCGTGTTCAAATCAGACAAAGCCGGAATTTTATTCCTTCCGATCTTATGACATATTAATGTAGGCTGGTCTATTTGTATTGGCCACACTATTACACTCGTGTGCCAAGTGGCTTGATACCGGTGAACTCTATTTCAATTGAGATTTTTAGAAAAAGAAAGAACCTTTCCCGCATGCACCAAATTAGTTTAGTTAGCACAATAATTTTTCTATTCATTAAAAACTTACTGTAATGTAATTATTGACATATATTGACATTTACAATAATTTATGTATTTTGTAACTGAAAAGTAACACGCTATAACAGACTCATCTCCCTGGCCATTATAGTGTCGTCAGCAAAGAGAAGAAATAATATTATGTTCTGCAATATTAACATTATAAAAAAATATTTATAGGTTAAAATTTTTAAAATAATACAATATGGATTCGAGCTATACTTCCATCCTACAGTACATAGCGTCTAAACATGTTAAAATACACAGATAGACTCGAAGCATGTGTTTGAAGTACATTAACATAAAAAAAATTGCAGAGGTTTTTTAAAATGTATTTCAGTTCAACAGTTGTTGTTTTAACTAGACCAAGGTGATTACTTAATGCGGACCTCAGACCTCTTTTTATAACATTTGAATTTAAACAAGTAAAAAAAGTGTAATTTAAATCTTCTAGTGTACATTAGCCACTTTATTCTTTTTATAGATCAGTGACACTAGCGCACAGAGCAAGGGAAATAACTCAAACTTTAAGAACAGAATAAGAGAATATAATATTTCTTGGACTATGCATCTTGCATATCTTCTTTTACAATCCTCGCCCTCCTTAATGGATTGGGACTTTTGAAAAAATACATGTTAAATGAAAACACAGTGACCCAAAACACACACATAGTCCTAAAACACTTATATCTTATCCCAGGGGTCTCCAAACTTTTCAGCCCGAGGGCCGCATTAACTATCAAACAGCAGTTCGGGGGGCCGACTACACACTCGAGGTCCGAATCAAAAAGAATCAAAACATGGATGTTGTTTTTAATTAGACTATTTATTTAATATTATTTTATTCAGTTAATATTTAATAACTAATTGTTACACTACACAAGAACACCTGTAGCCTATTCGTGGAAATGTATATAAATTATTTCAAGGATACCAAAAAAAAGCAGACATTTCTGGCCTAATATTTGATGTCCCTAACATCAACAGTGACCTGAGATTATCATCGGGCAAGTTTGTTCTCAAATTGTTCCTCACCGTATATTATGATGCATGAGCTTTGACATTAGAAAAGTCTTGCTTGGGCAAAAACTGGTAAAAACCCACAATCTATTATTTGAACTTGTCCCTAAGGAGGTCATCTGCTTGCAATTCAATAACCTCCAATTGCAGTTCAACTGGGCAGCTGGTCACATCTGTTTCAAATGGGTTTTGAAATAGTCTCACTTCTTCTGCCTTTGAATCTTAGTCAGAAAACCGTTCCTGATCTCGCATGCAAAAATGACGTGGGAAACTCAGCAGTTGCTCCAGCCATGACGTTGAAGACCTTGCACTGCTGAAAGTGCGTCAAGTTGTTGGCCTGTACATGATCCGAAAACAAGACAAGTTGGGAATTAAAGGCCCTTAGGTCGGTGTATAGATCAGAAAGCTACATTTTCCTCTTATTGTAGTTTTAGGCTCAGAAAATGTAAATTACTAGTAGAGGCTATATTTCTATACCCACTCTTCATCAGACAGTAATGGCTGTGGCTTACCTTTTTTTTTTCTAGGAAGTCACTTGTTTCCTTCCTTTACTTAAGTATTCTGCTCTGAACTTAGCCATCTAAGTGCTGTGTAAAATGGTAAATCTTGCGATTCTGTGTCTGTATCTTTCAACATGTCTATGAACTGTCTATGGTTGAGCCCGTGTGACCTTATTGAGATCACCATCTTCATCAAAGGATTTAGTACACTTCTAATGTCCAAATATTTAGCACACAAAGCTTGCTGCTGAATAATACAGTGTAGAAACATTGGTTGTGGAATGTTTTTAACTGTACACATCTGCTTCACTGTAGCCTACAACCAAGCCTTTATATATGCCCCTCATGTTCTTTCCTTGATCAACAATCAGGCAACAGAGGCTAGTCCAGTCCAAGTTATAATCTGCAAATGTCATTGAATATATCGTGTCCAGTAACAGTGCCATACTCCGCCACTAGGTGGCGTTATATCATCTCATTGAATGTAGATGGAGGTTGAAAAAGTCAGCAGCGAATAAGATTTTTACAATGTAGTGATCAGTTGGAAAACATAACGACTACTGCGCGTCTCTAATTTAATTATGTAAAAACAAAACTTTCATGCCCATTTGGCGGCGGCTAATCTTGGCAGGATATAGATACATTCTCGTAATATTTGTTCGTAGCTCAAAAAGTCTCCGCGGGCCGCATGAGAGGGCTTCGCGGGCCGCATGCGGCCCGCGTGCCGCAGTTTGGAGACCCCTATCTTATCCTATAAGTTTATAAGTTAACAGACGTTCCTTCTAGATAGAAGATTATTACGTCCACTAGGCCCTAAACTCCCGCAGGGCGGCAGGGATCGGTCGTCGGCAGGGCTAGAACACGGGTTGTCATGGTTGACAGTCCGATGAACTAACCGCAGGACAAGCCGGATTTAACATGGAAGTATTCTTTATTTCAGTCTTTCTCCCTCTCCGCTGATTCTCCCTCATATCAAAATGCAAAATGATATATAAAGTCGTATGCCAGCATATAAATTATATGTAGGCTATCATTATTACCGATACAATAACATACATGCATGCATGCGTACTCACACAAACACACATATATAGATATATACAGACACCCATAAACATACATATAGACACATACACACACATAATCCGGTAGGTACATATATACACACACAACCACTCGCATACACAGACATTTCTTCACGCTCTGTTGTTGTACCCCCCCCCCCTTCTTCCCCCCACCACCAGTAAAGTAGGTCTGTAACTTGACGTAAAATATCAGCTGAGTTGTTTTTTTCCCTCGAGATAAACGTTCTGGATTTTAGATAGTGTTCACGAAAGAAGAAGAAAACTATTTTTTTTTTAAAATACATTTTTGACCACAAAACGTTATAGCGAAGTGGCAGAGGTGTCCTTTAGGTGGGTGCATGTTGGGTTTTCACAAATTTCTTCCTTATCGAATGACTATTGAATTACTACAGGCTCAGTTTAGGTTGCAAAACATCTTCATTTAGGATTGGGCGTATTAAAAAAGAATAATAAAACAATATATGCCTAATTAAGCTGATAAGTGTGTCTGGTTTATATTAACCGGATTAAACAAGCGGTGGGACGATCCATAAATTGCTATGCAGGAACTGAAGCAAAAAAAAAAAAAAAAAACACAAGTTGAGAGTCAATGTAACTGTGGCACCATTTGTGCCTGTTCCATTTGGAAGTGTCTTTGACTTGTTTTCCAATTTCTGATAGTTCAGCCACGCAAGGCGTTCCAGGAAAGTATGATGGAATAGAATATGGGTGTGTGCAAACAGGCGGCCAATCCTCTTAGTTTGGCCTTTGACAATAAGTCTTTCGAATTTCAGTCACAAAACCCCAACCACAAGTGTTATTTAATGTTGTTCAACTTGTCTTTACTACATCTAATTTTTTACTGTCTTCGCCCCTGACAGTTCAACATAAATATCCAAACACAAAAGAAAATACCTTTAATAAAATATTTACACTGGCATGAGGAACAAAAAAACAAACAAACAAACAAAAAAACAAACACGCCAAGACAAGTCCTTTTCGTTGTCACTATTTACCCCATTATACCCTTCCCATCAAACCAATGTGTACCGACACACGCACGATTGCACTCACCAAACAAATACACACTCGAAGCAAACCTCGTGATATTCAAGCTGTAGTCAAAGAATATTTTGACTTCATCTCCCCCGTCCCTCATCAAAGCAAAACACAAAAAAACAAAAAAAAATCTTGGACTTCAATCGCATGTTCAAACGTCGAACTAACAAGCAAAGGTTTCTTAGGCTCTAAACAATTAATTCAATTTGGATATCCATATCACCTGTAGACACACATCATTATACAATTGGTAAGTGCTAGTTTATTAAAAACATTTCTACAGTAATATTATAAACATAAATTCTATCGTACTGTTTTATTGCGGAATTTGTTTTATTTAAAACCCAATTAGTAACAAATTAATAGATCTAATGTCTTTATTGGATATTCTGTGCAGTATCATTTCAGTATAACGATAATTATAAAAATTTTACAATCTTGGAGTTTGAGAAAAGTTTAGGAAGCTTGTTATTATAATTACACAATTATAGATCCGTGGTGTATTGATGTCTTGTTTACATCTTTAAATTTCACATTTTCTTTCAGAGTTGAAGGAATATCAAAGCACTTGAAAGATGTATACCTTGTTTAATACAAAGAACGTTTGGCCACAAACAGTTGGCGCACCTGGGCAGGTATGTTTGTTTCATTCATTATTTGAGCCTTATCGAGGGCGTCGCCAGAAATACTTTCACTTGGTGTGTATATAAGTAAAAAAAAAAAAAATTAAATGTGTATTCTGAAAATCTCTTTTTTAAGGTAGTGAATTAAATAAGCCCACTCTTCCTTTGCATAAGTACACAATAGCCGATAGACGCTCAATGCTCTCACATAAAAGATTTTCATACAAAGGCTATTTTGTATCAAAGGCGTAGCTAAGTATGGTGCAAAGTGGGGGGGGGGGAGTGTCACACTATAAAATAGACCCAATTACTATAAGCTATAATATCTAAGACGGCTACTGTGACAGTGGGAGTGGTCACTAGCCCTTCCAACCTCTTCCATGAGACCCACTTATGTCCAAAACTCAAGGATGGTCATTCTTCAGTTTAAGAGAGTTTATAAATCTAAAGACTTAAGATATTTAATGTACATTGGCATTAAAATTATTATACCTTCTAAAAATTATTTTGTCGATAACATTATTTCTTGTACTGTAAATTTGTGGTCATTTTATGCAGTTTTAAATTGTGATAACTTTTAATGTTCTTAAACCTCCTACGTCATTATTCCGACCAGCCACACATACTGTGTTATTAAAAACTTAATTCAAGAAAACAATTAAATTACACATTTTGCATGAAAATTTTTTTTTTCAGCAATTTAAAACTTAGTATAATTAATTAATCCAAGTTCCACTCATTGATATTAAAATTCAAATATTCATTCTTAGTTTCGGATGGAATTGCCTGATATGGCTCAACCCACTTATAACATCCACCCACCTTGCAATATCTGTCTTCCCCCAACTCACAATTTGCGCCATTGCGACGCATCCGATTTCAACTCCTGTAATTTAAACTTTTAAACACCCCCTGAATGGTTATGTACTATTTATGGATTTATATATACCTGTATTGTTTCTTGTATTTCTGTATTTATATATACCTGTATAGTTTCTTGTTTACACATTTCCCGTTGCAGGTCATTTATGGCACTGTCCCGTCCACGCCTTTCATCTTCAACCCCCACACAATGCCACCGTCAACAGTTTACTATCAGCTCCAGCCTACGTGGGTCGCCGCACCAGCTCCGCATGCCGGACAGCACAGGATCTCTTCCTCCGATGACGTGTTTCTCTCCGATACCCCTTACATCTACGACAAGCCGTTCATCCTCATGCCCAGCCACCCGGCGAGTGACCGATTCGCCAGTACGAAATCGAAACGCCAAGCCGGTAACACCAACCCGGGGTTCAAATCTCTCGAGTCCGTGACCTTTGAGAGCCATTCCGGCAACAGCAGTAACGGCTCGCCGGTTTCGTCCTCCCAGAACACCAGCCGCGAGACGAGAGGTCATTACAGGACCCCAACAAAGCTCGGATACTTTTCTGAGAACTCTTCCAACGTCTCGTCGGATTCCAGCCACGCGTCTCCATCCTCACAGCAGAAGGACGACTCCATGATCCACAGCCTGTTTCCTGCATCTCTTTGCGCGGCTCTCAACGAAGACCCACCGGAACCCAAATCGAACGCCACGCCGAAAACTTCAAGCCCGATTCACGACGGGGATGAGTCCCACGTTCTGTTCAACCTCAGCAAGCTGAGGAAACGTCGAGGGCGATTCATCACCAGCTCTAGTTCCGAGAAGTGCCCTAGATTCAGCGAGAACGGCGTCAGCGAGGACCTGGATCAGTGCGACAAGATACTCCTGCAGAGCCGCACACCAAACTCAGCGGACGAGCAGGCCAAGAGGCGAGAGGAGTTCCTTCTAATACTCGAGGCTGAGCGAGAACGCCAGAAGAAGCTCGTTCTGCCAAAACACACTCCGAAAATGGGCTGCAAGTTCTGCAAGAACAACGGGGAGAGTCCAGAGGTGTACACCAAACATAGGCTGCACTACAACGAGAAGACTGTCTGCCCACTGTTAAGACATTACGTGTGCCGCCTATGCAACAGCACGGGTGATTTCGCCCACACCATTCGCCACTGCCCGTTCAACGATAAAAAGGACAAGATTGCTTGGAGGGCAACATTTCTGGTTTGAACTCTTAAATCACACGACATAATGGTTGCAAGAGACGTACCTCGAAGAGAAATAAATATGACGGCGTCACTGTTTTACCAAAAACTGTGATTGGAAAAAAAACAACAGAGCACCAATCTTCCTAACAAATTAAAAAACTGTTTTCTTCTCTTTATTGCGCTTCATTGAATAGTCCAGGTATGAAATAGTTCATCCCACAAAGACACGTCTTTTCAAATGTACCCATGCTTGAGTCACGATGTTTAAAAGAAACGGTGAATCTGTGATACGGGTAACAAAAAACACGTTTTAAATATTTAGTTCAATTTCAGCCCAAATAATATAGTTTCTTCGTACAATATAGATATAGTGTGTTCGTTCTTTTCTGTCCCCCAGTTACAATAATATGTTGAACTCTATAGGACTATAGTGTTCGGCAGCATTATCATTTGGCTTGTCATTGAGTTGTCCCTCTTTGTTTACACGGTTCGGTTCTTTCAAAGCTAACTCAATGACATTCGGAAAATATTAATGACTGTCGCAATTTTTTTTTGTCTTTATGCCTGCTTGTGTATGTGTGTGTGTGTATGTGTGCTCACGCGCGTGTGTACTGTGTTTGGTTGCGTGTGTGTAACTCACATAGAACGATCAGCATAACCTTAAAAGGATCGAGTCCATTCTACGTTAGTGATAAGTTGATTTGTTTTATATTTCAATAGCTTATGTTTTGTTACTGTTGTTGATTAAAGCTTACCACTTTTGAGTGTGGTAAATTATGAACAATCAAAGTGAAATATTTTATCAAGATTTTATTATGAATTTTTAAATTTATGTAATAAAGATAATTTATACATATTATTCATTTCTTCAGCACTTTTATATCTTATTTCATTTGAGAAATCTTGTGTCAACTGACCTGTCTTATTTTTGTTTCATTTTACTTGTATTCGTCGTACCTGTATTAGTCGTACCTGTATTCGTCGTACCTGTATTCGTCGTACCTGTATTCGTCATACCTGTATTCGTCATACCTGTATTCGTCATACCTGTATTCGTCGACCTGTATTTGCCATACCTGTATAGCAAATACCATATTTCATTAATGAACTTTCACTAGAGCTGGGTCGTTGATTCAAAACGTTTTATATATCTACAACACACTGATGTAGGATGCAGGATGTAGATCACTAATGTAGATCTGTACTGCGTTCTACATCGTAGAGTAGACCTTAGCCATACAAACACAGTGCTTCCCCTTGCCCCCCTTTTTCATCGCCAGTTCCAGCGCTGACGCGCAGGCTCTCTTCGCTCATTTACCGGCAAAGTGTTGCAATCAAGTATGGGTCTTGTAAGCCTAACTGATCTACATGTGTTATATGATCTATTTAAAACGCGATTCCAGCGCTGACGGCTGACAGCACACGAGCTCTCTTCGCTCATTTACCGGCAAAGTGTTGCAATCAAGTATGGGTCTTGTAAGCCTAACTGATCTACATCATGATCTACATGATCTACCTTTTTAATATGATCTATATAAAACGCGATTGAATGTGTTGCGCATCAGTTTATTAACTTGCTACGATGGTCCACACCGCTTATTACTTATTCCACAGTCTCATAGCATCGCGCGATCTATTTTCATAAACATGTAGTTTGATTTCTCATAAAGTAATTGAATTGTATTTAAATACCAGATTGTATTTCTTACAACATGCTTTAATAAAAATAATTTTTATTTGTATAGCGCTGTTAACATTGATAAACTATAATTAATTTTGTGAAGAAAATAAACTGTGTTTTCTAAATAAATACTTTCTTTTTTCAGACACTTGGGTCCTTTAACGTTGACTCTGTATTCATTTTTTGTTCATAAACCTACAAATAATTAAATAATAATTTCCCAATGACCCTTCCCGTTCGCCGTCTACTAGCGTAGGCTTATGTGTGTGTGTCTTACATCAACCATCAAACCAGTGCGTGTGTACGGTAGATGATTCCTAGATAATATAGCGCACACGTCTTTATGTAGGCGATGTAGGATGCAGGATGTAGATCGGTGTGTAACACTCGGGAATTCTGAGTATTGCATCTTGCAATACACCAATGATGTAGATCTTGACCCAGCACTAACTTTCACACAATGGTTAATGTCTGAAAATTAATGTAGCGGTCAAGATTGTATTCAAGCACTTGCTTATAATTCATTATATTTATTATTTGGATCTCAGCCTGAGATTTATACGATTATTTTAAAGTTGATTTTGTCATAGGGTCAAGCCATTATAGTTAATCGTAATTGATGCGTGGTAATCAAACATAGTTGGTACATAATGTAATGTTTACAAATGTGTATATACATTTTTCGGTTATATACAACTTAACTTATTTTCAACTATCTCTAAAGAGCTATAAATATAAGCTACTTATTTTCGTTTTATAAAGAAAAAAAAAGGAAAACATTTAGAAATTAACGCAATATTAACGCGAATAAAACGGGTTAATTATCTCCCTTTAATAAGTTTCCAAACAGAGTTTATAGTGATACCAAAACAAGTTATGTTTTCTAATATAACTAATATTACGTGTTGATTATTATTTCTTTCTAAAAATCTAGCATTATGGTTTTTATTTCAACTGGTAATTAGAGTTATAAAATTATTTTACGTTCTATCAATCAATCTAATTCCATTAAGTTGTCAGTTAGACATAGGACCTCTACAATGCTTATCCACTCCTTTCGGTCTTGAGACTGTCTCTTTATCTATTGCCGCTGCATTCCCGTTTCTTTCACTTCTTTATCCAGCGTTCTCCAGGTGGTCTTTGGCAGGCCTCTTTTCCTGTTTCCCCGTGGATTCCACTCGAGTGCTTCACGGCCTTCACGTCTTCTGTACCACCAGAGCGGCTCACAATTCTCCCTAGGTAAGTAAATTGGCCTACTTCTTTGACAACCTGATTTTACGTTAAACAGTTGTACAATGTCCACCTTTAATTGTTTAGATCGATTTCAAGAGGGTTTTTTAAAAACATAATAATTACAACAATTACATAACATAATTCTAGTATATAAGGCACTTTTATTTATTAAAATAATAATACAAATAATATTATTTTAAAATTAATTAGATTTAATGCTTAATTGAAGAAGATTAGCAAATAAACTCTTTTGAATGCTATTAGTCTGTATCCATTAATGAGCGCCTGATACTTGAATACTAATTGTTCAATTCAAGTACATATGTAGTTACTTCTAAGTGGTCAAGTGTAAGTGACCTCTCTCTCTCTCTCTGCTTAAAACAGCTTTCATATGCGCTAAAATATGTTCACAGGTGTAAAGTACCCTCCGGACCAAATTGCTCCAAGGGCCGGTGAAGCAGCGTTTACCAGTTTCTGTGGCCACGGCATACTAGGGTGTGTGTGGCCAGTTCGACGCCCATCCGCCTTTACTTTACCTTAAACTAATGGTCAGGACATCATCCAGTCCCGGGAAAAAAATCCTAGCCTCTACCAGGATTCGAACACAGAACCTTCGGAACGCCAATCGAACGCGCTGCCCTCCGTGCCCCACACGTTGAACCGAAAGCTGAAAGTTGAGTGAAGTTGAGAATTGCATAGAACTTTCTTAAACAACTTCTTGCCAGATTTTGTCGCAAATGTGCACATTTGATGCTTTATTTTTGGCTGTTTCAACTTGATACATTTTAAAATAGCCAATATAACTCTACAAAAAATAAAAGATCCAATTCGAAGAAGTAGTAAGATAAAGCCAGTCAGTCTTGGTGTGGTATGAAAACACGAGTCCATGAATTTGAAGATCTTGCCTTTGATTGGAAAACTCCCCTTTTAGTGCATCAATGCACTTCTAAAAAAGCCCATCTTGTGATGCTATTGCACAAACTGATTTTTCGATAAAAGCAAAATAATGTGAAAAAAGGGTCGTAGTTTATTTTTGAAATAACGATTAATTATTAATGTTAACTTATAGCTGTGGAATTTTACAACAAAAATTATTTTAAGCAAATACTTAAAAATGTATTTTATTCAGCTTTTGTATAAATTCAATGAAAATGATTTAAAAGTTAACTTAATATTATTTTTAAAAATATTTAAAATTGTAACAGTTTGTATATTGACTTATTATGAGTGTATTTGCTAAATTTCATGGCAATTGGTTAATATTTCTTCATCCTGGTAATATTTAATTGTCTGTGCAATGCTAAAGTGTTAAAAAATCAATACCCTGTACTGTTTTCTTTTTCATTTTTCTCCGAAATGACTTATCTAGCCTTACTTATGTAATATTCAACACTTTTAAACTAATTTATGGATTTTAGAGATTTTTCACCAATCTAGTTTTCACAAACCCATAAAAATAAATATCTCATTTTATCTACTTAAAGACCATTCCGTGGGGTTGCATCTATCTTAGTATGCCTCAAATAAAGGAAGAAGTTATATATTTTGAAATTGATTTCACTGCAAGATTTGTCGAGTTTTAATGCAAATTCATTACAATGGTCTGACAGTCCAAGTGTTGTTTGACCCCGTCCTTGTAAATGTAAGTTCATCTCATAGAAATGTGTCGCTATGTCATTCAAATATATCGACTTCAACAGTCGGTTTTTCTCATTGAGGATCGGGGAAAAAAAATTCATTAATTGCTTCCAAACAAGAAATGAATCTATCAAAAGTCAACCTTGTCTACGGCAAAGAACACTGGGTGAAACAGTAAATCTTTATATTCCATATCACTTTCTTGTATATAAGGCAAAGAACACTAGGTGCAACAGTAATCTTTATATTCCATATCACTTTCTTGTATATAAGGCAAAGAACACTAGGTGCAACAGTAATCTTTATATTCCATATCACTTTCTTGTATATAAGGCAAAGAACACTAGGTGCAACAGTAATCTTTATATTCCATATCACTTTCTTGTGTTTAAATATAAGGTAAAGAACACTAGGTGCAACAGTAATCTTTATATTCCATATCACTTTCTTGTATATAAATATAAGGAAAAGAACACTAGGTGCAACAGTAATCTTTATATTCCATATCACTTTCTTGTTGATGAGACTTGAATTGCATGGAAATCAATAAGAGGTGAACCCTTAAAATTGACAATTGGAAACAACAGATTCAATCACAGATAGCAAGGCTAATGATGACCTCTTGGCATACAAATTTTCCTGAACCTTAACACTCAACACCCAGCGTGATTTTCAAGGAGTTTGTATAAAAATATTTTCTTCTTGGAGATCTCTCGCGTGCCACTGAAAATCGCTCTGCTTGCCAAGTTTGGCGCTCGTGCCTTTGGTTGCCATAGTCTGCTCTAGACCAGGGGTCGGCAAACTTTTGATTACATTGTGCCAAAGTAAGATTTCTAATTCATTCAGCGTGCCAACAGCCTAAAAGTCACCCTGCTGTAGCACTAAATTTCTTGTAGAAAAGACTTGAATAGACGTTTAGGGCCTCTTCCGCGTGCCTGTCAAAATCCCTCGGCGTGCCACGTCTGGCACTCGTGCCGTAGGTTGCCGACCCCTGCTCTAGACTAAATCCTTTATGTAATCAATTTTTTTAAATATACTTATTAACCTAGAAATAATTGTATCCGTGCTCTATGCATGTTTTTGTTGCTCAATGTTAATGTACTCTGAACTTACATTATGTTTATGCCATTTATAAAAAAAATAGTATTATTTCTATAAGTAAAGTACCCTTCCGACCAAACCGGCATACTAGGGGATATGCAGCCAGCACAATGCCCAGCCGCCTTTACTTTAACACAACTAATGTCACTCTCAGGTCGTGGGAAAAAATCCTAACCTCCATCAGGATTGGAACACAGGACGTTTCAATCGCCAGACAAACGCGCTGCCGCTAGGCTAACGTGTCCCATATTAGGGCCTATTACTAAAGGACCTAGATTTTTAAACAATATTTCTTAGTATTTTATTTTATTTTTCAAAGCGTTTGTAAATTTAGACAAATAAAGTAAGTATACCAAGAAACTATTGAACTATTTTAGTTATTTATTGTTTTTTAAAATACAATAAAAATGCACCTCTAAGTAGCACATTTCTTTTTAAAAAGTCAAAGTGCACCCAAAATATATCAGGAATGTTTTAATTAATAAGAAAAATATAGGCTACACCTCACTCGAAATAAAACGGTTACAAATATGCGAGTGAATAAAAAAAAATGCCGCTTACAATTCAAAGTGAATTCAATCTCTTATATTATCATAAGCAATATTTTGTAAACAGTTGTACTAACTTTTTGGGTAATCACCGTTTGATGTCACTATTGTTCTTATACATTAAATCGCTACTTTGCAGAGAAGCATATTGGGCCCTACCTCAAGACCACCGATGGTCTTGCCTACCTCCCCCCCCCCTTGTATCAGGCTTAGGCCTACCTAGTATGTTTCACTTTGATGTGGGTTTTGAATGGTGATAAGTTGTCTAAGCGGGTGAGCTAAAATTATATAAGTACTCGTTCTTCTCGAGTGGCATTCGGACATGGAATGGGTTGCCAGAACAAACCAGGAAAACCAGGAACTTAACACCATTTTAAACATTAATAAAAATGCAAGACTAGACTCGGACCACGGATGGCCGTTAAACACAATAGTCTTCTTTATAGAAGGAGCGTCTGTAATATATAAGATAAGATAGATAGAAAAAAGTCCTTAAATTTGAGCACTTGAATTTATAATTTGATTTTATTTCAATCGTAAGGAGGTGAGGGGGAGTTCGGTGTGCTCTAATTAAAAATATCATATTATGCTAGTTTTATCCTATGTGTTTGGTAAAATAATAAACGTAAAATCGCCATATGAGAGGTAAGAATTAGCTGTTTATATTAATGAATATTACATATAAGGCTTATTAAATAATAGCCTGTAATAGTCAGCAAACGTCATCAACATTAAATACTAGTCAGTTATACATTCTCGCTTTTGCATTTCAATACTATCACTGTTTTGTTTCGCCATTTAAATGTTCCGCAATAAGCATTCCTTTCTCAGAAGAAGTAGCCTCAGTTTCTTGTTCAACGTATGTCTTTACTAGATCGCAATCTGGTTTGGATTTTGTAAGTTTCTGCCACAATATAAAAATAGCAGCTGTGCCCTCTGCTTCTGATAATTTTTTAAGAGCTGCTTTCTTAGCTTCTTTTTTGGCTTCTTTTTTGGCTTCTTCTTTCTTAGAATTAGCGCCCGCATCCTGTTTTTTCTTAAATATTTTACATATGCCAGATTTTTTGTTTTTGTCAGATGAACTATTTTCCTTTGCCTTTTCTTCCCATGAACGTGTCAAATGTTCAGCTTCCGTGTCATTCATTTCAAACTTGTTGACAGGCTCCTCTTGAGCCTTTTTCTTGTTTTGCACTTTATGGTAGATAATGTAGCAGACAACTAAAAGCAGAGGTGGAAGAGGGGTCGTAATGGCGGAAGATGCTGGTCCGACCACAGCCAGTTGATTATCAGGGGGAGGTAATGACATAAACACAATCAGGAAAGCGATGCCCATATTCTGTGAAAGGAAAATAAAATGTTTTTTGGGGATTTTAAAACAAAACGATTTTAAAGATAAAGAAACGGACAAATACAAAACCAATAATTAGTTTATAAATATATTGTTGACCAATTCAAATATCTCTTTTTTCATAAAATTAATCATAATTTATTATATGTATAGCGCTGTCAAGAAATATATTGTAAACTTAGAGCGCATCTAAAACCAAGCAACAAAAACATAGGCCATACATAGAAAAAATTTTAACCAGCAACTGGACTACACAAGTAGAATCTTTGTAATACATATTTTAGAATTAAAATTAAAGTAAGCAGACTTGATCTATTGTAGCATAGAAGCAATCAACAACAAAAAATAAATGTGGATCTTTGAGTTATGAACGTGAAGTGTTCGGAAATGTCTGTGAAAACTTTATTTTTGTAGATGATCTTACCTCTGAAACCGATGATAAGCGAATACGAGCACTGAATGTAGTTCAACACAGTAAATCTATTTGCCTTAATGGCCGAGAAATGTTGACAATAAGTCTGCATTCATCGGCTATTCCATACATCTCCATTAAAATGTGACAGTTAAAAATATTGTCAAACTGTCATCACCATAGCAACAGTCAACGCTCTGCTGTTTATTTTGTGTGTGTGTGTGAAGAGAAGTGTTAACTCTATTTAATGGGAACAGAGTTATAATGAAATGTCAACCTTACCTGAATGCCTGTTTCTATGGCTATAGTCTTGACCCTTGTCCACGACTGACAGAAGATAAGTGCCACCAGTCCCCGAGCAGGTAACCAATGTAGGGCAGCAGGCAGCCGGCAGCCAAGGTCATGGGTTTAATCAACTTGAACAAGTACATGTTGCTGTAGATGCCGAGACCAGTTACGAACAGTATTACAAATAGCAGTGTCGGTTTGAGGACTTTGGTAATCAGCTTCGCCAATTTGGGTGTCTGTTCAGAATAGCGGAAAGTATTAGAGATGCAGTCTTAAGAAAAGCAATTTAATGTATTCTCTATTTGGAACATTTTTATTTTTTATTATTGTTTAATAATAAGAATAATCCACATTATTTCAAAATAATCTTTTTTTACAATTGTGCAACATAGAATTGAAGACACCCAATACAAAATCTCTTCAAATATGCCTCTCTCATAAAGTACACTTTAATCAGTTACAATCATAGACCGCACAAAAGTCTGAATGTAACTAAAAGTTTCCTAGCGAACTAAAATCATTACCTTGTACTTGATAAATATTCCCACAAAGACTAGCAAGATGGCGATAGCTAAGGTCTACAAAATGTTGACATACGGAATTTTCAGAGTGACGGTATCATCTTTGAACAGACTTCCCAGAGTGAGGATCCAAAATGGAATCAATGCTAAATAAATATACATAAACATATTCGTAATCAATTATACTTTAAATACGTGTTCTAGTAATTAAATAAACACTTACACACATATATTGATATATAGATATATAAATGATGTATACCTATACTACACACATACGAACAGACAGAAGGGTAGATAGACAGATAGACCGATAGCCTACATAGAGAGAATTACAAATAGACCGATGCAAATGAATGAAAGGAGGGATGGGTAGGTTCTTGGATGGATGGATGAATGGATGAATGAATAGATTATACTCTTCTACGTCAACGTATCCTACCTAAGGCTACTATACTACTATAGGCTATACTATACTACTGATGGCCGTCATGGCAATGGACAACGACAGGTCACCACTTAGCAAATAAGTAAACACGTTGCTGGAGCCACCCCCAGGAACAATTCCACAGGTAAATATTCCTAGAGACACCGCAGGGCTTTCTTGTGGTATTGTCTTGGCGATCAAGAAGGCAATCTGCACATTTTAAAACATGATTAGTGATAATATATTGCATTGATAAATACTAATTTTGTTTATATTATTGTGTTATTCGAGTACTGGTCTATTTCAAATAATATAGATCTACAAGAATCGGATAAATTTACATAACTGTCTTTAGCATGTTAAAATTTTTGATAACACCTTCCCAAAACCTAAAACAAAAAAAAACCGCCTTTGGTTTTGGAAAAAAAAAACTGGGAATAATGGAAGAGATGAGGGTGGAACATGCCACCTTACGCCCCACTGCTATGTGTGTCTGTTGACTTTGACCTTTAGTTCAGTGAATGGTATTTGACTTAAAATGGGGCAGTGTAGAAACAACTGGGTTGACCCGCTTCCGGAATAAATAAAAAATCAATAACTTAATAACTTTATATCCCTTGGTAGACTTTGAGAGTGTGTGTGTATGGGGGGGGGAGGAGATAAATATGTGAGGCACGGGTGGAGCTAACAGGACTGCAGTCATGGCCTCCACCTTCCCCCGTTTATAGGAGCATTCAAATAAATTATTATTAAACACAAGTTTGACTGAATGACTCCCGGCTACTGATCGTACATTAGGCTAATCAATTCCTCTCTAGGCGACTTGTTTATAAAAATAAATTGGTGGTCTGGTGACAGAGGGTTCGGTTTTCTATTCCAAAGGTCCCGTGTTCGAATCCGCGATAACGCTATGATCAGAGGGGAGTGGGGGTCACTAAGTCTACCCAGTACTGATTGATACCTTGCCTAATCTCTGTTGTATGACAAGGCCACGTAAACTTGAAAACTTACTATCTATTGTGATCTTTTATGATGGTGTAAAACTATATGGGAACAAAATACCAAGATTTAACATGAATAAAATATGAAGGAGGTTTGTTTTCGAAAAAAATGGGTTTTGTAAAATTTAAATAAACAATTTCTATAACTTTCCTGGTCTAACTTTAAATGTGTGATGCAGTTACTTGGACAATGAACTATTCTGTGTATCAGTTGACAAATAGTGCAAGTTAGGCGGGGAGCAAACAGTTCAAGGTAGGGATGGCAAATAGTGTATTTTTTTTAATGCTGCTTATATTATAGATGTGCATAGTTAAAGAAACAAATTTTTTAAAAATATTTTTTTATAGGGCGTTTGCAATCACGTGACAAAAATCACGTGTTTTTTGTTTACTATGTGTAATGGTGTACAATGGCCGCTGTATTAATATAGTTTCATATAGGCCCGAGCTTTTTTTAATTGATATTTTGTGTTTAAAATTATGATTAATGTATTAATATGGATTTTATTAATTCTATATTAGATTAATAGACCTATCACAAGAAGATTCTTACATTAAAAATGTTATATTACTATTGAACGATTAGGCCTACAATGAAAATAACGAATGACTCCAATAATTCACTTCAATAAATCCATTCAAATGCAACATTCACCGGCCAGATATTAAGATGATGAATTGAGCTTAAAATGTTGAAATTCGTTTAAAAAATACCATGTCAGTCTTTCTCTTGTACTAGTAAGATGATCTACGACGATTTATCTAATGATTTGTGCGTAGGATAGCTAATATTCAGATGTGAATTTGGCATGATAAAGAAGTACTTCACCATTTTTGTACACCAAGTGGCATCTATTTACACAAATACGTCACTAAAAAACCTAAGCCACGCCAATTGCGAACGCTCTATTCCTATATTTATTAGAATTGCCCAACCGTGTCCGAAAAAAAAATGAGGACAAGTGTTGTATTGAAATGATGACAATCAAGTGATTAGGCTATTAGTTACCCATTGGCAAGTCTTAACGATTAAGCATACACAAAGGTCGAAGAGTAAAACATTTCCGGTTCCATTGGATCTATTGCTTCTAAACATGTATGTGTGCTGTGTGTACGAAAAGATGTAGTGGATTACATTTTATTTCATTTCTAAAAGATGTTGCCAAAAGAAAACGATATATAAATATTATTGTGAATGTCAGACGTGAAAAATCACCTATTTATAATCTCAAACTTATTGCGTGATGCAAAATAATTTTCTTTTTTTTTTCCCATGTATTTACGCATTGTGTTTTTTAAAAACCAAGAAACGCAACTCTTGACTAATTTATATTATAAGCAAAACTAAATGTAACTTAACGCGACTAACACTTTGAGTATTAATTATAGCCTACTCACTTTTGATGTTAAAAACGGATTCATCCTTACTAATCTTGTAGCCTTTGTATATTTTTAAAAGACCAGAACTGGCCGTTGAGATTGAAATCAATTGTCAAACACCAGCAAAAACATATTTAAAGTTTAAGGAAATGGCTGGAATAGTGACCGGAAGTTCATGATCTCTTCCATTTGAAAAGGTCATGCTTCATTATGACTTGTCAATGAGATGACACAACCAATCATCATCATCATCTGTCCTTTGGGTTCCTCGTGGAACATAGGGCCTCTGTCAAAGCACGCCACTCTTCACGGTCTCTTGCTAGTCGCTTCAATTCTTCCCAGCTCTTTCCAGTTCTTTCAGTTTCATCCAGTATGCTTCGTCTCCATGTTCGCTTGGGTCTTCCTCTATGCCGTTTACCCTGGGGATTCCACTCTAAGGCCTGTCTAGCTCTGTTGTTGTTATCTTTCCTGAGGGTGTGTCCAATCCATCTCCACTTCCTTTCCATGATTTGTTGTACTACTGTTCTTTGTCCACACCTCTCCCACAGCTTGGAGTTTTCTACCTTGTCGAACCATTTTATTTTGAGTATATTTCTTAGGCATCTGTTAACAAAGGTCTGGAGTCTATTTTTAGTTTTCTCTGTCGTTCGCCATGTTTCAGACCCATAAAGTAGGACCGTTTTAATGTTTGTGTTAAAGATCCTTACTTTAGTTTTGACAGAGATGTATGTAGATCTCCAGACCTGTTTCAAATTGGCAAAGGCTTGTCGCGCCAGGTTTATTCGACGTTCGATGTCCTCGTCTGCTCCTCCTGATGCACTGACCACACTTCCAAGGTATACAAAGTGATTCACTTGGTCTAAGCTTTGGTTTTCTACTTGTATGTCGCCATCTTGTTGGTGGTTTATTTTCAACACTTTGGTTTTTTGATGGTTTATACTGAGTCCTACTCTTTTTCCGGTCTCACTCAAAGCTGTGGTCTTCTCTTGCATATCCTGTAATCTGTGGGACAGAATGGCCAGGTCATCTGCAAACTCTAAGTCTTCAAGTTTTTGCATTAGGGTCCATTGTATTCCTTTTCCTGAGTTAGCATAAGCTTCTTTTGTGACCCAGTCTAGTACTAGAAGGAACAGAAGTGGTGAAAGGAGACATCCTTGCTTGACTCCAGTTGTGACACGGAATTCATCTGACATCTTACCATTATGTACTATTTGGCAGGTAAAGTTTTCATAGAGACTTTTGATGATGGCTATTATTTTATTAGGTATTCCATAGTGCCTCATGATTGACCATATTGTCTCTCTATTAATGCTATCAAAAGCCTTTTCAAAGTCCACAAATGTGGCATAGAGTGGAGATTGCCATTCAATAGATTGTTCTATAATGATCCGGAGTGTTGCTATCTGGTCAATGCATGATCTTCCTCTTCTGAACCCAGCCTGTTCTTCTCTTAGGAGATCATCGCAGGCTTCTTTAATTCTGTTGAGTATTGTTCTGCTGAAGACCTTGCTTGGTACTGAGAGTAGAGTAATTCCTCGCCATTTATCACATCTTGACAGGTCCCCATTCTTTGGAATTTTAATCAGTAGGCCTTTTTTCCATTCTGCAGGAGGGGTTTCGGTTGACCAAATTTTATTAAAGATATTGTGGAGTTGGTTAACAATTTCAGCTCCTCCTTCTTTTAGGACCTCAGGTGGTATATTGTCTATGCCTGCTGCTTTGCCTGTCTTCATTTGATTGATGGCCTTCCATATTTCTTCTTTGGATATTTCTTCCATATTTATGTCCAGTGTTTCTCCTGTTGTCAGATCGGGTGGATTTAGAGGGGTTGGTCTGTTTAGCACTTCCTGGAAGTATTCTTTCCATCTTCTGAGCTGGTCATCTATGGAAGAGAGGAGTTTACCTTGTTTGTCTCGGACTGGCACATTGTAGTTAGCTTTCTTGCCACTCAAGAGTTTAGTAATTTTAAATAACTGTTTTAGGTCTCCTTTTCCTGCTGCTTCTTCTGCTTGCTCAGCTAGTTTATTATAAAATGTTCTTTTATCATGTCTAAGCATTTTTGAGACCTCTTTTGAAATTATATGATACTCTTGTTGTGTTAGTTGTTTATGTTTTCTTGTTTTAGCTTGGTTTACTGTTTGTTTTGCATGTTTCCTGTCTTCAATTCTTTGCCATGTCTCGTCGCTAATCCAATGTTTTTTGTTTTTTGGGGCAGGTCTTAGTACTTTATTACAAGTTCCTATAATAATTTCTTTGAAGTTATCCCAGGTTTTGTCTATGCCTTCCTCAGTATCATCTGGTCGTAGTGCAGAGAATCGGTTTTTAAGGGTTAATTGTAGTTCACACTTTCTCTGTGAATTCTTGAGTTTGTCTAGGTCGAATTTGGTTCTCCTGTTTGTTTTTGACCTTTGTTTGGCTAACTTTATTTTTAGCTTGGCCACTACCAGGTGGTGGTCTGATCCAATGTCTGCTCCTCTTTTGGTTCGTACATCCTGTAATGTGCTCCTCCAAGTACGGCATACAGCGATGTGGTCTATTTGATTCTCTGTTTTGTTGTCTGGTGAGACCCACGTTGCTTTCATTTTTTGTGTGGGAAGATGCTGCCTCCGATCACCAGTTCATTGAATGTACAGAAGTTAGCAAACATCTCTCCATTTTCGTTCATGTTGCCCAGTCCGTGTATGCCCATTGTCTTCTCTCTCCCTTTGTTTTCATTTCCTATTTTAGCATTCATATCTCCCATGAGGATCAGTATATCTCTTTTGGGTATTCTATCCACTATACTTTGAAGTCGTTCATAGAATGCAACTTTATCTTCTTCGGGTGCAAGGTTGGTGGGAGCATAGCACATGACGATGTGAACATTTTGGAATCTTGATAGAAATTTTGCTCTAATAATTCTGTCTGAAACAGGCTCCCATTCCAGGAGACTTTTAAATGAATCTTTGTTCAATAGGAGTGCCACTCCATTTTCATGGGTGTCCTCTTCCATTCCAGAAAAGAGCAGAGTTTTACCTGTTTGAAGCCTAGTTTCTCCAAAAGTGTTCCACCGTACTTCACTCAGTCCCAAAATTTGCAATTTGTAGTTAGCCATCTCTTTAGCGACTTGGGCGCATCTGCCTGGTTCAAGCAGGGTTCGGACATTCCATGTACCCAAGCTGAAGGGTGCCTTTTGCATTAGGAAATGTTTCTTTTTCGTCGGTTTGAGTAGGGTGGTCGGCCTTGTGGGATTCTTTTGAGTTTCCCCACACAGCTTCATAAATCTCCTTTGTGGAGCCCTACTCTCGCCTCTGACTGTGTTTTGTAAGTTCGCTTTGATTTTGGTTTCAACCAATAGTGACTGATATCTATTCCAGTCTGCTGTTCTACAAAATATAGAAGCTACAGTATGTATGCTTCCGGAAATACGGTTGTTATTACATAGGCCTAAAACAGAATGTTACTGTTTACGTTTAAATTTAAAACAGATACATTAAAGTAGGTACATGCAGGCCTAGATCTAGACTATATATTAGTGTCATCAATGGCATCCTTCCGTCTTGCGAGACGATGGTGCATCCCCGTGATTCGAGTTTGCTCTTCCTCCTGTGGCTGAGCAGGCCTATCTTTGAGTGACAGTCTTTTTTACAGCCTTTGCACACGTGTTCCGTGAATCCTATTTTTTCCGCTTTTCTTTTAGCCCTTTTATTTATGGTCTCCTCCATTCCATTTTCCTCTGCCATTTTAACCCCTTCCCTGACAGCAGTGCGCCAGGTGGACCGATCCTCTGCATTCTCCTCCCATTCTCCTCCCAGTCACTTGTACTTATTCTGGCTGCTCTCATGTCCCTCATGCAGACATCTTTATAGCGGAGGCGTGGGTGACCTGTTTTCCTCTTCCAAGATGCCAATTCTCCATATAGGAGGTTCTTAGGGATTCTGCCTGGACTCATTCTTCTTACATGTCCTAGCCATCTTAGGCGTCTTTCACTGAGGACTGCGAACATGCTTTGGGCGCTGGCGCGCGTCAGTACCTCACTATTAGGGACTTTGTCCTGCCATTTAATGCCAAGGATGCAACGCAGACACCTCAGGTGGAAGCTATTTAGCTTGCCTTCATGGGACGCATCGGTTGTCCATGATTTACTTCCATAAAGCAGCGTGCTGATGACGCTGGCCTGGTAGACACATAGTTTGGTCCTGTCTGTCAGCTTGGTGTTTTTCCAAACCCGTTTACTAAGTTTAGCCATTAGTGTCATACGTCTAATAAAATAAACATTAGGCTTGTTGATTCAAAAATAAATAATAGGCCTACATCATTTCTGTACATCATGTCTTGGGCAATTTGAAAAGTGTGGCATCCGTTTATAGGAGTGAACCATTCAATATGGTCACACTTTTTCTTGCATGCCATGACCAAAGAAAACCACATTTATTGTTGACTTTCTCTTTAGAAAATAGTTGTGTACTTTATTCTATCCCACTATTGTTACTAATACCTATGAAATGTATCTGGTATATAGTAGGCTACACGTCGTTACATATTATAGCATGCCTTTATACCAGGGGTCGGGAACCCATGGCTCGCGAGCCCGATGTGGCTCTTTTGATGGCTGCATCTGCCTCGCAGACAAATGTTCGATTATTAAACAATGTTTTTTTTAGACTTTTTGATCTACACATTAATGGCATATCAATATTTCATTCTACAAATGAGCTAAAGTCTACTGCAGCTCAGCATCAGAAGAATTCAGAGACATAATTATTGTACTTTTAGTGTTGAAATTACACAAAATGCACACATGTACTTGAATTTTTAGTTTTAAACATAATGTATGGCTCTCACAGAATTACTTTTCAAAATATGTGATGTCCATGGCTCTCTCAGACAAAAAGGTTCCCGACCCCTGCTTTATACTAACACTAGAGGAGTTTATGTGCCCAGACCTTACTGGTCAATGGGAATTTTTACTCACTGATACACTTAGTTATTTACCAATGGCATCCCAACGCACTGGCACACCAGGCCTATGATCGGGGCCACGGGTCTCCTCAGGACTGCCTTGACGACCGAGAGCTTGACTCCGACCCCCATTCCGGCGGTGGCCAGGATGAGCACGACGTAGAGAACTATCTGGAAGACGGTGTCAATCGGCCTCGGCAGCTGCATAACTATGATCATTGCCCTTTCAACTATGTTCGGCGGCAGTTGCGGCATGCCGCCCGGTGCATGGTGACATTTAGCTGTCCCATTGAAGTTAAAAGGCGCATAGGCCTCACCTCCTGGGGCAGACGTTTGCCTATCGTTTGGGGAGTCGACCCCAGATATTTTATCCGCCAGCTATTACCGCCACACTGGGAGATAAAGTCACAAAGTTCAAAGAGTACACTGTGTCCAAATTTAAACATTTCAGTGTATAGCTCATCACAAATACACTTGTCGAATCCAATGAAAACAAGAGAGCTCCAGGCTTACCTATGTTGGAAATTATGTTTACAGACAATGGAGACAAGAGAGCTACAGACAATGGAGACAAGAGAGCTCCAGGCTTACCTATGTTGGAAATTATGTTTATAGACAATGGAGACAAGAGAGCTCCAGGCTTACCTATGTTGGAAATTATATTTACGGACAATGGAAACAAGAGAGCTCCAGGCTTACCTATGTCGGAAATTATATTTACAGACAATGGATAGCTGCTTTTCCGCAGGACTGGGCTGGTTAGAGGAATCTCAGCAGGCGCCAAGTTCGAATCACCAACAGGCTGGGAATAAATTGCACCAATAAAACCCGCTGTAAAAACTATCCATAATCTATTTAAATATACAGTCATTTTTTAAACAATGTGTCGTGGAAGAAATATCTGCCGTTAAGAAATCCCGAAAAGCAATTGAAGTTTTCGAAATTCAATGAAAATTTTCTAAAACATTAAAAGCAAAACACGCTCGTCTCAGCGATCCAACAATAAATTGAGTAAAAAATTAATGTACATAAAACTAATATTTTAGTTTGAATATAAAGACTTCAAGAAATTTTGTTTTCAACCGTTGACAGTTTGTATGTACAGATTATCGACCACAAAAAGACAGAAAAGAAAGAATTATGTATTTCCTAGTAAAGCAAGGGAGATTACGACCTTTTATACACTGGGTAATCTTATCTAAAGTTCCTCGGCACTACATATGTCAAGTGCTGATATAATTTACTATAACACTCACACGTACACACAGAAACACACACATTTTTAATTGACTGTATTTTAATCACGTTGGCCGAGCAGGTAGCGCGTTCACTGGCGTACCGAAGGTCATGGGTTCAAAGCCTCAGTGGCGTAGCTAGGGTGATCTGCGCCCGGGGACATGACACAAAGTCTGCGCCTCTTCTCGGACCGAAAGATTCTGGGGGCTCAGTGAGCCCCCAAGAAAATTTTAAAATTTTACAGTTTTTATGGTTCATTGTCGAAGCATCTGGTAATTTAATGAAATAGAATACAGACTAATAAGTCTCTATACTCTATACGATTGTAAACAATTTATTAGAAAAAAAATTCTACTAATTATACATGACTGGAACATAGTATACAACAAATTGATCCTCCTTGATTTGACTGTCGCAAATCGTCAATCACGTTGTCAAAATTAATATTCTCAAGTGTTTCTCTTTCGATGCTAAGGAGTGCAAGATCACTCAGACCAGGGGTCGCCAACCTTTTGCTAATTGTGTGCCAAACTAGGATTTCTAAAAAACACGGCTAAGCGTTTTATATTTATTAACAATAATTAACGCGTTTGCGATTAGCAGCCTTTTTATTTGCACCTATACCAAAAAAATAATATGACCAAACTTTCACATTTTTGGTAATGACTTTGTAAACATTATCATTTGGTTGTTCAGATAAGGATCTAGCAACGGATACTATTGATGATAGTTTATTCTCAGTTTAACAGAGATTGTCTTTATTTTGCTTAATGACTCACGATAACAGAATATGTGATGATCAATAGTAGAGCGTAAGTCATATGTAGTAATTATACAAACTGGGTAGTTAATGTAATGTTTAAAAAATGTGCATGAAATGTTTTAGTCATATAGATCTAATTTTTATATAGTTTTCAACTACATTTTACAGTTTGGTCATTATAACGTTATAAGTTGTAGGCCATTTAGTCTATTAAAAAAGCAAAATTAGAAACACAATATTAGAAATGATAGCATAAATAAAACGGGCTAATTATCTCCCTTTAATTCAAATAAAGTTTCTAATTTTGATTCAATATTGATGCCAAACAAGTTATGTTTTGTAATATAACAAATATTACTGACTAATAATTATTTCTTTTTATAAATCCAGTATTATGGTATTCATTACAATATTTAATTATTAGAGGTATACAATTGATTTACGTTAAACAGTTGTAAATAAACATTTCCGGGATTAATTGTTTGTTCATTTAACCCACTTGATTTAACCCGTCCTTGTAAATGCGTTTAACTATCTGAAATGTGTCGCAGTGTCATTCAGAAACATCGTCTTCAACAGTCAGTCTTCCTCATTAAGAACTGGAAAATGTTTGTTTCTTCATCAATAAAAAACATCTTTTTTCATCAATGAAAAAATTACCACTTGGAAGTGTCTCGCGTGCCATTGAAAATCGCTCTGCTTGCCAAGTTTTGCACGCGTGCTCTAGTTTGCCGACCCCTGACTCAGACGATCTTGTCATATTGAATCAAATAAGACAAAATCAGCTTCAGTTTGCTGAAGGACCGCTCACAGCTTGCAATTGAAACAGCAATCGTTAGAAGTTTTTGCAGTGAAATGCGCAGATTCGAAATACGTCATCTCCATATGAAACAACAAAACCAAGAAGATCCAAAGGAGTTTCCGGTAGAACTTCAGTCCGTGCACTGAGTAGCATTTTGCAGTCTCCAATTGCTGTGCACAATTCGTGACCATTGACGTCAGTGTCGTAGAAATTTTGCAATTTTGACAAAATGTATCGACATTTGTCTCAGCGATAAGAGTTTTGACGTCTAGTAAAAATCCAAATTTGGTGTTCAGCTTTTTTAGACATAAAAACCGTATTGATATCTCCTAAGTCTATCAATTACGTTGTTCATAACACGTGCAATTCATCTTCTGCAGAAAGTCCTGCATCTCTTGCTAATTTTCAAGGCATCCTCCTTTGTCGTCTAATCCTTCTGTCAACCTCGATTCCCCAAGTTGTGCATCTTGTTTTTCCATTGTCTACCGCAACCTGGTTCAAATTATCACGAATGTTGACAAGTTCTTGCTCCAGCGATTCAAGATTAGAAGCTTGCTGCTTCCTTTAAATTCATAATAGGATCCTGCAACCGTTTCTGGACACGATCAATTTTCCCAAGTATGATGTTCCAGAAATGTAACAAAACTAGGAAGTTAAAGTTTAATATACCTGCCAGCAAAGTTTCTGCATCACTTCTGGTGTCAGGCGTCAAAGTTGCATCGTCTGATAATTTTTTGCAACAGCCCTACTAGTTCATCTAGTCCTTCATAAATAGCTTTAACAGCTTCTGATCGTCCACTCCAGCGTGTTTCAGACTCCCTCTTCACTGTGATTGGCACAACTCTTTTTAATTCTAGCCAACGAGTTGTTGAACGAGAGAAAAACAAAACTATACTTTCAATTCAACTGTTCCAAAAAATGTGATAACAACTGGATCCTGTTTAGCTGTGTGTACTCCTGCTAAGTATATTCTACTCGAAATTATCCAACCTGTATAATTGTTAAAACCAGATGCCACTTTCAGTATATGAAAAATAATATTTGAACCCGAACTGATTTTTGTTTAAAAAAAAAAAAACGCCATCAGCAATCCTTCATTGTGGATGTGTCATTTGTTGTATGAGTGGAATGGCGCCCCTTAATGCTCAATCGGGTGCCAAAATCATGCTTGCCAACTGGTTTGTAATGAAGATATTTGTGGAGCTCCAAAATTCAATCTTGCAAACTATTTGGGATTCATTAGTTTACATCAAAATAAAATTAAATAATTAGTTTTAATACTCATTTTGGTGCCCCCTAACGTGGCGCCCAGGGACATATGTCCCCCCCCCTGCCCCTCCCTAGCTACGCCTCTGCAAAGCCTGGTGAAGGCTAGGATTTTTTAACGGGTCTGGAAGGTGTCCCTGAGTCTACCCAGCTCTGATGGGTACCTGTCCTTAGCATAATTGAGGTGAAGTAAAGGCGGCTGTGCATTGTCCTGGTTACACAATCATTTGGTATGCCTTGACCACAAAAACAGTTGAACTCTGCTACACGAGCACTATGGATCAATTTGGTCCGACGATATACTTTACTTTATTTTAAATGAAGAAGTCGAAAAAACGCTGACCAGAAGTTCACCACCTATATAAATCACAACCTATATAAATCAGCACCTATATAAATCAGCACCTGTATAAATCAGCACCTGTATAAATAACCATCGTTATAAATCTCCACCTGCACGAATCATCACCTTTATAAATATAAATCACGACCTATGTAAATCGCAACCTATTAAAAGCACCACCTGTATAAATCGCCACCTTTAAAGATCTCCACCTATATAAATCAGCACCTGCATAAATCCCCAACTATATATAAATCACCACGTGAAAAAAGCAGCAACTGTATAAATAGCCACATTATAAATCTCCATCTATATAAATCCCCACCTATATAAATCACCATTTGTATAAATCGCCACCTTTATAAATCACCACCTATAAAATCACCACCTGTATAAATCGCCAACTGTATAAATCACCACCTATTTGAATCGCCACCTTTATAAATCGCCAACTGTATAAATCACCACCTATTTAAATCGCCACCTTTATAAATCACCACCTATAAAATCACCACCTGTATAAATCGCCAACTGTATAAATCACCACCTATTTGAATCGCCACCTTTATAAATCGCCAACTGTATAAATCACCACCTATTTAAATCGCCACCTTTATAAATCACCACCTATATAAATTTCCAACTGTATAAATCCCCACCTATATTAATCAACACTTGTATGAATCACCATCTTTATAAATCACGACCTATATAAATCCCCACCTGTATAAATCACCACCTGTATAATCGACCACCTGTATATATCACCACCAGCCATCTACTGCTCGTCTTACGTGAAATAGTTTCTGAACTGGTGCAATTGTCAACCTCCTTAAATTTTTATAAAGACCCAATTCCAACTAGGAGCTCTTTACACCTTTTAGACTTTAAGTTAAACCTATAAAAAAAAGTATTCACTAGCAATACTTCCAAAAGCAGAAAACTTTAAAATGATTGCTATTCAGCTTTCAATATAATATCTGATCTGTGTGAAAGTCTAGGTTTGACTGTATATGTAGGTCAAGGTCAAAGTCTATAAAAAGAAAACAATAAAAACAGGGTTATATAAAGTGTGTTAAGTGTTTAAACTTTCTGAACACTCGAGCAACTGACTTATTTATCTGCATATCCACGATGTTCTGTTATATAATATGTACACGAATTGAAGGCCTACTATTGCGAAAGCAGTGGACTGTTTAAAGTTCTCGCTTTTACTAAATTAAAGCAACATAGGCTATGGACGCTATGGAGCTTTTAATCACTTCTTGATGTTCTAAGGTCAACGTCTTCGTTGCAAATATTTGCCGTTGAATCATATAGCGAGTACAGATTACTTTTGGTGACTCATTCAGTAACCAAACGTTGTAATCGAGACTAATCAGCATATCTACTCTAAGTTCCAATATATTCAAGAAATGTCGTTTTACCGCCAATACTGTTGCTTTCAATACAGTAGCTGCTTTTAACAAAGAAGATGGTTTTAACACAGCAACTCTCTACTCATGTTTGCCTGATCCGCATTCATACATTATGTCGCCGACCCTGTCACATATATCTGTACTAAGATGGGGTTGGTGCAATGATGTCATTGTCCCAGCTACTCCTGATGTAATGGGTACACCGATTGTGCTGAGTCAACTATCACAAATTCGTATTTCTAACACCCGTTGATAACACAACACAATACTTGAAAGTTCAGACGTATTTACAAGTCAATTGCTACAGTTCCACCAAATTCAGTCATCCGTTTTTATCATACTACTGTCATGTATATTGTTTTTCCAAGAATTGGAACACGCAATGTTTATTCCCCTCTCTCTCTCTTTTCTTACTACACACAATATTAGGACGTTTAGTAGGAAAACAAAAGGTTCTAGGTAATGTTGGGATTCTGTGTTGATCTCAAATTCTCAGGGTCTGGGAACGACTCATTATTTAATAGGGGAAGTTCCTATCGTTTTGTTATGAGTTTTGTAATGTTACCATGATTTTCACCCCTACTGGTAGTGGGTCTGTCCCTTGCACCACTCGGATAGTATTTAATGATTTGTTTTGTCTGAAAGACAGAGAGTTTCAAAATATGTTCCTTTGAGAACGTTTGTGTTTGCACTATTTTATTCTAACTGTACATAATAGATATATTGTATATATTGAACATACCACCTGAAATAAACTATCAACAACAGTTACACTGAAGCTTCCTTGTCAAGTTACTATTCTATTGTGTTGTACACATTACTATAAGATTTAGCTACTACTATAATGTACAAGAAAGGAAATGTTGGAATACAAATACTGAATTTGTGCCCAGGACTATAAGAAGAGTTCGTGTAATTCTGAAACATAAATACTAATAATTTAAGTCTCCCCTAGGACTAACGAGAATTATCAGCAAGATCTACACAGCTCTGGCCACAAGGGGATTGTGGACGTAACAAAATTTGGGGGCTCGTCCGGGATATTTGAGTTCTACTTTTCCTGACCTAGGATTAACAAAATTTAGTGGCCTCGTTCGATATATTTGAGTTCTACTTTTCCTGATCTAGGATTGGAAAAAATTTGTTGATCTCGTCTGGAAAATTTGAGTTATATTTTTCCTGACCTAGAAATATTTTGTGACATTAGTAGTACTGAGAGCGGCATATTTATGTTTCGTTTTCTAGGACTGTGAAACTATTCTTTTTTAAAAAGAGGAGAGAACTGGTTTGCGCATTTATTCCTTGGGAAGTGTGAAGATTCCACGAAGTGTAATATTATATTGTGCAAATTTCTGGACAAATCGTAAGTTGGAACTTTATATTTTATTATACAATATATACTACTCTACTATCACAAATATTTCGAACGCTATACTATGGCTTCGAATATATCAAGTGAGGAACTTAATGCCATGTCATTTGCTGAACTAAAAGAATTAGCTGAGTCCTTTGGGATTGAGGCAGGACAGGCAAGACCTAATCGTAATCGTTTGATCAAAGAAATTATGACATGTTTGAACGGGCAGAATGCCATGAGCACTGGTAATGTAGTTGAAGTGGGACAGAACGATATCAATGAAGGTTATGTAGCTCCCAGTGGGGGCGAGGTAATTGCCCACGGAGACGAGGTAAGAAATATGTCATCTAGATCATCAAACAATGATGAAGATGAAGGGTTGAGTGAAAACCTAAAATTCCAATTAGCTATGAAGAGAATGGAATTAGAAAGTATGGAAAGGAGAGAATTGGAAAGAATTAGGATAAAAACTGAAAGGGAAAATGAAAGAATTAGGATTGAAATTGAAAGGGAAAATGAAAGAATTAGGATTGAAAGCAGAGAAAGGATAGAGATGGCACGCATGAACAGACCTGACCATCGTAGGGACAGCAATGGTATGAATATTAGCGCAATGAAGCAACACTTGCCTATATTCAGAGAAGAAGATGTTCAAGATTTCTTTTTGCTTTTTGAGAGGATAGCTGTAGATTATCAGTTCCCTGATGATAAGATGGCTTTGTTGTTAAGGTCAACTCTCAACAAAGGAAAAGCATTGGACGTAGTGTTGAGTTTAACACCCGAGGAAATAAATGACTATGAAGTAATCAAAGATAGGGTGCTCAAAAGTTATTCCCTGACACCAGAAAAATATAGAAAGCTATTTAGAGACAGAAAGAAGGCATATGATCAAACTCATGTAGACTTTTTGAGACAAAAGGAGAAAACGTTAGAACAGTGGCTAAGGTCACAGAATGTAAGTGAGTTTGATAAACTCAAGAACCTAATATTGTTTGAGGAATTCAATGATTGTATTCGAGTGGATATTAAAACCCACATCTCAGACCGAGGGGTTGAAGAGATGTGCATGAAGCTGCTAGATTGGCAGATAACTATGCCATAATTCACGCCAGCATAAAGCCATATTATGCTGACAAACCCAAAGTGCACAAACCAGATCCCAAGGAGGCTAGTAAACCAAAAGAGACAAGAGAAAACAATAATAAGAACAGTGGTGTAAATAATAATAGTAACTTAGTTCATTTCAGGAAGCAGACAGATGTAAATAAAACAAAGGTGGTATGTTTCAATTGCAAGAAAGAGGGCCACATGAAGAAAGATTGTTGGATCCTTACCAAGAAGCAAGGTGCTATTCTACACTGTGCCAGAGTGCAGAAAGACAGCAAGCAGACAGAAGAAGTGTGCAACACAGGGTCAAGAAACTCAAAAGAAATGCGGCCGGCATCGCCCATAGTTGTGGAGTCGATGGTTTTTGAGAACAGTCTATCTAAGGTAAAAGAGAATAGCTGTACTCAATCTTTTATGCTTTCAGAAGGCCGTGAGGAACAGATGGTTCCTGAAGTCCCGGAAGAGGACGACTTATCCGATTTTCGACCCTTTGTCTACGAGGGGACAGTGTCGACAGAAGTCGATGTACTCAGCAAGAAGAAAATACAGATATTACGTGACACGGGTTCTGCTGTCAGCGTGATCCTGGAGGGCAGTGTGCCGTTAACAGATGCCACCAGTACCGGTGAGTCTGTTGTGCTGAGAGGTGCTAGTATGGAGGCTGTGGAAGCTCCACTGCACAGAATAAAACTCGAGTCGGATATTTTTACAGGTAACATCGTAGTGGGAGTGTGGTGCGCACTACCCGTCAAAGGCGTTTCCATGATATTAGGAAATGACATTATGGGCGGCAGAGTCACTGTCGAGCCCATGGTTAAAGTGTTGGAGACAAAGATGGCGGAGGACAAAAACCTACGTCCTGCCAATGAACGCCCAACATTTGCACTGACAAGAGCAATGCAGAAAAAGAAGTCGGTAAAGACTCCTGCTACGCCGTGTAGTGCAACGAAAGATGTGTTTGTCTGTTCTGAAGACACACATGCGAATGAAACAGTGATAACAGAAACACCTGACATCGATTTAAGTGCTACGTTCTTTGCTGAACTAACAACTGGTGATGCAACAGAGAACGATAACATTTTGTCACCAAAGCAGAAATTGGTGAAAGAACAATTGAATGACGAAGTAATAATGCAACTCAGAATGAAAGCTGTTGATGAAAAGACTGCAGATGCAATGGCGGAATGTTTTTACATGAAAGATGAAGTGTTGATGAGAAAGTCGAAACCGCTCAACTCAGGTACAAACGAGTGGGACAGTATTCACCAGATTGTAATACCTAAGTGCTATCGTCAAGATATACTGCGTATGGCGCATGATCTTCCTTTCGCTGGTCACATGGGAGTCCGAAAAACGCACCACCGTATCCTCCCTTACTTCTACTGGCCAGGACTGAGAAGAGATGTCGAACAATACTGCAAGACTTGCCACGTATGCCAAATGGTAGGACGTCCTAACCAACGAATTCCTGTCGCTCCACTCCAGCCGATACCAGCGTTCGACGAACCATTCAGTCATATACTCATTGATTGCGTGGGCCCGTTGCCGAAAACAAAAGCCGGTTTTCAATACCTGCTCACAGTCATGTGTTCATCCACTCGCTTTCCGGAAGCCATTCCGTTGCGGAACATAACAACAGTGAAGGTGGTAGACGCCCTGACAAATTTCTTTGCACGTTATGGCCTACCGAAGACAGTACAGTCCGACCAGGGGACTAACTTTACTTCGAACATTTTCAAACAAGTCATGGAACAATTAGGGATAAGCCATAGGCTATCAAGTGCCTATCATCCTGAGAGCCAGGGAGCTCTGGAAAGGTTTCATCAGACATTAAAATCGATGCTTAAAAAGTACTGTTATGAAAACGAGAAAGACTGGGATAAGGGTGTGCCTTATGTACTGTTCGCTGCAAGGGAGCCCACTCAGGAATCCCTGGGGTTTAGCCCATTCGAACTTGTGTATGGACACTCAGTCAGAGGTCCGTTGAAACTTCTACATGAAACTTGGCTAACGGACAGTGAACCGATTGGACTTTTGTCATATGTAGATAAATTTAAAAATAGGCTTTATCATGCTTTTAACCATGTGAAGATTCATTTTCCACAGATGCAGGAGCGTATGAGACAGAACTATGACCGTAAAGCTACAGCTAGAACTTTTGCACCAGGTGACAAAGTTCTTGTGTTTCTACCTTTGCAAAATCAGCCTTTAAGTGCAAAGTTTAGTGGACCCTATGAGATAGAGTCAAAGCTTGGCGAGGTCAATTATTTGATAAAGACTCCTGACCGGAGACAAAAACAGAGGGTATGCCATATTAATTTACTTAAGCCCTATGTTTCCAGGGAAAAGAGTAAACCACGGGAGGTCCCCATGATCTCATTAGCTAGAGTCCCGACGAATTTATCTAGGATAGAATATAAGTTTGCAGAAAGTAAACTTAATAATACAGATGCCCTTAAGAGTTTAGATACAAGGCTAGAACATCTTCCGGTAGAAGATAAGGAGAAGATTATTGAGCTGGTACATGAAAATAAGTCAATGTTTACAAATGTTCCCAGTAGGACACATGTCATAGAGCACGATGTAGTGTTAACCGAGAATGCCAGGTCTATTAAACAGCATCCATTTGACCCCATCAGACCTGAGCATATTAAATTAGATGTAAAGTATATGTTAGAAGATGACATAGGAGAAAAATGTGATAGCAAATGGTCTACACCCTGTGTGATGGTACCAAAAGCCGACCACACACTGCGGTTTTATAGAGACCTTGGGAAATTAAGTAATTTGACAAAGACCGACTGGTATCCCATTCCCCGTATCATCGACAAGATAGAGACAAGGTCATAGCTGATACTCTATCTCGGGTGCTACATGATTGACTGAATAACCCAATACTTCTTTTTCAGATCATCTCATTTATTCATTAAGAATGTGTCATGATAACCTATCATTCGTTTGAATTTTGATTATGGAATACCTATAGAATACTTGTATCATACAGAAGTCAAGTCTTTTGAAAGTATTAATAATTTTTATAATCATGTATAATATTGATGTTCTGATATATTTTTAATTCATTTGATTCAATTCATTTTATTATGGAAAAGAAATTCCATTTAAATTTTGATGCACTATGCAATAAATATATAAATATGCACGTATTTACTTGATATGGATGGATAAAAGTAATTGTCATCACATGTAATTAAGTGGGAAAACTTTGAGCTAGTTGATTTATTATCTTGTTTTATTTTAGTTAATGAATGGAACTTAATAATAATATGTACCATTTTTATCTTAGAAAGAGATGTAATATCAATTGGTATAAATTAATAGATAATATTGGAAATCTATTGCCAAATTGTTATATCATGGTAATAGAATGGGAAAGACTAGTGGATATTCACTATGTTGTATAGGTTGTTATATATTCCATATATCCGGGAATGGAGTGAAACAAAGGTACCTAAAGGTGTGCACTCATTCAACCCTGAACAATCTTTTATATTAAACTTTTAAATTTGCCAAAAACGCATAATAGTGGATTACATTTTAATATTTAGATTACTGTAGTAATCGTAACTAGAGCATATTTTCTCCTCATATTTGAGAAAAGGGGAAGTATCATCATCTTAGGTATGAACCCTGTTAATGTCAAGTTGACACTGTAATTTAAAGGGGAAGTAACCTATAGTTTGATTCGAGTTACGTATTACTTATCTTTTGGTTTGTATATTAGAAGTAAACTGTTGAAAATTGACAGAGTTTGAGCAATGTTATATTTGTTTAAATAGATTAAGACTTTTTGCAAATTTTTGGTGGAAATCCACACAACTGTACATAGTTAAAATAAGAATGACTAGAATATTTTTGAATTATTTGTACTTGTTGAGACATTAGTTAATATTAATATTAACGGGGAAATATTTGTCCATCACGTTATAATCACAATTACCATTGGGTAGTGACACTTTTTATAATTTAGTTGTGCCAGTGAGCCATGTTTGCTTAAATTGTCTTATAATCTTCCATTGATTGATGGTTGTTAAAACGATAGTGTTAAGTACGAAAAATGTACCATGTTGAGTATTACTTGGGTAATTATGGTACATTATTTCTTTCATTGGGTGGGGGCGTGTCATGTATATTGTTTTTCCAAGAATTGGAACACGCAATGTTTATTCCCCTCTCTCTCTCTTTTCTTACTACACACAATATTAGGACGTTAAGGAGGAAAACAAAAGGTTCTAGGTAATGTTGGGATTCTGTGTTGATCTCAAATTCTCAGGGTCTGGGAACGACTCATTATTTAATAGGGGAAGTTCCTATCGTTTTGTTATGAGTTTTGTAATGTTACCATGATTTTCACCCCTAGTGGGTCTGTCCCTTGCACCACTCGGATAGTATTTAATGATTTGTTTTGTCTGAAAGACAGAGAGTTTCAAAATATGTTCCTTTGAGAACGTTTGTGTTTGCACTATTTTATTCTAACTGTACATAATAGATATATTGTATATATTGAACATACCACCTGAAATAAACTATCAACAACAGTTACACTGAAGCTTCCTTGTCAAGTTACTATTCTATTATGTTGTACACATTACTATAAGATTTAGCTACTACTATAATGTACAAGAAAGGAAATGTTGGAATACAAATACTGAATTTGTGCCCAGGACTATAAGAAGAGTTCGTGTAATACTGAAACATAAATACTAATAATTAAAGTCTCCCCTAGGACTAACGAGAATTATCAGCAAGATCTACACAGCTCTGGCCACAAGGGGATTGTGGACGTAACACTACGCTTTGAGATTTCTCACAGTTCTCCACACTTAAGGGTACCATCCTTGCAAGCGGGTTGTTCTCCTCACAACTGACTAACAAAACTCCGTTTTCCGTCCTCGTATATGAAAGTTGAACTCATAGAAATGTGTTACTATGTCATTCAAAATGATCGGCTTCAACAGTCAGTTCTTCTCTTTAAAGACCGGAACAAAAAATCATTAATTTCATTAATTCCTTCCAAACAAGAAATGAATCTATCAAAAGTCAACCTCGTCTAAGGCAACGAACACTGATTGCAGTAGATCTTTATATTTTGTATCACTTTCTTGTATATAAGACTTGAATTGCATGGAAATCAATAAAAGGTGAGCAGCTATAAAATTGACTATTGGAAACAACAGATTCAATCACAGATAGCAAGGCTAATGATGACCTCTTGGCATACAAACTTTCCTGAACCTTAACACTCAACACCCAGCGTGATTTTCATGGAGATTGTATAAATATATTTTCTTCTCGGAGGTCTCTCGCGTGCCACTGAAAATCGCTCTGCTTGCCAAGTCTGGTGCCCGTTTCTTTGGTTGCCGACCCCTGCTCTAGACTTATAACCTTTATGGAATCAATTTTTTTTAAATATACTTATTAGCCTATAGAATTGTATCCGTGCTCAATGCATGTTTTTGTTACTCAATGTTAAATGTGCTCTGAGCTTACATTATATTTATGCTATATAAATATTACTATACGACCGAGATTTTACAACAATATTTCATAATATTTTATTTTCTGTTTCAAAGCGTTTGTAAATTTAGAAACATAATGGAGGTACACCAAGAAACTATTGAACTATTTTGGTTTAAAATTGTATTTAAAAAGCAAATTTTTAATAATTACTCCATTTAGTAGCACATTTCTTTTTACAATGTAAAAGTGCACCCAAAATATTTTAGGAATGTTTTATTAAGAAAAATATAGACAAAATATACATCTAACTTGAAAAACAAACATTACAAATATGCAAGTGAATAAAAAAAAACACATGAATGATATAATATAGAATACAATTCAAAGTGAATGCAGTCTCTTATAATATCACCACCAAGTGTAAACAGTTTTACTAAAGGAAATCATCGTTTGATATCACTATTGCTCTTATAAGTTAAATCGTTTCTTTTAAATAGAAGCATAATGCGCCTTACTCTCCCCCTCCCTTCCCGGTATGAGGCTTAGGACTACTTAGTGTCTTTCATTTTAGTGTGGCTTTTGAATGGTGTTTAGTTGTCTAAGCGGATGAGCTAAAAACATATTTATATATATTATAAATCTTCAAATGAACGTAAGACGCAATAACCTTCTTCATAGAGGGAGCGTCTGTAATATATAAGAGATACATTTCAGCAATTGAATTTCAGAATGTGATTTTATTTAAATCGTATGGAGGGACCGGGGTGGGGGGTGGGGGTGGGGGAGGGGGGGTTCGGTGTGCTCTAATTAAAAATATCATATGCTAGTTTGATCGTATGTCTTTGGTAAGATAAAATACGTAAAATCGCCCTATTAAAGGTAGGTATTAGACGTTTATATTGATGAATATTACATATTAGGCTTATTAAATTTTAGCCTGTGATAGTCAGCAAACGTCATCGACATTAATACAACTTGTCAGTTAAACTTTCGCACTTTTGCATCTTAATACTGTCACTGTTTTGTTTCGCCATTTAAATGTTCCGAAATAAGCATTCCTTTTTCAGGGGAAGTAACCACAGTTTCTTGCTTAACGTATGTCTTTACTGGATCGGTAGTAGGTTTGGATTTTGTTAGTTTCTGCCACAATATAATAATAGCGGCTGTGCCATCTGCTTCTGATAATTTTTTAAGTGCTGCTTTTTTTGCTTCTTTTTTGGCTTCTTCTTTCTTAGACTTAGCGCCCGCATCTTGTTTTTTCTTAAATATTTTACATATGCCAGGTTTTTTGTTTTTGTCAGATGAATTTATTTCCTTTGCTTTTTCTTCCAATGAACTTGTCAAATGTTCAGCTTCCTTATTATTTATGTCAACACTGTTAAAAAGTTCTTCCTTTGCCTTTTTCTTGTTTTGCACTCTTTGGTAGATAATGTAGAAGACGACTAAAACCAGAAGTGGAAGAGGGGTCATAATGGCGGAAGAGGCTGGTCCGACCACAGCCAGTTGATTGTCAGGAGGAGGTAATGACATAAACACAATCAGGAAAGCGATGCCCATATTCTGTGAAAGGAAACAAAAAATGTGTTTTGGGATTTTAAAATATAACGATTTTAAAGATAAAGAAACGGACAAATACAAAATCAATATCTAGTATATAAATATAAATATATTTTTGGCGAACAAAGATATTTCTTTAGTTACAAAAAAAAATGTATTAGATGTATAGCGCTGCCAACAAATATATTATAAGCTCAGAGCGTATATAAAACCAAGCAAAAAAAGCATAGGAATAATGTTGCCTCCGTAGAACTAACTTTATGCAAGAACTGGACTACATACTATTACAAGGCAATTTATTCACCATAATAAATTATGGATGAGACCTTCTATTTATATCACACAAGTATAATTATAATTTATAATGTTATTACGGCTAGAGCCCCCATTCAATTTATGAAAATAATAGTTATAGTATTGTTATTGTTAGTGTGAGTATCCTTGTATTAGTGAAGATCTTATTATATCATTCTGAAGTTTATTTGTAGTTGTCTAGAGTATTCCTGGTTCTTATAATCCCCTGGCAATTCACATAGCGTAGTTTCAGAGTTTTCAGTTGATTTACTTCATGTATAATTATTTATGTGGCTCATATTATACAGCAAGAACCTCGATGTTGAGTGGTAGTGTAGATTATTAATATAGTTGAATAAATATTACACATACACACATGTATATAACTTTGAAATATTGACGTTAACCAAGTTGTGTAGAAAGCAACGATAAATTTGGTTTAATTTACAACATCAATCCAGTAGGAATCCAAATAATATTATATACACAATCAAGAAATACACATATTCCAATTAGTAATGAATATCCTCAATGAACATATAGCATTGTAGTTAATAGTAGAATAATAAATTTTCCATAATACAACTCAAATAGAAACGATCCTCAGAGCGGAGAATATTTGATGTTACTAGCTCGAATGTACGCCAAGAACTGACTAAAAGTGTCGAATCGCGTAGAAATATATTACGGGTCAATCGTTGGAAAAACCAGACAGCCTAGTGACACGAATATTTAAATCAAGCCTGCATGTTGACTGCGTGATCAGAATGTCAAGCAATAATGCTCTAACAAAATAAGGAGAGACCGGACGACCTTGACACGCTGTGTTTACGTGAACAGTTCATGTTTTTATCGAGGTTAATAAAAAAACAATAATGCTCTCATTAGGTTAGGAAAAACCCGGGGGGAAACCTTGAGCTGAGAAATATTTTATATCGTTTAAACGCAATTCGCTTAAATGATTTAGTTGGTTTATTAACATTACAATGTAGGGAATTTACGTTTCGTAACAGTCGCCCGTACCAAAAGGAAAAGAACATTGCATACTAAACAATAGAAGTGTGCAATTTCTTTTAGAACCGCCTGCACTTAACTTTAGTTCTAAACAATATACAAAAAAAAAAAACTGACTCCACCTGGGTAGTCCGTTAAATAAGACAAGTAAGGGAAATAATTTATTCTATTAAACCCTCATCATATAGGATCTCAAGTTATCCTTAGACCATAACACATGTTCGCGTTATTCTAAAAAATTATACTCTCTGAGATATCATTCCTTATAAACATCATCATCTTATTTATAAGGTAAAAATCAACATAACTAATGTTATCATATTAAACAATTCAATCATTAATTAATTCAACTTAAATGAAATTAATATTTAAATAAATTTTAAAGTAAGAGTTTAATCTTAAGTGTGTAAGCATGTGAAGTGTATGCACATTACTCTATCTTGGTTTTTACATAATCACAACTATAGTTTGATTGTTTCAAAATAAGGATGTACATTTCTGTTCATTCATTATCTTACTAATAAAGAAAATTATGTCCATAAATCAATAATACTTAAAAGTAACTTATTAGGTTTTTTTCTTTTTTTCCTACAACAATAATAATATTTGTTTTAGCAAATGGAAATATTCATGGCATAAAATAAGGCATAAGATATTGCATAAAATAATCACAACATATTCATATATTCATGCATTTATATTTTAAATGATCCAATTCTCTTAGTTAGGATTATCAGAATATATACATGAAGTTATCTATTTCCTTATACATTTGTTACATGCGCGATAGGGTGTCCGCGACGATGTTATCTTTTCCAGATAAGTGAGTTATTTTTAAGTTGTAAGCTTGAATAAACAAACTCCATCTTAGAATGCGCTGATTTTGTTTGATGCGGGAAAGAAATACTAGGGGATTGTGATCAGTGAATATCTCGATTGGGAACTGAGAACCATTTACATAGTAATTGAAATGTTTCAATGCTTGGATAAGTCCTAGTAATTCCTGCTCTATTGTGCTATAATTTACCTCATGTGGGTTAAATTTTTTTGAACAAAAGCTAATGGGATGTTCAAGTGAATCATCTCCTATTTGTGAGATTACCGCGCCCATTCCTGTATTGCACGAGTCTACCGTTATTCTGAAGGGTTTAGTATAATCAGGTGAGACTAATGTTGGTGCCTTGGTCAGTATGTCTTTTATATCATTAAAGGCTTGGTCACATTCCTGAGTCCACCTAAATTGATTTTTCTTTCTCAAGAGATTTGTCAAAGGGCAAGTGATAATAGAAAAGTTTTTACAAAACTTCCTGTAGTACCCGGCCATACCCAGAAATCCTCGAAGTTGTTTCTGCGTTTTAGGGACAGGGAATTCCTGTATAGCTTTGACTTTGGCATTCACTGGTTTTACTTTGCCATTACCCACTACATGACCTAAATATTCAATTTCTGCATGGCAAAATTGACTTTTAACTAGGTTTATAGTAAGATTAGCCTGTTTTAGTTTTTGGAATAATAGTTTTAACTGATGTAGATGATCATTAAAGTTATTACTGAACACTACGATATCGTCCAGATATGCATGGCATTGTGGGATATCATGGATAATAGTGTTTATTAGTCTTTGAAAACTAGCTGGAGCATTGACCATTCCGAATGGCATTACTTTAAACTTATATAATCCATCAGGAGTAACAAAAGTTGATACCTCCTGAGCCCTATCTGTTAATGGGATTTGGAAATAAGCTGTTAGTAAGTCAATCTTAGTTACATAGTTTGCAGTGCTTACTCTATCGATTAAATCATCTATCCGTGGTATGGGATACGAATCTGTTTTTGTCACTTGGTTTAATTTCCTATAGTCTACACAAAAGCGTAGTGAACCATCAGATTTGGGAACCAACACACATGGGGATGACCAATCACTGTTACTGTGAGTAATTATATCATTGCTCAGCATATAATCAATTTCTTTACGGATGTGTTCAAGTTGTATGGGATTAACCCTATACGGATGTTGTTTGACAGGTTTAACATTATCATCTTTTAAAACTACATCATGGGTAACCAAAGTTGTTTTGTTAGGAACATCACTAAACAAATTTACATGATCATAGATTAAACCCTTGATAGAAGTCTGTTCACCTGAGTCTAGATGTGCCAGTTTATCATTGAGGTTTTTAAGTGCTTCAGTGTTTTGAAGTTTACTTTCTATGATTGTCTTTTTAAATTTAGGCGGGGGTGTTTCAACAGTTTTAATAGCACTCACTTGCCTAATGTCAGTTTGTTCTTCCCTAACAACATAAGGTTTTAGCATGTTTATATGGCACAGTCTCTGTGTTTTCCTTCTATCAGGGGTTTTTACAAGGTATGTTACATCACTGATTTTATCTAAAACCTGATATGGTCCTGTATATTTTGCACTCAGGGGTTGTCCAGACAATTGGGTCAACATGAGGACTTTATCACCAGGATGGAAACATCGGGATCTGGCCTTGACATCATAGTACCCTTTCATTCTTTTCTGAGCCTGCAAAAGATTATCTTTAACATGATTAAAAGCATGATAGATTCTATTGCTAAATTGTTCCACATAAGCTACGAGTCCAGTCTCTTCATCAGAATTTAACAAGGTTTCCTGCAACAGTTTTAGAGGTCCTCGAACTGAATGTCCAAACACTAACTCGAACGGACTGAATCCAAGAGATTCCTGCACAGTTTCTCTAGTCGCGAAAAGAGCGAATGGAATACCGCGATCCCAGTCTTCAGTGTTCTCAAAACAGTATGTGCGGAGCATGGTTTTCAGAGTCTGATGATATCTTTCTAGGACACCTTGGCTTTGCGGATGGTACGCAGTTGAAGTTGCATGTTGGATGCCTAGTTTCTTTAAGACCTGGTTAAACAGCTTTGATGTAAAGTTAGATCCTTGGTCTGACTGTATAGTCTTTGGAAGACCGTATCTTGAACAAAATGCAATCAGTGCGTCAGATATCTTATCTGCGTTAATGGTGCGTAGCGGAATAGCTTCAGGATATCTCGTGGCAGTGCACATTATAGTGAATAAGTACTGGTGTCCTGTCTTTGTTTTAGGCAAAGGACCTACACAGTCTATTAGCAAGTGGCTAAATGGTTCTGCAAAGGCGGGTATTGGCTTTAGAGGTGCTACCGGTATAGTCTGGTTAGGTTTACCAACTATCTGGCATGTATTGCATGACTTGCAGTATTTTGTGACGTCACGATGTAGTCCAGGCCAATAGAAGTACGGAAGAATTCGACGGTAAGTCTTGTTCACTCCTAGATGACCAGCATATGGCGTGTCATGAGCCATGTGTAAGATGTCATTACGATATATGGCTGGTACCACAATCTGACTTCCTTCTCTGCAATTGTCATTATCACATTTCACATCTCTCCATTTTTGCATTAATATTCCCTCCTTCAGAAAAAATCCATTTCCGTTCATTTCTGCCTCCTGTTCAGTTATCACCTTTTTCTTCAGGTGTTTAATTCCTGAATCTCTATTCTGTTCTAATAGGAGTAATTGTCGAGGTGACAAATTACTTTCAGTAGTCTTGACTGAGGGACCACTCAAGATGTCAGCCAGGAAAGTTGCCTGTAGGTCAATTTCTGGTTCTATTTTTGACTTTGACATGGTTTCGACAGACTTTTGTTGTTGGGCCATACCTCTCGTGACGATGCATATAGGTTTGATAAAGCTCTCACTTTTATTGAGGTATTGTTTTTTCTTGGATATGGAATGCACCACATCTCCAGCAATATCATTTCCCAGTATTAAAGAAACGCCTTTAAACGGAAGTGATTTGTACACACCCACAACTACATTTCCAGTGAAGTACGCACTCTTCAGCTGTATTTGATGCAAAGGAACTTGTACATTTTTCCTTGATACACCTTGAATAGTAAGATCCTGTCCTGTATATGTCGATTGTGACGTAGGAACAGTATTCTCTAAAAGTAGTGAAACCTCAGCCCCTGTATCACGGAGTATTCTGATGTTCTTTTCACTAGTGACACCATTTATTATGGATGACACGGTACCTTCTTCAATGAATGGTAAACAATTGCTTGGTATCTCAGTATCGATGAGATCTGTATCCAAGTTATTTTTGTAAGAGGTATGTTTAGTACTCATGGTGGTTCTATCTGATATAGACTCCTTGGAGCTCAGAGTAGAATTAGAATTATTGAAAACCATTGTCTCTATTTCAGGAACTATTTCTGGTTTCAAGTTTCCAAGATACGTGTGTTTTGTCAGGTTATCTGCATTAGCACTAGGTATCTCTGTTTGAGTTCTAATATCCTTCTTTACATTTTCATGAGTTCTTTGTTTTGGCATTGCTACATACGATAAGACAACATTCTTTTTATTCGGGTTCCCATTCAATATCCAGCACTTTTCCTTAGTATGTCCAATTCGTTTACAATGGCTACAGGTTGGCTTGGAATTTGTTGGACCTTGATTGCTCTGCTGATGTCTCTTTGATTGATAGGATTCATTTGGATTCATGGTTTTCTTTTCTACCTTCATATCTCGATTCTGGAATTTAGATTTATCAACTGTTGTAAATTTATTGCTGGAATGGATAATAACATATTCGTCTGCCATCACTGCTGCTGTTGCTAATTTATCAAAGTCTTTGTTTACACCTTTGGATCGAATCCATCTTTCAAAATATTTCTTTTTCTGTCTTAGAAAATCAACATGGGATTGTTCCTGTTCTTTCTTAGACTCACGAAACACTTTTCTATATTTTTCAGGTGTTAATGCATAACTTAGCAGTACTCTATTCTTGATCAGTTCATAATCATACAATTCCTCTTCAGTAAGACTTAATACAACATCAAGTGCCTTTCCTTTGTTCAGAGCTGAGCGTAGAAGTATAGCTTTCTTGCCCTCGGGAAATTGATAGTCTTTAGCGTTTCTCTCGAAAATCATGAAGAACTCTTCCACCGAATTATCTTCAAAAACTGGAATATGTTTCTTAAACTTATACAGTTCTGCATCTGCTTCAGAGCTTGCATTCGAATGATTTGACGTACGAGACCTTGCTATCTCAATTCTTTCTTGGCTTGCTATTTTCTCTCTTGCTATTTCTCTTTCCATCTCAATTCTCTGGCTTTCTCTTTCTCTTTCCATCTCTAATTCCATCTTTCTTAACTCAAGTTTAAATTTCAATTCTTCACTTAAGTCACCAGTTGTATGCTTTACTCTTTGTTTTATAGGAAAAGGTAATTCATCATCTGATTCATCATTAATGTTATCATTAGCAGTAGTTTCTTCAATAATTAGTGTACCTTGTTTTCTTAAACACTCAGTTACCTCTTGAAGTAATTTAGTTTTTGATGGCCTAGTTTCTGTGATAGAAATGCCCAATGATTTAGCCAATTCTTTTAATTGTATCATTGACATTTTATTAAGCTGTTCTGAGGTTAGATCAAATATCTCTGGATCCAATGTAAGATTATTTGTGGCCTCCATTTTATATTATTAAAAGTTACTGTAAATCTTGTTAATAATACAATAAAAGTGTCCAACTTACTTTCTGTCCTTTGAATAATTCACTACACCACACAGTTCAGATTTTTCACAACAAGGTCATAAAAATAATACTTTCTTAGAGTTACTTTGTTCGATAAGGTAATACACCAGATAATTTTCCAGGCTGAATAGTTAAGTTTTCCGATTCTCAATAGCAATGTTCAATTCAATCACAATCTTTAGTATATTGTATATTGTTCATATTTTCCAACACAATCCATCCAAGTTACGAGTATGTATTACGGCAGTTGTAAATAGTTTGTGTAAATAGTATAACGATTCTTGAAGTTGAAGTAAATCCTCTAAACGTTTGTTAGTAAATCACTGACGAGCAAAACCCATTTTATTACAAGGCAATTTATTCACCATAATAAATTATGGATGAGACCTTCTATTTATATCACACAAGTATAATTATAATTTATAATGTTATTACGGCTAGAGCCCCCATTCAATTTATGAAAATAATAGTTATAGTATTGTTATTGTTAGTGTGAGTATCCTTGTATTAGTGAAGATCTTATTATATCATTCTGAAGTTTATTTGTAGTTGTCTAGAGTATTCCTGGTTCTTATAATCCCCTGGCAATTCACATAGCGTAGTTTCAGAGTTTTCAGTTGATTTACTTCATGTATAATTATTTATGTGGCTCATATTATACAGCAAGAACCTCGATGTTGAGTGGTAGTGTAGATTATTAATATAGTTGAATAAATATTACACATACACACATGTATATAACTTTGAAATATTGACGTTAACCAAGTTGTGTAGAAAGCAACGATAAATTTGGTTTAATTTACAACATCAATCCAGTAGGAATCCAAATAATATTATATACACAATCAAGAAATACACATATTCCAATTAGTAATGAATATCCTCAATGAACATATAGCATTGTAGTTAATAGTAGAATAATAAATTTTCCATAATACAACTCAAATAGAAACGATCCTCAGAGCGGAGAATATTTGATGTTACTAGCTCGAATGTACGCCAAGAACTGACTAAAAGTGTCGAATCGCGTAGAAATATATTACGGGTCAATCGTTGGAAAAACCAGACAGCCTAGTGACACGAATATTTAAATCAAGCCTGCATGTTGACTGCGTGATCAGAATGTCAAGCAATAATGCTCTAACAAAATAAGGAGAGACCGGACGACCTTGACACGCTGTGTTTACGTGAACAGTTCATGTTTTTATCGAGGTTAATAAAAAAACAATAATGCTCTCATTAGGTTAGGAAAAACCCGGGGGGAAACCTTGAGCTGAGAAATATTTTATATCGTTTAAACGCAATTCGCTTAAATGATTTAGTTGGTTTATTAACATTACAATGTAGGGAATTTACGTTTCGTAACAATACGTCTTCAATAGAACAGTTGTAATAAAAATTTTAGAATTAAAATCATAGTAGCCAGACTAGATCTATTGTAGCATTCAAATAGTCAATAATAAAAATTTGGATCTTCGAATTATGAACGTAAAATTGTTTTGAAATGTTCGGAAATGTCTCAAATAATTTTTCTTTTGTGTAGATGATCTTGCCTCTGGAACTGATAGATCTACTATGTCTCAATACAAATACTGAATGTATACAGTAAATCTATGTGTCTTACTGGCGGAGAAATTTTGAAAATAACTCTGCATTCCTTGACCATTCCACGCAATAAACTGTGACAGTTTAAAATGTTGTCATCACCATAGCAACAGTCAACGCTTTGATGTTGGTTTGTGTGTGTGTGAAGAGAATGATTATTTTAAAAGCTTTAACCCTATTTAATGGGAACAGAGTTATAATGAAGTGTGTATAAGTCAACCTTACTTGAATGCCTGTTTCTATGGCTATAGTCTTGACCCTGGTCCACGACTGACAGAAGATGAGTGCCACCAGTCCCCCGACCAGGTAGCCAATGTAGGGCAGCAGACAGCCGGCAGCAATGGTCACGGGTTTAATCATTTTGAACATAAACATGTTGGTGTAGATGCCGAGACCAGTCATCAACAGTACAACAACTAGCAGTGTCGGTTTGAGGATTTTGGTAATTAGCTTCGCCAATTTGGGTGTCTGTTCAGAACAGTGGAAAAAAATAGAGGTTGCAGTTTAAAATTTTGTAAAAACATTTATTATCAATTTTGGAACAATTTTATTCATTGTGGTTTAATAGCCTTTTTTACCCCTAGAAAATGTGTCTTACAATTATTTATTGTGCAATACATTGAGTCTAAGACATCAAGTATTAAAATGAAACATTTGAAATATGTTTCTCACATATAAGTACACTGAATACATACATTATTCAATCACAATCATACATTTCAAAATGCACTAAACCGTAGGAGAGAAAAAGGCTTTATTTATATTTAATAATTTGATTGCCATCGCAAAATGATTTTTTTTTTATATTGTGGATCTTCAGAGTTTTAGCCCTTGTCTCAACTATAGTTAGATAAAAATGTCCCAGTTTTAAAAAAAGGTAAAAGAGCTATGAAATTGTTCAATTGCAAAAGTCACAATAACATGAATTAAAAACAACAAAATAAATAAATCTAAAATAGGCCAACTATGTAACCAAATAGATAGCATCACAAAGCCCTTTTTTAAAAGGAAACCTTTTGACAGCATTACCAAAAACAAAAACTTATAAAACAAAAATCTACACACAAAAAATTCCAGGGCAATAGACTAAACTGTATTTGTATATGCACGATCCTGTTAATCAATCAGGATAGTGAAGCAACGCTCTCAAGTTTCCTTGGCATACAAGGGGATTATGTGGCCAGCACAGTGCCCAGCTGCCTTTACTTTTCTAATGTGCTAAAGTCAGGTGGCCATTTCAGATCTAAGTAGACTCACAGACACTATCCTGACCCAGGAAAAAAAAACTTTTTATTAACCTGGATTCGAACACAGGTCATTCATTACGTCAATCTGAGCACACTGCCGGTTAGACCACACAAAAGTCTGAAGATAGGCCCAACCAGAACTTTCCTAGTGAACTAAAATCATTACCTTGTATTTGAGAAACATTCCCACAAAGATTGGCAAGATGGCGATAGCTAAGGTCTCCAAAATGTTGACATATGGAATATTTATAGTGACGGTATCATCTTTGAACAGACTTCCCAGAGTGAAGATCCAAAATGGAATCAATGCTAAAAACATATTCGTAACTAATTACACCTTAAATACGTATACTAATTATTAAATATATACACACACACCCACACACACTTACCCGTATATGTATATTATATATATGTATATATTATTTATTTATTTATACTTATACGACATACATACTAACAGACAGACTGATAGATGAACAGACAGACAGGCAGACCTATAGCTTACATAGAGAGAAATGCAAATAGACTAATGCGGATGAAAGGACGGGGGATGGGTAGGTTCTTGGATAGATGGATGAGTAGATGGATGAATAGATAAATGCATAGATTATACTCTTCTACGTCAACGTATCCTACCTAAGGCAGCTATGCTACTGATGGTTGTCATGGCAATGGACAACGACAGGTCACCGCCTAGCAAATAAGTAAACATGTTGCTGGGGCCACCCCCAGGAACAATCCCACAGGTAAATATTCCTAGAGACACCGCAGGGCTTTCTTGTGGTATTGTCTTGGCAATCAAGAAGGCAATCTGCACATTTTAAAACATGATTATTAGTGGTAATTAATTTAATTGAAAAAAGCTTTTTTTTAATGTGTATTCTATTTCAAGAATCTGATAAATCTACATAACTGTCTTTAGCATTATAAACATTTTACTTTACCTACCCCCTTCCCAAAAACAAAACAAAAAATCAACTTGAGTTTTGGAAAAAAAAAAGGTCTTATAAAAGAGGTTAGGGGGGTAACATGCCCCTTATACCCTGCGAGACATTCTCATTGGCCTCTGATGCGTAGGCCGATGTATGTCCGTTGACTTTGACCTTTAGTTCAGTGAATGTAATTTGACTTACAATGGTGCAGTGTAGAAATAACTGGCTTGACCCACTCCCGGAATAAAAAAACAACAACATAATAACTTTTTTTTATAGGTCTTGGTAGGCTTTTGAGTGTGTGTGTGTGTGTGTGTGTATGTGGGGGGGGGGGGGTAAAGGCGTGTGGCACGGGAGGAGCTAACAGGACTGCAGTCATGCCCTCTACTCTCCCCCAGGTTTATAGTAGTATTCAATAGAATATGTTTTCAACACAAGCGGGACTGAAAAAGTCCTGGCTAATGTGCAGGCCAGATATCCATTACGTTCCTCTCTACGGCACTTGTTTATAAAATAAAATTGGTGGTCTGGTGACAGAGGGTTCGGTTTGCTATTCCAAAGGTCCCAGGTTCGAATCCGAGATAACGCCATGGTCTGAGGGGTGTGTGTGTGTGTGTGTGGGGTGTTCAACGAGTCTACCCAGTTCTGTTGAGTGCATGGCCCAATCACTTTATATGCCATGGCTACGTAAACTTGTGAACTTAAATTTATCATCAGAGAATTCAAAAAAGAAAAAAACAAACTATATATTGTTTATGATCTAAATCTTCCAAAATGTGTGTGTGTGTGTGTTTAAAATCGTTTATTATGGTGTATCACTAAACGTGAAAAAAAAAACAGCAGCAAGATTCAATATGAATAAAATATTAATTAGGTTATTAGTGTCGCACAAAAAAAACAAGCACGTGTTTACTAAAATAAAACTAAACAGTTTCTATATCTTCCTTGGTGTAACTTTAAATGTGTGATACACTTTCTTGGACGATAAACTATTCTAGTTATCAGTGGCGTAGCCAGGTTTTCAGCGCAAGTTAGGGGTGGCAAATAGTGCAAAAATAGAATGTGACAATTAGTGCAAGGTAAGGATGGCAAGCTGCTTTTCTAATAGATGTACATAGTTTAAAAAACATTTTAATACAAAAAATCTTTTCCTTGTATCTATTGGAATTGTCCAACTGTGACCCCCCCCCCCCCCCCCCCCACCACCAAAAAAAAATAAATGTGGACAGGTGTCGTATTGAAATGAAGACAATCACGTGAATAGGCTATTAGTTACGCATGAGATGACAAAACCAATATTGTCTGATATCAACTCCAGCCTGCTGCACTACGAAGCATACAGTATGTGAAACCTCGTTTTGAAATGCTTCCAGAAATACGGGTGTTCTTATATATTACAGAATGTTTCTGTTTAAGTTTAAATTTAATACACATAAATTAAAGTAGGTACATGTAGCCTAGATCTATTTATTAGTGTAAATACGTCTAATAAAATAGTAAAACTTGTAGATTAAAATATAAATAATGCATCTATAGATCAGTGACACAGACCTAATGATCAACAGGAATACTTACATACGCATACACCTAGTCACTTACCAATGGCATCCCAACGTACTGGCACACCAGGCCTATGATCGGGGCCACGGGTCTCCTCAAGACAGCCTTGATGACTGAGATCTTGACACCGACCCCCATGCCGGTGGTGGCCAGGATGATCACGACGTAGAGAACTATCCGGAAGGCGGTGTCGATCGGCCTCGGCAGCTGCATAACAATGATCATTGCCCTTTCAACTGTGTTCGGCGGAAGCTGAGGCATGCCGCCCGGGGCAGGTTGACCTTTAGCTGTGCCATTGATTCCAGAAGCCTCACCTCCCGGGGCAGACGTTTGCCTATCGTACGGGGACTCAACCCCTGATACTTTATCCGCCAGCACCAACAGGAATGACCGCCCGATGTTTTTTGTCACAACAGTGACGTTAATCCGCCCAAGAACATAACCGACATAGGTGAGTTGTCCCCCTTGTATCCCTGACGTCACATCCTCTGGTGTCTGCGTTGAACGGGCCGCAACCTCTTGAGTTAAATTATTGCCCTCGAACGGAGCAGCAGACGTACACGAGATGTTAAATGCGCTGCTAGCTATTACCGCCACACTGGGAGATAAAGTCACAAGGTTCAGAGAGTACACAGTGTCCAAATTTAAACATTTCAGTGTGTAGCTCATCACAAATACACTTGTAGCATCCAATGAAAACAAGAGAGCTCCAGGCTTACCTATGTTGGAAATTATGTTTACAGACAATGGAGACAATGGATGGCTGCTTTTCTGCAGAACTGGGCTGGTTAGAGGAATCTCCGTAGGCTCCAAGTTCGAATCACCAAAAGGCTGGGAATAAATTGCACCAATAAATCCCACTGTCAAGACTAGCCACAAGATGTTTAAATGTAAAGTCATTTTTGAAAACAGTTTTTAGATGAAAATATATCTGGTGTTAATAAATACCGAAAAGTTATTCGATTTTTCGAATTTCAAAAAGGATTTTCTAAATTATTAAAAACAACACACACTCGATCTCAGCGATCCAACAATTACTTGAGTAATAACGAATGTAATAAAACTTTAGTATTTAGTTTGAATAAAAAGTTCAAGTAATAGTTTGGTTACATGCGTAGACAATGTGTATGATGTACAGTATGTCGACCACAAACAGATCCAGACAGAAATATTTATTTTATAGTTTAGCCAGGGAGATTGCAACCTTTTATACACTGGGTATAGCGCTGGTCCATGGCACTACATATGTCAAGTGCTGAAATACTTTACTATAATATTACACACACTCACACGAATCCACAGAAACACACACACATATATACATATGTAAAATGTATGGTAATCTCAGCATGGGTGGAAATGTTGGGAGGGGGGGGGGGGAATTAAATTGCGAATAGTCTGCGATTCTGTGGACTGTGGAAGATGGGGGAGGGGGGTTGGCAGAGAAATGGGGACTGAAAATAAAAATGGTAGAGGTACAGACGTAGACTGGAGACGAGGGAGGCGGGTACAGGGAACAGAAGAAATTGATAGCTGTACGGTAGACTGACAAGAAGAGAGAGAGAGAGAGAGAGAGAGAGAGAGAGAGAGAGAGAGAGAGAGAGAGAGAGAGAGATTGGAAAGGAGGGGGTGAGAGAGAGAAGTTAGTCCCAAAAAAACAGGGACAGTGACATACAAATTGCTTTGAACCGTGGCATTGTAATGAATGAAATAACAGAGTAATGCTACGCGGAGAAAAAAAGAGAGAGATGAACAGGTGGACAAGAAAAAAAAAGAGAAAAAGTGAGAAAGTGTGAGAGAGGGTTGATCCTAATTTAAATTGCAGCAATAACGTTTTAGTCTTTTGGTAAACAAGAAAGAGATTTGAAAATAACCTATATAAATCTCAAACTATGTGAAACCATCTTTGGGTGAAAAAAAAATCAACAACTAATATTTTTAATAAATAATTAAGTAAATTAACTATGGGATTGTCACATGAATCCTCAAACCTATTTAAATCTCCACCTGTATAAATCACCCCCTGTATAAATGCCCACCTATATAAATCACCACCTGTATAAATCCCTACCTATATAAACCATTCCCTGTATAACTGCCCACCTATATAAATTACCACCTGTATCAATCACCACCTATATAAATCGCCACCTGTATAAATCACCAGATAGGCCTACATAAATCATCACCTTTATAAATAACCCTCATATGAATCCCCACCTATATAAATCACTACCTGTATAAATCTCCATCTTTATAAATCACCACTTGTATAAATCACCACATATATAAATCACCTCCTGTATAAATGCCCACCTATATAAATCACCACCTGCATTAATCACCACATGTATAAATCACTGCCTGTATAAATGGCAACATATATAAATCACCACCTGCATTAATCACCACCTGTATAAATCACCTCCTGTATAAATGGCCACCTATTTAAATCACCGCCTTCATTAATCACCACCTATATAAATCCCCACCTACATTAATCACCACCTATGTAAATCTCCACCTACATAAATCACCATTTGTATAAATCATCACCTTAATAAATCACCTCTTATGTAAAGCACCTCCTTTGTAAATAAATCCCTACATTAATCGCTAAGAGTGAACATTTGATAAGAGGACTTCATATTCTAGATCAAGTAATTACTTATCTCAAGAAAACATAAATGGACGCAATCGTAAACAAAGATGTTTTTGTGTTCACCCATTTATGTTTACAGCGTAGATTTTAGAGCTTGTTGGTCTTATCGAATATTATTATAGTTATAGTCTTTGGTTTCATTCGAAATTCATTCCCACTATTGTAATTTCATTAGTAGGCCTGCACTTTACATATGAATGTTGTATTTTACGTATCTATCTTTTTCATGAGAATGTTTTATTTCACTTAACTTTTCGTATAAATGAACTCAAATTTGCAAGTTCTAATCAGAAATCATTTTATTTTGTAAAGGACACATACTCACTCTTCACTGTTATTGTTTTTCAAAATATGTTTGCATAGACCAGGGGTCGGCAACCTTTTAATAAATGTGAGCCAAAGTAGGATTTCTAATTTATTCATCGTGCTAATAGCCTATAAATCATCATATAGCTCTAGCACTCAATTCTTGTAGAAGAAACTTAAATTGCATTTTTGGTGCTCTTTTGTGTGCCATTCGAAATCGCTCTGTGTGCAACCTTGAAATCGACGTCCGCTACATTGCAATCCTTGCCCCCCCCCACACACACATTTTAATTCTTGCCCCTTGCAATCTTTGACCCCCCCCCCCCCCCCACAATGAAATCCTTGCCCCCCCCCCATCTCTCCCTTGTAATCATGACCACGCCACTACATCTCAGCACAAGTGTAGATAGGAATAAAGACATTTAGAAATGCTTTTCTCTCCCCCCCCCCCTCCCTCTATCTCCCAGTTCATAAGAACTAGAACCTAAAGCATTATTATATAACTAAAACATCTCTCCCTCTTTACGTTGAATTTTTCCTTCCTTCTTTTAACTCGCGTTTAGAAAAAAAAAAATAATATAGCTAGCATTACACCTCCCACTTCCCAGTCCTCTACTTTCTTTTAGCAGGGGGTCCTTTTACAATCGTCACCGTCTTTCTTCTAGCAAGGTGTCTTTTTTTCAGTTGTCACCGTATTACGCTTATAAACTCAATGATCCGTAGCATTATGTCTATTTTTTTTTCTTTTCTTATTCTCCACCTGTTGGTGTTCATTATATCCCCAATCGTAGACTCCCCGTTGTCTTTTTTTTTCCCCACTTGGTAGCCTGAAATATATAACAATAAATTTAATACTTGGTTTAATAAAGACTCTATATCAGGAAAAACAAGTCAGGAATACAGTTAGATCTAGCTATTTTAGAATTACCTTCTTGTTTAAATTCCATATTTTTTAAAATGGTTTTTACAGACATTTTGTCTATGTTGTCAAATTTTGGTGTCCTTTGAAAAGATTTTAAACAGATAAGAAAAAAATATTCACTAGCAATATATAATGATGGGATTAAGAGACAAGAGAGAGAAAGAGCGAGAAAGAGAGGGGGGGGGGTATTAATATTTCTTTTTCTATCTACCCATCTATCTGTATAGACTTATACCACAACCCTGCTAGTAGACCTATATTTTCTTATACTTGTTTTCGTACCAGATGGTAACAGTGTGGTCCAGCGACAGAGCGCTGCAATCACTTTTATTTAAAGCTTTATTTGATACCATTCATTACATCATTACATAACGATATTTTTTTTTAATTCTTTTTAATATTTGATGCTTCTAGAGTCTCAATACTTCAAGCGTCTGACATCAACGTGTGTCTTTCCCAGTTTTTCTCTTGGTCTTCTTGTCTACTGGTCACGTGTTAGTAAACTTTAGATCTCATTGGTTGACTCCAGTAGACGTCTGCTATAATTTAAATTATCTTCACAACTCTTAAATACTGATAAGCTAATATTTATCTGTTAACATAAAGATCGATAAACTCTCTTAACATTTATATCCCTTTTGTTTATTCTTTTCTAATCTACTGAGCTATATATTAACTAGAGAGCGCCTCTTTGAGTGGGTAGAAAAAGTGCCACAAGGTGTAGTCGAAAGTCGCTCTTCTTTTTACTCCCTTTCTATTAACTTCTATTTTCTGTCTGTCTGTCTGCTTGCTTGCTTGATAGCAAAACTTTGCATCGATTTTTTGACCACTTCCCGTTGTCCAATCGAGCCGAAACTTGGCCAGCAGACTTGTCCCGACTAACAAAACATTCTATACAATTTTCAGCATCGTAGCCTTTGGAATAGTCACGAATATCTTCCACCGATTTGCGAATCGAGGAACATATTATACGAAAAAACATGCTGCCTTTGACGGAAGTAACTAAAGTTTTCGGATATGTTCGTTTTTACGAAAAAATATGAGTGAAAACGAAACAATGTATTTGTGACACAATGTAGCCGAAACAAAGCGAGTTATCTTTTTATGGTTTTTGCGAGCCAAAGCTATAAAAAAAAAGGCTGCGCAAAAGCAAAGCCACGATCGTGGCTTCATGCATTTAAAAAAAATGCGCAATCGTTATAATTAGATATGTATTTGCCGACATTACCGATTCGAAATTTTAGTTTTGTAGTGAAGTGGAAATGGTAAACTTAGTTTACAAAGAAAGGGAGCATAATAAAAACTTTGTTCTTATAGTTTTCTTGTTAACTATTTTAACCAGTTGGAGTTAGATAAGCCGCGACCAGCTTATTATGCTGCGATCTTTAATGCTCCGAATCGGTGCACATTTTTTTTTGTAAAGTACCCAATTCCAACTAGGCGTTCTTTACACCTTACTAGTGAGATTTTAAGGTAAACCGATAGAAAATTAATTATTTACTAGCAACTAGCATAGCTGCCGAAAGTAGAAACACCTTAAAATTATTGCAATTCAGCTTTCAATATAACGTATGATCTGTATGTTGGTCTAGATTTGACTGTATGTGTAGGTCTAAATATATAAAAACAAAGCCATAAATGCAGGGCAATAATAAAAATGTTAAAAGTTTAAGCTTTCTGAAAACTCAGATTGAATTACTTATCTGCATATCCAGGTTGTTCTGTTTTATATTATGTAGGCTACACATGAACGGGTATATGACTACACTCAATACAATGACCTTGACCTGGTTAAGAACCAGAACCCGTAAATTCGTTATCACTATTTTAAAGTGTAAAAGATCATGCTAAGTATTAAGACATAGATCTATCTTTAATTGAAAACAAACAAGAAAAACAGCAATGGAAAAAAATGCCATTTACTTATTCATGGACATGGGATTTTCAACTACAGCAATAATATGGCCAATTGAAATATAAGAAGAAGAACCATTGCAGCCAAACCTTTATTATGAGGTTGTAAAAAATAATAATATAGAATTTTTGGTGCCCTGTCTGAAATCAATGTCTCACTAGATTTCAATGTCAATATTAATGCCTCTGATGTCGAAGACAGACTAGACAGTTGAGCCACTATAAATAAGACTCGACCAGAGATATTTTGTCTAGAGGTGTGATTAGCCCTGACCTTAATACATGCCTTTCCTTATACTCCGACTTGTGCAAGATATTTATATTTGAAGATAACAGTTTTGTGCACATCACATGCAGGTGAGGAAGATAATAAACCACTTCACGGTCTTCTCGCTTTAGTGTAAAAACAAAATCAGTGGAGTTTGTTGTCGTGTGAACGTATGCCTACTCATGAATTGCAGTGCACAATACATTGGTCATGTAATGTCATTAAGCAGGAATTCTGAATGGGAAGTTCAGAACTGTATTTTGCAGCAACGTGAAAGTAGATTCCAACGATGAGCATGAATTCAATCTGGTCCGAAAATCCAGACAAAAGTGCAGACGGCTGAAGATTTAACCACAGCATCCCCAAAATGTGTGACTCGTCTGACAATTATACAGCATTCAACGAAAATGTCCCGTAAAAAAACGGCACTTCCGGAAAAGAAGATAAAAAGGTGAAGATGACTTCCAGACCTAAGCAAAGTGTATTGCTCAAAGTGTAGGTAAAATGATGCATACAATCAGAGCCGGATTAAGGTCTTGAGAGGCCCTAAGCAGAAAAATTTTTTTTCGATGCCCCTCTAACTAAAAATATAAATTTATAATTGATTTTCTTGCTTTAACCTTTAAAAATGTAGAAACAAATGTTGCCGTTTATTTTTGATGTTGTTGTATATCTCAAATTCGTCAATTTCAAACGTTTTCTATTTTTTTTTAAGTTCGCGAATTCTTGTACAAGAATTGTTTTTAGTATTGTAATAAACCAGTCAGCCTTTTTTGCGGACTTTTATTCAGTGGTACTATTTGCAGCATTGCACCACGGATTATGGGGTATTCGCTCGGGAAAATGTCCAATGTGCCCCTTATCAACGATGCCCTATCACGTATTTTTTTATACCTCAATGGGTATTTCAGACACAGGACATAATGCTCACTAATTCAAACGACGGTCTACTGGGCAATAACTTGATTGGAGATAAACGTGAAATTAAAGATATCTATCCAAGTAACAAAGATAAGGTCAGAGAACATATAAACTCTCAACTCAGTGTTTTTTGTATTCAATAGCAAGTTACAACAAATTTGTACATTTCATTAGGGAAATAATCAAACCCTAGGACAAGTTGATACTAAACGGTCCAAAACAAATTATATTATACCATTTGAATTTGGCTCTGACACTAGTAAAGAAAGGTGCACGACTTGAATCTAACAAGGCTTTGTCTTTATGCCAGGGAAATAAATACTTTTGGAGATTGCATCGTTCTGTGTTTTGGGAAAGATATTAATACGATCTCTTCCTTATTACCACTTTGAGCGGCGTCTGTAATGGACGAATCCTGTATGGGAATACTAAAAGTACACCAACTAGTAGGTCTCTTTACTTAGACCAGATAAGAAATGAATCGATGCCAATGTTTACGATGGTGTAAATAAAGTAAAATAATAATAACAAAAAAGAAGTAGGCTACTTGTTGGCAGACCACTTATCTATAAAAATAATGGATCTGGCAAGGAAAGAGTATTCTTGATGAAAAAAGGTCCCGTCTGCTGTTAAATGCGTTCACGTACCTATAAAATTATACTTCTTAAACACTGACCTCTAATTACATTCCAAGTGACTGTAGCTTCATTTTTTTCTGATTATAGATGGCTTATTTCTATTACTCGCTTACATGGATAAGTGAAGGGGTGTGACGGAGTGTGAAAATTGTAGTTTCCGCTTGCATAAATAGATGTACATCTATTTAGAAGGCTGTATCCATTCTTTTAATAGATCAGTGTGGCATACCCACCTTAGTCGCACCGCGTAGCAATTTCCTAAAGTTCGTTTTTTGATTCACGGCAGAGAAACGCCGAGTTATAGTTTAAAACCATATTAATATATACCCATAGTTGGTTATGGGTCGCTGATTTTGTCACAGTCAGTAACTGTAACAATGAATAACACGGACATTTTGACACAGTTTTGTAAGTAGGCTATACCCTGTCACTAAACAGCGAAGTGAATATGAAAAAACTAAGGTTAAAAGCTGGAACAATCGTCATTACCTGTACTTCTTATTTTTTTACAACTGATGTAAAAAAAAATGTTACTTTAACAAAATACCTTAACTTTTGTTACTGCTACTGGTCATTTGATATCTACCAACTACTAAGTCCGCACCGGTCAGTCACTTCCGAGAATGTTTATAACGCCCTGCTCATGACCGCTGTCATATTTCAGCATGTGGCCTACTGTTCAGGTCATGGTTGCCTTTAGATGACCTCTTGTTCACGATCCTTTGTGTTCTATGTAGATCTAGGTATTTGTGTTCCACAGTAAGCCATGTAGCTGTGGGTGTGTGTTCTATGTAGGTCTAGTTGTTCGTGTGTTTTTTTTATGTAGCTGTGTGTTATGTGTTCTATATGGGTTTAGGTGTTTGTGTTATATGGTATATTGCTCTGTGTGCGTGTGTTCTATGTAGGTCTAAGTTTGGTGTTTGATAATGTGTAGCTGTGTCTGTGTGTTCTGTAGGCGTCTAGGTTGGCACGCATTAGTTCAACGGGAAACCGCACTTTACTCAACGTAGAGATACATTGTGCTCACTTCTGAAATATGATCGTTTTGACGATGCAGTTTTCATTAGACCAGTTGCATAATAGGCCCCAGATTAAATTGGCAGCAAAATGCTGCCTTCTAGTTAACAGCCATATTATTTTTTGTCGTACATGGTCACGGGTCGCTGATTTGTTCACATTTACAGTCAGAAAGTATAACATGGATTTTTGTTACACAGATTTGTAAATAAACACTATAGCCTTTTTATGTTCAAACCAGTGAAGCAAATATGAAAAAAAAAATAGACAGGGTAAAAGCTGGAATATTTTTTTATTTTTAACCAGGCCATGTGCTACAGGTATGTTTAATAAAAATATATCTTGAAATGTAACTTTGACCTAATAGAGAAAGAGAAATACACTTCTTTCTTCTGGGTCATTGACTGAATTACCAAACTTGTATACATTAGTCTAGGGATGTTAAAATTTTTTTTTTTCCAAAACCGGTTTTCGGTTCTATAAAACCGGTTTAAAACCAGATTTCGGTTCCCCCTTCTTCCCCCCCCCCCCCGCAATGTCACAAGTCACAGGCCGGAAAAGCCAAATGTGGGTAGCTTTGTTACTTTTGTAGGTATATTTGAAAAATACTTAAAACTTAATTAGTGTTTACGGGGCATTCAAGTGGTTGATTTGTGTGAATACAATATGATTTTGCACTCTTTACCATACAATTCTTAAGAACTAAAAAATATCTGGGCTAATTGATTAAAACCGATAATAGCTTTCAATGTTTGAATAGTGACAATCAAATTACCGATTATCGTTGACCATAATATTATTATTAAGAAGCATTTGAAGAGGCATATATGGTAGGCTAACTTTTAAAATAAAGTATTGAAAGGTTTCGCGTAACACAAATCAAAAGAATGTGTATTTAATAGTGCCGTTAATAATAAAGCACAGACGCGGTGTCTAGCCGAATTGTTCAGGGTCACAGGGAAGGGTTAGTTTGCGTCTCTCCATTGTGTACATCAAAGAGCAGCGCACATCTAAAAAAATGTACTGAAAAGTAAAAAGATTCATTTTAATTGTAACTGTAACTTAACAATTGGTTTGATGTTTGTTTTTATCGCAAGCCATAGTTGGTGACACAAGAAACACAATATCTAAGACTAAATAGTGTTAGCAAGGCATTTCAGGAATTGTTTTGTGCGAATCCAACATTATTTATTTTAAATATTTCCATTAGAACCAAAAAAAAAGGGTCTTCTACTTAAAGAAATGATTATCTTCCAACTTCCAACCAACAAACCGAAATCCGGATTTGAAAATCAAAAACGGTTTTCAGTTTCAAAACCGGAATCCGGTATTCCCGTTTTCGTTTAACATCCCTACATTAGTCACATGCCACTGGTGTTTTGACAGCTACCAAGTTAACTTATGTTTGTCACCTTTGAAAACGCTGATGATGCCGTAGAAATGGTCACTGTCTTTTTTCAACTGTTAATCTGTTGTTCCTGGTAAAATGTTGCTTTTGCCTGACTGCTCTTTCTCTTTCCGTTGTGTTCTATGTGTGTATGTATGTCTGGTTGTTTATGTGTTTAGTTCTATTAAGATCATGTTCAAGAGCTCTCTATCATTTGTAATGTTCATGTGTAAAGAAAAAAGTATACCCGCCGAACTATCCTGGTCGACATGGCCACGTAAGCATAGTTACCTGTTTGACTACGACTAAATATTAGATTATCAGATTACCGTTCTTGAGTTTCCTCCCCATACTGAGATGGCCCCTTTTGGAAGTTTTGATAAGCAGTAGCAGACCATGCGTATAATTAAATAAAGGCAAGGGTTGAGGAAGTCATCTTAGCTTCAACCTCTTTCCAAGACTATCCCGCATGCTAGCCGACTATTGGGTCGTTGCTTGTGAGTTTCACATGCTCACTATGCCCCACGTAACGTCGTTTCATATGCTCACTATGCCCCACGTAACGTAGTTTCACATGCTCACTATGCCCCACGTAACGTAGTTTCACATGCTCACTATGCCCCACGTAGCGTAGTTTCACATGCTCACTATGCCCCACGTAACGTAGTTTCACATGCTCACTATGCCCCACGTAACGTAGTTTCATTTGTTAGACCACTAGAGTCTTCGGGTACCTGTCTCGTATTCCTTTAATGTAGTCTGGAGGTGCGCCGGCCAAACGGATTTTTCCTGAAGCTTGGATATCCAAAGCTAACGCATCCCGCCAAGAGTATCAGATCCCTTCTCTGTTTAGGGAGAAACGATCCGATACTATTCTCTTAAGCGTAGGTTTCGGATAATTAATGCACGTGTACTCTGTAGTGTAATGCCACATTAAAGTCCAATGCAAACAGTTGACCGTTCCCATCCACATCTAGCAAGTTTGCAAGGCAATAGCACGTGCTCAACAGTCTCTTCTGCTTCCCTGCAGTTCTTACTCCGCGGGTCCAATTGGGGAATTAGCTATCTGGTAGTGCTGATTAAATTACCAGTACATTGCTCAGTAGCATATAGGCCTGTTTTCCCCAGCTGATGCCAGATGCCCTTCGGAACTGGATAAACCCGGACCGGGGGGATACCGGTCCTAAGGTATTGGAACCCGATACCAGACTTGAACTTCCATTGTCTGGGTAGATATTTCTCTCTTGGTGCCTCGACATTCAGCACAACGTACCCAAACTTTACATCACCTAGATGGATGGCTCACAATCGCCATATTACGAGGATTCGCCATCGTCTGCAGCGATGAAATCCTACGTTGGTTGGTCAACCAAAATAGCACGCCCTGTTCTGCATCTGATGTTCGGTGGTTCAACGCCACAGGGAGTGGGTTTAGCAGAGCTTGTTTGAAAGACCCTGAAGACGAGAGACCCCGCTGGAGTTTCGGGATGCAAGGATCAGGTGTGAGCGGCGAGTATGTTTTTTCGCCCCTAGACTAGTATCTCAAACGCCAGGGACAAGAACCCGGGACTATAATGCTTATTTAATGTCCCTAAATGAGGCACCCATATGAGATCTTTAAGAGCAGGAGAATACTCTCGGCGTTGCTTTAAACAAGGACAGATTTATATATAGATTTTTACTAGTGAGGACCATAGAGATTTTAAACATTAATAAAGATGCAAGACTAGACTCGGGCCACGGATGAGAGAAGGACGCAATAATCTTCTTTATAGAAGGAGCGTCTATTATATATAAGATAAGATAAGAGATAGCGATAGAGAGTGGTAGAGATACATAGAGCTGACTGACATAGATGTGGATGGATGGATAGATGTAGAATTTTGCTGGTGAGAACCATAATTATTTATGACCAAACTATTCATACTAGATCTACCGTGAAATATCATTAACAGTAAGCTATTTTTCACGGCAGCATTCATCCGTAACGTGACTAAGTAGGTTTCTGGCTGTCAGAATTTTTATTTATCCCTGAAAAATAATCGGTCCCCGCTTTTTCATCCAAAATAATCCCCCCCCCCCCCCCCCAAAAAAAAATAATTAAAAAAAAAGGTCAAAAGGTCAACAACGAACGCTCCGCTTTCCTTTTTCGAGGAGTTCTTCTTTTCCTCTCATAAAATCACAAGTTATCAATTGACATTTAATCATAATATATAGTCTGCCACAATATATTATATTGTATACTTACATATAGAAGCAAAAATATTAGATCACGACAACTAAAAGGGAACTTAATAATTGGTAGTTATGAAATCGTGTTGTTTATGAACAATGTAATTATTATGTGAATAGCGGTTTTACAACGAATTTAGATAGTAGCACGATAATTTATTGTATTTCGTTCTACATACACTTCGATTTAATAATGTTAAATACTTTCAGCGTATGTCTAGTCCTACTATCTCTGCAGGCAGTCCTCGAATTCTTAAAGACTAAGGATACAATTTTTCGATAATATATCATTGTCGATTTCACCATTTACAGGTGACGTTCACATATTCACTTCAGTTGGGCAATGTTTGAGATTTCTACCTCTGAACTTGTGACTTTAAATATTCCCATAAAAAAAGGAACGAGATCTGAGGTCACATGACCTCGGATGCCATTCTCTGGCGCCGCCGTAAAGATTAGAATCTTAGGCCTATGGCATATTTCATGAACCACCTGGCCCTTTCTTAGTCCTAAAATGAACGACGACAATGAGCTCTGTCCGAGAGTCAATTCTTTTTCCACCCTGACTGAGATTACCCCTTTTGTAGCCGGCAAGTGTTGAAAAAGTCATCTTTTCAAGGCTGGGCCTCATGCTAATCGCTTATAGAGCGATTACATGTTAGATTCCCCGCCCCCCCCCCCCCCCCCGCCTCATTCGTCCTTAAACTGGATGTACATCTGTTTGATCCCTAGAGTCTGCGGGATCTGCAACATATGCCAATTATAGTCTGAGGATTTTGATTTTGTCTGGCGCGAAGATGCTTCCGTCTAGAGCGAACGTATTCGTTTAGGGACTTTTTTGAACCCATAATAATAATAATAACAATAATAATGACATTTGTATAGCGCTGCCAACAAGCATAATGCAAGCTCAGAGCGCATTTAACATACAACTAAGAACACGGATACAATCTATTAGCTAAGAGATAAAAAAATAATTAATGATGATTCAAAACTTTACAAACATGGAACAAATCAAACAACCAACACAAAATAACCGACCTAACATATATGCTCAAAGCATGTTATTAAAGGTAAATATTGAAATAATGAGTTTTTAAGTTCTTTTTGAAGGATTCAATGGAGCTTGTTTGCCTGAGTTCAATGGGAAGTAGATTCCACACCTTGGGACCGGATACTGAGAAGGCTCTAAGGCCAACGGTCGTCAGAGAGAAACGGGGCTTTTCCAGAAGCGATGAATTGGCAGAACAAAGTGTTCTTCGAGGGACATATGGTGTGATAAGTTCTTTGAGATAGGACGGAAACTCATTATTAAGAATGCACTGATGGCAAAGTAGCGCCACTTTATACTCAATTTTGGCTTTCACGAGGAGCCAATGGAGCGAGCGTAGAAGGGCGGTTCCCGAGTCTCGCCTTGATTTGCGCATGACCAAGCGCGCAGTACTGGTCTGTATTCTCTGTAGCCTGGCGATTTTGTCTTCGGGCAGGCCAACTAGCAGGGAGTTACAATAGTCGTTACGCGAAAGTATCAGGGCGACTGGCGTAAAAGTGATACGAAATTTCGAACGGTTTGATGACCTGGCCGAGTGGATACACGTACATTGCAAACATCACTGGTCCTAGAACAGATCCTTGGGGCACTCCATATTTCAGCGTCGAAGGTGCCGAGAGGAACTCATCTATTGCAACACTTTGAGTGCGCTCAGACAGGTATGACCTAAACCAACGAAGAACACAGCTTGAGCAGCCAAATGTGGTTGCAAACCTGTCAATCAGGATCTCATGGTCAAGAGTGTCAAAAGCGGAAGACAGGTCGAGCGTTGCCAGAAAAGACACGTGACCTGAGTCCGATGTGCATAGTAGGTAGTTGACAACCCTGACCAATGCCGTCTCTGTGCTATGACTCTTTCGATAGGCGGACTGAAACTGCTCCAGGAGGCTATGCTGCTCCAAGTGAGACAATAAGTGTTTTAGCACAATGCGCTCCAAGATCTTCGAAAGGAATGGAAGGTTGGATACAAGCCGCTACAGGCCACAAGTCTGTTCACCCTTCCTGACTTTTCACCATGCCTCACTCCCGGGGACATTGGAGCGTGTGGTGTTCAGGGCAACAGCAAGGCGTACTAATTAATACATTAAAATTACATCATTTAATTATATAACAGTATTCATTTATAATACATATACATTTTTATTTAAGGAGGGGAAAGCTTAAGGACTGGGGGGGGGGGGGGAATAGGGATAGGCAAGGGTCTCCGTTGATACAGAGAAGTTATTAGCTACCTGGACAGACCCATACTATAAACTAAAACTAAACTAGGTCACAAACAACATAAACAAATATAGCACTGAAGCTTAGCTATTAATATCAACAAAATTAATTTAAAGCCATACAAACAAGTTTATTCACATAGCCTAATAATACTAAATATAATATTGCTTAGGTAAATCAATTCATAACCATTCTACTTTCAAATCTCAAATGCACACCTCCTAACTCAATTAGTCACATATCTGCTATCAAACTCGACTCAACATAACAACATAACTAATTCTTTTCACATCTCATTGGCTATAAATTAACATGTCTACGACTACATTCTTATCTTATCTTATACATTACAGACGCTCCTTCTATATAAAAGATTATTGCGTCCTACGCTCATCCGTGGTCCGAGTCTAGTCTTGCATTTTTATTAAAAATTATAAAAAAATACTTTAAACCAACAGTAAAGGGGTTAAAAAGAACTTTGTCAATTTGAACTAGAGTCTAGTGGCTAGAAATCAAGGTAAACATTCTCTGGATAATTAAGACTTATTTCATAATATGCAAAAACAAATGCATGTAAGCTATCTTTCTTTCCGAGGTTGTCTGAACCAGAAAAAAACAATAATTTAAAATCATTTATAAATATAATAAAAATGGTAGACGATAATCAGACCACGAATTAGCTAATGACGCATTAATCTTTTGTACAGAATAAGAGTCTGTAACATATAAGAAAAGATACGATTCAATACTATAACCCATACATACATTAAAAAAGGACATTGAACAGAGGTTAGGTACTGGGTACAAGGACCCTGCAATACAACATTTTTTTTCATTGAATGTATGTGGTAGACCAACGCCTCTGCTGGAGGCCCTCGATACACTAAGGGTCTATGTTTGATTCAACCTTGTTTGCTTGTAAATTATAGATTTATATATATACATGCGTTGCTAACCTACTTAAACCAGAAATGCTTACATTGTCTGCATTAATTAATGGATAGTAAAGATAGTATCCTAAACCTATCTCATTCTAAAATAACCAAAAATATAGGCCTACATATAAATTATATTATATAAATCGTCACATGAGCGTAGAACGCAATAATCTTCTTTATAGAGGGACCGTCTGTGACATATAAGATAGGATAGATGAGAAAAAGTCCTTTAAATTTGAACAATTGAATTTCAGAATTTGATTTTATTTAAATCGTAAGGAGGGAGGGAGGAAGCGGGGGGGGGGGGGGGGGGGAGTTCAGTGTGCTCTAATTCAAAATATCATATTATGCTTATTTGATCCTATGTGTTTGGTAAAAAAATATCACTCAATGAAAGGTAGGAATTAGCCATTTATATTAATGAATTATTATTAGGATTATTTTTAAAAAAAGCATGTGATAGTCAGACAACATCGTCGACATTAATATTAGGCTTATTAAATAATAGATTGTGATAGTCAGTAAACATCATCGACATTTAATACAACTTGTCATTTAAACATTCGCACTTTTGAATTTTTATACTGTCTCTATTTTGTTTCGCCTATTAAAAATGTTCCGCAATAAGCATTCCTTTCGCAGGGGAAGTGGCCTCAGTTTCTTGTTCAACGTATGTCTTTACTGGATCGGTAGCAGGATTAAATTTTGTTAGTTTCTGCCACAATATAATAATTGCGGCTGTGCCTTCTGCTTCTGACAATTTTTTAAGAGCTGCTTTTTTGGCTTCTTTTTTGGTTTCTTTTTTGGCTTCTTCTTTCTTAGAATTATCGACCGCATCCTGTTTTTTCTTAAATATTTTACATATGCCAGATTTTGTGTTTTCGTCAGATGAACTTATTTCCTTTGTCTTTTCTTCCAATGAACTTGTCAAATGTTCAGCTTCCTGCTCATGTATGTCAACACTGTTAAAAGTCTCTTCCTTAGCCCTTTTCTTGTTTTGCACTCTTTGGTAGATACAGTAGCAGACGACTAAAACCAGAAGTGGAAGAGGGGTCATAATGAAGGAAGTGACAGGTCCGACTGCAGCCAGTTGATTGTCAGGGGCAGGTAATGACAAAAACACAATCAGGAAAGCGATGCTCGTATTCTGTGAAAGGAAAAAATGGGTTCGGGATTTTAAAATATTACGATTTTAAAGATAAAGAGACGGACAAAGATAAAATCAATATTTAGTTTATAAATATAAATATATTTTTGACCAATAAAAATAACTATTTAGTCATAAAAATAAAAATATTTTATTAGTATTTGTAGTGTGCTGCCAAAAAATATATTATAAGCTCAGAGCGCAACAAAATCATTGGACTAATGTGGCCTCCGTAGAACTAATTTTATTCAAGAACTGGACTACATACGTCTTCAATAGAACAGTTGTAATATAAATTTTAGAATTAAAATCATAGTAGCCAGACTAGATCTATTCAAATAGTCAACAACAAAAAATGTGGATCTTCTAGTTACGAACGCAAAATTGTTTTGAAATGTTTGGAAATGTCTCATGGATGAGATGATCTTGCCTCTGGAACTGATATTATGCCTGAATACAAACACTGAATGTACACAGTAAATCTTTTTGTCTTAATGGCCTACTTATTTTGAAAAAAAGTCTTCAACAACAAACTGTGACAGTTTAAATTTTATCGAACTGTCATCACCATAGGGGACGTCCATTAATTACGTCAACAAAATAGGGGGGAGGGAATCTGAGAAAGTTTGACAATTGTTGACATGGGGGAGGTCGATAAAGTTGACGTCAACAATGTTACTTTTTATGAAATAAATAATGATACAAATCTATTACAAAATTCTGCAATTGTTAGCAAGGCCGTGTGACCGACCAAAATTGTAGAAAAGCTGACCTTCGCTGTCTAGCGTAGGGTTGGACATTGTGTTTCAATTGGATAGTTTCGCATTAAACCCGTAATCAGTATGATTTTATTACAAGAGTGTAAAAAATCGAGAAATGTAAAGACACAGTGTATAATTGTACTCAGACTTTATTATGTAATGAAGACTAGTACATTCAAAATGGTAGAACAAGGACGTCGCTAACATACTAGGGGATTATAGGTAAACAACAAAAGGGGCAGCACTCTCACAGTTCACACAATGGAAAACAACACAACAAATAGACATAATGGTTGCAACAAAGAGCTACCACTAAGTTTAAATTAAGTGCGTATTGGTAAACTGAACAAGAAACAGTTTTGTTAAAAATACTACATAAATTCACTGTAGGCTGATGGGCAGAGTGCATTTGGTTGGGCATCTTTAAAGCTCATCAAGAGCCTTTAAAAAAAGGATAATTCTTTTCTTATACAAATGAGCACCTGTTTATTAATTATATTCTTAACATGTTAATACTACTTTTTAAAAATTATTTATCTTTATGCCTACAAAACAAAATATTACAAACGCCGGACATTTTAACGGTTTTGTGCTTTGCCTGCAGGACGGAGGACAAAAGTCTAAAAAGGAGACCATGTCCTCCTTTTGTCGGACGTCTGGCAATCCTAGTCTAGCGAGACATGGTGGCTGGAATAACAAAGGAACACAAACACATCAACAAACTGTCAGCAGAGTACGTTTAGAAACCCATTTTTTTTGCCGCTCAGTACATCTAAATTCGACGCCAGAGACTGGCATTCATTATGTAAGCAATGTAAGCGATGGCTGGGATTGGCAATATTATGAATATTACTCAAATCAACAATAGGCCCTCTCTGAGACTATAAGTAATGTTTGCAAAGCATTGAATGAAAAGAATTGTGTGAATTCAACATGTTTATTTTTTAAATATTTCCTTCAGAATTTGTGGCCCACCACATGAAGTACAAACTACTTAATATACCGTATTTCCTTTTAACATACCTAATTCGAATTTATAGACTAGTATAACTATGTTTGCTGACTACGTTATAATAGGTGAAACATTAAAATTAGGTCGATTAGACTACATAGATCTATTTAGTAATTTTTACGTTTTAATTTCTAATTTTCTGTAAAAATTGTATGAGATAAAACTGTATTAGGCTAGTACCCAATCAGTGGCGTCGCCAGGATTGCAAGGTGTGGGTGGTAAAGGGCAGGAGAGGTAGAGAAGGCAACTATAGTGTGTATAATGTGTGTATGTATGTGTGTGTGGACAGTAATGCAAGAAGAAATGTGAACATAAGGTTCAAATAGAAGGATAAAATTAGCAACTGGTTCACAATCCCCCCTCATAGTATTTATCAATTAACATTGTACCAAATGCTCAATTAGTGAAACGTAAAATTAAAAATGATTATATATATTTCTATGAAAAGAACAATAGTAAACAAACAAAAAAAGAAATATTGTTAAAATCCACGTATTGGTATGGGAAAAAAATGTGGGAGGGGCGAGTTAGGGTGGTAGGAACCATATTACACCCCCTTCGTGGCTACGCCTATGTGAGTTATAGTCAATATGAAATCTTTAAAACAAGTTTCAAAAGGTATTACAATTAATTATAGTATAGACTATAGACCTTTCGTTTAAAATCTATGTTAAACTTAAAAGCCAGCGTCTACAATTTTGTAAGGCTACAGGTTTTTTTTTTTTTTTTTTTTTTTTTTTTTTGGGGGGGGGGGGGTAACAAATTGTTGACGTAATTCTATAGGAGGGGGGTCTTTAAAAGTTTGATAGTTGTTGACAAGGGGGAGGTGAATCCGCCTAAAAATTGTTGACTCAATTAATGGACGTCCCCATAGTAGCAGTTGTTTCTTTTTTATTGTGTTTGTGTGTGTGTGTGTGAAGAAAAGTGTTAACTCTATTTAATGGGAACAGGGTTATAATGAAATTTTTATAAATCAACTTTACCTGAATGCCTGTTTCTATGGCTATAGTCTTGACCCTGGACCACGACTGACAAAAGATTAGTGCCACCAGTCCCCCGAGCAGGTAGCCAATGTAGGGCAGCAGGCAGCCGGCAGCCAAGGTCATGGGCTGAATCAACTTGAACACGAACATGTTGGTGTAGATGACGACACCAGATATGAACAGTATTACAACTAGCACTGTCGGCTTGAGGATTTTTTTTATCAGTTTCGCCAATTTGGGTGTCTGTTCAGAGCAGCGCCAAATTATTAGAGATTGCAGTTTTTAAAAAAGCAATGTAGTTAATTTATTCTCAATTTGAAACAACTTTTTTTTTAAAATTATTGTTTAATATTTTCTCATTATTCCGAAGGAAGTTTGTTTTACAATTGCGCAACACTGAATTTAATACATAAAAAAATACAAATATTTTCAAATATGCTTCTCTCATAAAAGTACACTTTAATCCGTTACAATCACACAGTTCAAAGTGCTTCTAATCGTAGGTCGATTAAGAGCGAAATAATTTAATTTCTATTTAATAATTTCAACGTAAAATTGACTATCTTTCATTTTCTTTTTCTCTTTTTTTTTAGTATATAGTCTTGAATGTGATATTTAATAGCCTCTGTCTCAACTATAGTATGATAAATTGGTCTCAGTTAAAAAAAAATATTAAAGAGCTAAGTAATGAATCGATTGCAAAAGTCAGAATAACATGAATTGAACAAACAAATAAATAAAGCGAAAATAGTGCAACAAGTTAGACCCCAATATATTGCATCACATAGCTTTATATGACAACTAAAAGCCTTAATTTTTCAAAAGGGAATTATTGCATTACTCAGTATCACAAAAATAAAAAAAACTTCTATAAAATACTTTAAATAAATTGATTCAAGAGGTAAAGATTACACTATATCCATATTTGGTCGATCTTGTTGGTCAATGAGGTTAGTGAAGCAGCGTTCACAATTTTCCTTGGTCATTGCATACATGGGGATTATGTGGCAAGCACAATGCCCAGTCGCCTTTACTTTTCTAATGTACAAATGCCCAGTGCCCATTTCCGGAGCTAAGTAAACTCACAGACACCATCCTGATTCAGGGGAGAAAACTTTTATTAACCTGGAATCGAACACCGGGCATTCAGTAAGGCAATCTGAGCACACTCCCGGCTAGACCACACAAAAGTCTGAATTAACTAGAACCTTCATAGTGAACTAAAATCATTAGGCCTACCTTGTACTTGAGAAATATTCCCACAAAGATTGGCAAGATGGCGATAGCTAAGGTCTCCAAAATATTGACATATGGAATTTTCAGAGTGACGGTATCATCTTTGAACAGACTTCCCAGAGTGAAGATCCAAAATGGAATCAATGCTAAATAAATATACATAAACATATTTGCGACGGAGTCTTTTGTACCAGTATTTGTACGCTTCAGTTTTATGTACACTTTGCTGTTATACACCTAGAGTGGTTGTGCACCAAAAGTTTATGTTATTTTTTATCAACTAGTGTACAAGGCATTATTAATGACACATTGTTCATTGCTGACTTTGTTAATTTACTTAAGTATTCCATTTTTTTTATTTTAGCTAGATTAGGCCTATACATTTAGTTTAGAACTTGCAGTTATTACTTTTATTTTTATTATTAAAATTTATATTTATGGTATCTTAACTCTTGACTTTGGAGTATTTTTGTGTGTGTTCGTTTTCTTAGTTTTTTTTATCATAGACTAATAAATAATAATAATAATAATGAAGCTTATATAGCGCATATCCCGCAATCAGTTCTATGCGCTTAACAATAACATTTACAATTACAATTACAATTAACGATGATAACAATAACAGACAAATGTTTAAAAATGTAAGTGGGCTAGGAGTCAATAATAAACAGGTGAGTCTTGAGTCCGGTCTTGAAAATGTTAAAGTTCGAGCTTTGTCGCAGCTGGAGTGGCAGGGTGCTTCATGCGGACGGGCCGGAGTAGGTGAAGGCCCTCTGACCAGCTGTCACGAGTTTTGTCCGCGGGATCGTCAAATTGATTTTGTGAGCAGCCGATCGAAGTGGGCGTGGTTTTGTATATATTTCCAGACAGGAAATTAGATAATCCGGGGCAGAGTCATTGAGGCATTTATAGCATAGAGATGCGAGTTTATATAAAATCCTATTTTGAATAGGGTGCCAGTGCAGAGAGTAGAGCAGAGGTGAAATGTGGTCGGACTTCTTCTTCTTTAGGACTAGTCTGGCAGCGCAGTTTTGGACGCGTTGGAGTCCTTGAATGGAAGCGGCAGGGAGGCCGGCCAGAAGAGAGTTACAGTAGTCCAAACGAGAGAAGAGGAGAGTGATGACGAGCTTGGTACAAGCTTCCGGAGTGAGGTAGCGACGGATAGTAGCAATACGTCGCAGGTGAAAAAAGCAGGTTTTGATCAGGAAGGAGATGTGGGGTTGCATGGACAGAGTGGAGTCCAGAAACATGCCGAGGCTCTTTACCGTTGAGGAGAAGGGCACAGTAACGTCACCCAACTGGAGGTCAGTCACGCTGAGGGAAGCAAGCTTCTGTCTCGTTCCTACGATTAGGGCTTCGGTCTTATCGTTGTTGAGCTTCAACTTGTTTTCTGTCATCCAGTTCTTGATGTCCAGGAAACAACAGGAGATAGAAGCAAGGAGCTCGTCGATGTCCTCAGGCTTGGCGCTGTTTAGGAGCTGGGTGTCATCAGCGAAAAAGTGATAATTAAGGTTGTGTCGCTCGATGACGAAAGAAAGGGGTTGGGTGTACAAAGTGAAGAGGACTGGGCCGAGGACGGACCCCTGTGGTACACCATAGCGGACGGTGACGGGCTGGGAGGACAAAGATTCAGTAGTGATGGTCTGGGAGCGACCGTCGAGGTAGCTCTTGAACCAGGAGAGGGCTATATCATGAATGCCGAACGTGAAGCTGAGGCGATCGATGAGTAGGTGGTGGTCGATCGTGTCAAAGGCCGCGGACAAGTCCAATAACACAAGGGCGGAGACGAGACCTCTGTCTGCGGCGTTCAGGAGGTCGGTGGTGATCCGCAGTAGCGCTGTCTCAGTGCTGTGATTGGGGCGATATGCCGACTGGAACACGGGCATAAGCGAGTTCAGGGACAGGTGGACGTTCAATTGTTCAAGGATGATGCGCTCCAGGAGCTTGGAGAGGTAGGGGAGGTTTGATACTGGACGGTAGTTCCGGCATTCATTCACATCAAGTCCGGATTTCTTCAAGAGTGGGCGGACGATGGCGGATTTAAAACAGTTAGGAACGATGCCTGTGGAGAGGGAGGTGTTAATGGTGTCGGTGATGTACGGCAGGAGCTTGTCCAAGCACTTGGTGAACAGAAAGCCTGGCAGAGGGTCAAGCTCGCAGGTCTTGATGGGGGACTTCATAATGATGCGCTTAACATGGTCGATGGTGACAGGCTGAAAGCAGGTGAGAGGGGAGCCAGAGAAGGCGGGAGAGGGTGGGGAAGGGCAATAGGCATCATGATCCAGAGAACTACGCAGATTCTCTATCTTCTCCTTAAAGTGCTCTGAGAAGAGTTCTGGGAGGTCCACGGGTGGGTGTGTGGTGGGTAGGGGTAGAGAGGGTGAGGAGCCGAGGAGGGTGGACATGATAGAGAATAGCTCCTTGGACGACGAGGCTTGCGTGATGCGGTTGTGGTAATGCTGGACCTTGGCGGCAGTGATGGCTTCCTTGACGCGGAGCCGCATGTCCCTGAAGATCTGGCGGTGGATCTCGAGGCCGGAGAGTCGCCAAGTGCGCTCGGCCCGTCGTCGTTCGTGCTTGGCAGCTTTGACGTCGTCGGAAAACCAAGGAGCTGGCGGTCGCTCAGAAACTGCACACAAAGATGGCGGGGCGTGCTTGTCGAGAAGCTGGCGTAGAGTCAGGGCGAAAAAGGAAGCATGGTCAGAAGAGGGGTCACGCTGAGCCAGCAGCAAGGCAGCCTCGTTGCCAAAGGTGTCAGTATCTATGGCTCGCAGCTTACGGCGGGTGACAATCTTGCATTTCTTCACCGGTCTGGTGATATTGACAATGAAGCAGATGGCAGAATGGTCAGAGACAAGAAGGTCGCTGGCGACTAGGCTGGAGACGAGGTTGTCAGAGGATCTGGTGACGATCCAGTCGAGGATATGACCACGGGAGTGGGTGGGGAATGGGACGACCTGGTCAACACTGTAGTTGTCGAATAGTGCCCGTGCGCGCTTGGTGTTGGCATCAGAGGGACAGTCCCAGTGTATGTTGAAGTCACCCAAGATGATGACTCTGTTAGGGGTGACATTGTAGTAGTCAAGTACAAGAGCAAACTCATCAAAGAAAGTAGCATCTTTGAACTTGTTCTTGGCGTTTGGTGGGGGACGATAAATGCAGAGGAAGGAGAGAGTCGTGGTGGTAGAAACTTTAATTTCCACGGCTTCGAAGGTGGTGTGGGAAAAGGGGAGAGTGTTGGAGAACAATACAGCAGCGTGGAGGTGTTTTTTTTATAGATGACGGCGATACCTCCCCCCGTGCCAGTGGGGCGGGGAAAAGAAGCTGTGAGGTGACTAACAGGGGTTAGTTGTTCGCACTTGGGGTCGTCCCCAGATCGTAGCCATGTTTCGGTGATAAACATGAAATCTAGATTTGTTTCGACAATAAAGTCAGAGATGAGCTCGGCTTTCCCGACGGGGTTAACTGATTGAGAGTTTATGAGGCAAACACTGAGTGCCTTGTTAGAAGCTTTGGCAGATAAGGGAGGGGATGGTAGATTTGCTTTGGGGGGATATGCAGGCACAGAGAGGCGAGGGGATGGTTGATATGCAGGCGTAGAGAGGGGAGGAGAAGGTTGATATGCCAGATCAGGGGCTGCGGGGGACGATATGCGGTGACAATGTCCAGCTCTCGTCCCACGTCTAGTTGGTAAGTGGCGTCCGATGCCGAGCCTACGAATAGTAAGAAAGAGTTTGGTATCCAGATGTGTATTGAGTTTCGAGCAAATTTTCCCAATGTTAAGAAATAACTTCTTATCCATTTCTTCACATCAGTAAGGTCGATTTAATTGATAATTAGTAGCATACAATAGAAGTGGCTAGTATAAAAACAAGCTAGTGTGGCAGCAGTCGTTACTTTGTTTACAAAAATTTCCAGGAGTAAAAGTTATATCATGTGTAGTACACGGTACACAGTTGAATAAACTCGACAGTCCAGATTTAAGATAATAAGATTGACCGCTTGCTCTATTTTAGAGCTTATATCAACTTTTTTATCCGTGCGCAACCAATAAGGCTGTCTTAAAATTACTTCTACGCTCCTCGTTGTTTCTTAAATGTTTCGATTTTAATTTTTCATTGAGAAAATCTAAGCGATTCAATAAAACGGAACTGCAAAGGAAACAACGAATCGGAAATTCCGAAAATCAGTGTTTCGAGTCATCATATAGCAGAAATACTAAAGCAAACGGTCCATGTATATTATAGTCTATAATTTTATTAGAGATATCAAATTTATTTTAGATTTTTTTAAGTTTCTTTCCAAAATACTCTTTTTTGTTTTACGTTTATTATGTCTATTAAACGAGCCAAAGATATATATATATATATAATAGTGCTTGGCCGGATCTGATTTTTCACCATTTTCCGGATCCGGATAGTAGACTCCTAATATTCGCCGTATCCGCATACGGATCCGGATATTTCCGGATGTCATTTCCACGAGTATGGGGGTGTACTTCAACAGTTTCTGATTAGAATTTAAAAGTATTTATTAAAGTATTTATTATTCAAGAGATAGAGAGTATCTAAAGTCTACAATGAAAGTCACAGATACTGTGCCAACTTCACCGATGGACATGTTACAATTTACAATTATCGAACTTTAACGAAGTTCAACGAACTTTGTAGTCGAGGTAGTGTAGTGTGTACCAAGTGAACTGTGTACCGAATGTGTAGTTTGTTATACAGGAAGTTGTGATCTATTAAAACGGTACTAAACATTGTTCTTTGGTTCAGATGATTTTTTTTATTGTTTGCAATAATTGAAATTTATATTTGTTATTAAATAATTGTTGTCGTTGTGCAATTAATTGTTGTAGTATGTTATTCGGATTTCTGGAGATACGTTTTTATCGATTTATTTGTTTATTATGTTTATTACTTAGTTATATGTATTGTTTATATATTTTATATTTCTTTATCTTCTTTATACTACAATACAGTATTACTTTTTTATATTTGAACTTTGAAGTAATTCTTTACTACCGTGATATTCGGATCCGGCAAAAATCTGCCGGTGGTATTCGGCAAATCCGGATAGTGCCGGAAATCTTTATATCCGGCTCGGATATTCGGCATGCCGGATATTCGGCCAAACCCTTATATATATATATATATATATATATATATATATATATATATATATATATATATATATATATATATATATATATATATATATTTATATATATATTCGAAAGTGTAAAGATATTTGTGGCATTCTCTCTGGGGCTAGAGATTCTTTGATTTTAGATTTATCGTATGATTTTCAGTGTTTACCTAGACAGATGTCAAGGGATGGATGTTATTTGTAAATCAGTAGTAGATTAGATAGATATGCTATGATGTAGTAACTTGAATATGTTCAGTTGATGTGAGGTTCATAGTTTATGGTTTTTGGTAGACGATAAAGATGTTAGCTTCTAATAACGGTAGAAGTGGCGTTAGTAAATTTAGTTTTTGATTCTTGATGATAAGGGCTTTTATGATATGTGAATAAACTTGATAATGTTGCCTTTAACTACATGTTTGTTGATTTAGTAGTTAGATTTGAGTGTTGTGGTTGTTGGTGTTGTTTTTGTTGTTTAGCTTAAGTTTAGTTTCTAGTTATAGTTGTTTATAGTATTTGTCCATTCGGTTAGCTAACAGCCTCTCTGTCCCAAGGGAGATCACAGATTACCCATCCCCTCCCTTGTTTAAAAATCGAATACTATGTGTATAAATATAATGTATTTATAATGTAGAATAATGTGTTATATAATTTAATAACACAAGCTTCTTCTTAAAACGTCTCTCCCTCGCTCGCCCCCTTACATATACATATACTATACGACATACATACGAACAGACAGACAGGTAAATAGACAGACAGACAGACATACCGATAACCTACATAGACATAATACAAATATACAGATGATTATGAATGGACAGAAGGATTGGTAGGTTCTTGGATGGATAGATGAGTAGATGGATGGGTGAATGGATATATTATACTCTTCAAAATCAACGGATCCTACCTAAGGCAGCTAAGCAACTGATGGTTGTCATGGCAATGGATAACGACAAGTCACCACCTAGCAAATAAGTAAACATATTACTGGGGCCACCCCCAGGAACAATTCCACAGATAAATATTCCTAGAGACACCGCAGGGCTTTCTTGTGGTATTGTCTTGGCAATCAAGAAGGCAATCTGCAAATTTTAAAACATGATTAGTGACAATTGATTGCACTGATCATTACTAATTTTGTTTGCATTATTATATTATACAAATTCTGTTCTATTGCAAATAATATACAAGAATCTGATAAATTTACATAACTGTCTTTAGCCTGTTTAAATTGTTGCCAATACCGTCTCTAAAACTTAAACCAAGAGAAAAATGCCTTGGGTTTTGGAAAAACAACAACTGGGTCTAATGGGAGAAGTGAGTGTGGAACATGCCTTTTTACCCCCACTGCTGCGTGTGTCTGTTGGCTTCGACCTCTAGTTTATTGAGACTGGCAACCTAAAATGTAAGAATGATGTGTCCTGGCATTGCCCTCGACCCCCAACTTACCACAGAGAGAAGGAAAACAGAACTCATAAACAACGAACTGATGAGACTAAAAATAGACATCGCAGCACTACAAGAAACTAGATTAGCCGAAGACGGCATGTTACGTGAAAATGACTACACCTTCTTCTGGTAGGGCAAACCCTTTGTAGAACCACACCTGCACGGAGTAGGATTCGATATTAAAACACTCTACTTCCAATGGTGACTCCCCAGCTGGTGGAACAGAGTGCATCTTCGCAATCAGCGTGTCAATAGAGTCAATCAAGGTAAATTTTCTTAGCACTGTGTTGGCCACACTATTTCTAGCGTGCCATGACCAAAGAAAAACTTTTGTTTGTTTACTTTCTCTTTAGAAAATAGTTTTGGACATTATTCTATCCACTATTGTTACTAATACCTATGTAATGTATCCGGCATATAGTAGGCTACACGTAGATACATATTATAGCATGCCCTTATACTTTATACTAACACTAGCGGAGTTCATGTTTTTAGACAACACACACATCAATTAAATGTTTTGGCTCCTGTAGATTATTAGTATTAAGAAAGAGCCCTTTTAATATTCTTTATTTTGAATATAAATAAGTCCAGGATAGGTATGTTATGGTTAAATCACTATTAATCGGATTCTATTCCATACCATTGCAAAGGTCCATACTTGCAATTGGCCAAGTTGTAAAATAAGATTCTTATTTTAATAGTAGTAAATTCTTGACTCAATAATTGATTCATATAATTCATCCGTATCACTGAGCTCTCTCTATATATTGACAAGTCTTAACGATTATGCATGCTTAAAAGGTCGACGAGAAAACATTTCCGGTCTCATACGATCATTTGATTCGAAACATGTCTGTGTGCTACGTTACTGTTTGTACGAAAAGTTGTAAGGGATTAAATTATATTTCATTTCCAAAAGATGTCCCAAAAGAAAACGATGGATTGTGAATATCAGATTTGAAGAATCACCTATTTATGGTCCCAAACTAATTGCTTGATGCAAAAGAATTTTCGATTTTATGAATCTACGCATTGTGTTTTTTTAATAACCAAGGACGCAACTCTTGACTTTATTTATTTTATAAACAAAACTAAATTTAACCTAAAGAGACTAAAACTTTTAGTATTTATGATCGCCTACTCACCTTTGATGATAAAAACGGATTCCTCACAACTAATCTTGTATCCTTTGTATATTTCTAAAATACCAGAACTGTACGTCGAGTTTGAAATCAATTGTCAAACACCACCAAAAGCATGTTTTTTGTTACGAAAATGGCGGAAGCTCGTGATCTCTTCCATTTGAAAAGGTCACACCTAATTAGTGGTACATTCGCTGAAGTGGGAAAGTCGGAAACTCGGAGGTTCCGAGTAGGAATAAGTAAAAATAGTGATCCGTATTCTGACACTGGGCATTTTAAAACTGTTGGTTTTATCGATGCGTCATTAGCAACCTTGAATTTTTTTATTTTTTTTTTATTTGTTAAAATTATAAATAAAGAAAAATATTATGTGCACTGCTCCTTTAAATTAAAAAATATCATTTTAAATAAAATTATGTTTCAAAATTTAGTAAAAAATATGTTTGCATTATAAGCACTGATCTATATATTATTGTGAAATATAAGTTCTTCGGCTTTAAGATAAAATCACTTATCTATATGATATAAGTGGACGTCCATTAATTACGTCAACCAAATAGGGGGGAGGGGTCTGAAAAAGTTTGACAATTGTCGACATAGGGGAGAGGGGAGGTCAAGAAAATTTGGCATCAACAATGTTACTTTTTATTACCTTAAAAATGATACAAATTTATTACACAATTCTACATGTGTCAAATTCCTTCTCGGAATTTCCGAGTTTCCGACTTTCCCACTTCAGCGAATGTACCATAAGACTTGTCAATGGAGTGCTCAAGCAAGTAAATTGTCGGAAAATATGCGGACTTTTAAATATAGATAAGTGCACTGTATGGCACTGAGCTATATATACATGTCTAAATAATAAATATTCATTAAAATTACTTACTCAGTTAACATAATATAGGTATGTGTGGTAGTCAAAGCATTTATCCAGAAAAATCATCAACCATTTCCTCTTTTGACTTCGCCATTAAATTAATGAATCCGGTACTCATTTTAAAATCAACACAATGCACTCGTATTATCGTATAAGAGAGTATAAGCTTCCATATATATATATATATAATGTATGTTCAGTTTAAAAGAATTCATTTTTATCAAATTTCAAGGACGCAATTACGAAAAGTTTTTACATTTTCGGTACTTCCATGTAGCCTATATATAGCTCAGTGGTATAAAGTCTAACGGTAGTGGCAAGTCAAAGGCCAGATTAGACCGCCAGAGGTTATATTTTTGTCTTTCTATTAAAGAATGTCTAAACAGCTCAACCTTAACCTTCAGTGTTTGGGGCCATGAAAATTGCTTTTATGTTAATAATATTTTATTTTTTGTGTCGTCTTGTAACATTGTGCACAGACCTTACTGGTCAACGGTAATGTCTTATGATACACTTAATCACTTACCAATGGCATCCCAACGTACTGGCACATCAGGCCTATGATCGGGGCCACGGGTCTCCTCAAGACTTCCCTGATGACATAGATCTTGACACCGACCCCCATGCCGGTGTTGGACAGGATGATCACGACGAAGACAACTATCCGAAAGACGGTGTTGAGCGGCCTTGGCAGCTGCATAACTATGATCATTGCCCTTTCAGCTGTGTTCGTCGGCAGCTGGGGAATGCCGCCCGGGGCATGTTGACCTTTAGCTGTACCATTGATTCCAGAAGGCACATAAGCCTCACCTCCTGGGGCAGACGTTTGCCTATCGTTCGGGGAGTCAACCCCTGATACTTTATCCGCCAGCACCAACAGGAATGACCGCCCGATGTTTTTTGTTACAACAGTTACGTTGATCCGCCCATGAACATAACCGACATATGTGAGTTGTTCCCCTTGTATCTCCGCTGCTGGCGTCACATCCTCTGGTGTCTGCGTTGAACCGGTCGCAACTTCTTGAGTTAAATTGTTGCCCTCGAACGGAGCAGCAGATAAACACGATATATTAAACGCGCCGTTTGCTATTACAGCGACACTGGGAGATAAAGTCACAAGGTTCAGAGAGTACACAGTGTCCAAATTTAAACATTTCAGTGTGTAGCTCATCACAAAAACACTTGTAGCATCCAATGAAAACAAGAGAGTTCCAGGCTTACCTATGTTGGAAATTATGTTTACAGACAATGGAGACAATGGGTGACTGCTTTTCCGCGGAACTGGGCTGGTTAGAGGAATCTCAGTAGGCTCCAAGTTCGAATCACCAACAGGCTCGGAATTAATTGCACCAATAAATCCAACTGTCAAGACTAGCCACAATATGTTTAAATGTACACTCATTTTTGGAACAGTATGTAGTGGAAGAAATATCTGGCGTTATAAAATACCGAAAAGCTATTCGATTTTTCGAATCTCAATAGGGATTTTCTAAAACATTAAAAACAACACACGCTTGATATCAGCGATTCAACAGTTAATTGTGTGAAAATGATTGTCAATAAAACTCGCATTTAGTTGGAATAAAGAGTTCAAGTAATAATTTAGTTACATGCGTAGACGTGTACGTACAGTCTGTCGACCACAATCAGATCCAGACAGAAATATGTATTTCATATTCCAGCCAGGGAGACTGCGATTACTATAACACACACAAGAACACACAGAAACACACATACACATACAAACATATGTAAAATGTATGGTAGTCTCAGCATGGGGGTTCAGGTGGGAGAAAAAATGGGGGGGGGGGTGGACAATAAAAAGCGAATCGTCTGATATTCTGAGGGCTGTAGAAGATGGGGGAGGGGTGGCAGAGAGATAGGGACGGAAAAAATAAAGGGTAGCGGTACAACGGAAGGATGGAGACGAGGATGGCAGGTACAGAGTACATAAGAAATTGATAGATGCACGGTAGTCAGACAAGAGAGAGAGAGAGAGAGAGAGAGAGAGAGAGAGATGGGGAAAGAGGTTGTAAGAGAGAGAGAGAGAGAAAAGTTAGTCCCCAAAATCAGGAAAAATGACATACACATTTCTTTGAATCGAGGCATTGTAATGGATGAAATAAACGAGTAATGCTTTGCGGAGAAAAAGAGAGACAGATGAACAGGCGGACAAGAAAAAAAATATAAAGAGAGAAAGTGCGAAAGAGGGGTGATGGTAATTTAAATAGCAACAATAACGTTTTACTCTTCTGATAAGAAAGAGATTTGAGAGTATCCTATATAAATCTCAAATTATCGCATATACTAGCGATGTTAATACCAAATTTTCAAGGTTGATTTGTGGGTATACAATATGATTTTTTACACTTTTACTATTAAATAGCCCGTACAAATTCGCTTACAATTATAGCCACTACTGAATGAATGATTGAAACGATATTGCACCTATCTATCTGTCATTATCTCTTCTTAATCATTTAGCTCTTGCACGTGAAACATATTTTATGTACACTTACTACATTGCGTATTCGTTGTCAGCATTCATTTTATGCTTATATCAATATTCTCATGTGGTATTGCTATTATCGTTGCTATCATCATCATTTATTGCTATCATTATTATGCTTACATTGGTTTATATCATCTTGCGTGCTTGTGTGTAGCCTACCCCCTCCCTTCCCCCTCATGTAAGAAAGTTTTTGTAAGGCATCTGTTTCTTCCTCTAAGTCCCTGTCCCTATTCAAAATTCATATCCCTATATTCACACTAGTGGGTCGGAACAAACACAAAAATTCTTTTGAAGTTTCTTTCTAGAGTGGGCGGCGGCGCCCGCTAGTCTAGCGCACCCGTATAGGCCGTGCGTTACAAGTGCCCTAATTACCATTAACATTGTTTGTAGTTTTGACTGGGAGTGGAAAGCAGAAGATCAATCCACCTGGCGCACTTCTGTCCGGGAGAGGGTAAAACTAACAGACGAACGCACGATGGAGAAGACCGTAGAAAAAAGAACTATGAGAAAAAGCGAAGAAAATGGAAAGCACAGAACATGTGCGTAAAAGCTGCGATAAAGACTGCCAAACAAGGATAGGCCTGCTCAGCCACTCGAGAAAATGCAACCTCAACCTACGGTGATGCACCATCGTATCGCGAGACTGAAGGATGCCGAAACGAAACAATTTCAAACGTGTCTGCGCGAATAAAAAAGTGGAGAGTGCTTGCATTTTTTCTTCGCCAACGACAATAAGCTGTGTTTTTTTTTAAAACTCTTACATGCAACTAATGAAAAATGAAACGCACTATTTACATTTCATGCATTATTTCTATGTAGATTTGAAAAAAAAAAGTTTGAGTGCAGAATTTTTCCGAATAATCCTGAAATGTATCGATTGGCCGATCGTAGTTTTGGAAACATTACTTATTCAAGTCTTGTTTTTCCCGGAAAACTAAACACTGCCTTATAAGTACTGATAGTATATGGTTGCCATCCGTCATCCCGGCAAGACCCAATTTCATCCCGATTTTTCAAAATACTGTTACGAGCTTGGCTCAAATACTGAAGTAACGCCATCTGTTAACGCTAAATGTAAATGCAGCCTCATTTAGTTTTATTTATAGTAACAAGTTTATGTTGACAAGATGATCTCATAGATAGCGATGCATGTTGCGTATCCTGTATCGGCGATGCAAGCACCTTCTAGATCTAGCGCCATCTAGAAGTTGTAGTATGGGGCTGGAAATATTTAAGCAGCACCATGAGGAAAAATCGGGCATTTTCCTTTTGCATAGCGATCTGGAAAGACTATTGTTTCTAAACGTAATATGAACAACCAGTGCAAGCTAGTAATGTTTGAAGTGTTTACTGCAGGTATAAAGAGCTTGACGTGTATATTGACGTGTACTTCCATGACTAAAGTGTTATTGTGAACTGTATACCGTCTAATAAACGTATATTATCATAGCTTTCGAAAATGCCTGAGGATGAAAAGAAAAAGTGTCTTTTTTCAGATGATAAAACAAAAGAGTGGTCTTTTGTCAAGAAAGGACTTACGGATCAGTAGGCGATGTGTGAGATTTGTAACTGTTTCATCTCAGTAACTCAGAAACAGTAAGGAATCACATTTCTACGAAAAATCATACAAATAGATTCGCGGTAGCATCGACATCAAAGCCTATTTCTACATTCATGATTACAATTAAAGAAGATACCCTGGAAGAATTGCTCTTTTCTGCTGCAGAACTAACAACAGCTTATAAAGTTGTCAAGCAACATCAATCTTTCAGTTGGCTTGACTGCACTGTAAAACTGAATGCCGCAATGTATCCTGGCTCCAAAGTCGCCGCAAAGCAGTCTACAGACAGGACCAAAGCTACAGCGATTGTTAAAAATATTCTCGAACCACACTCTGTGTCCGAATGCATAAAACAATTGCAAGAAGTTTCATTTTACGGTATAGGCAGCGACGCATCAAACCACACGTTGTTCAATACTTTACTGAATCTGACAGATTCCAATAGATAAATTAATAAAAAAATTTTTAGACAATACCAATACCAATTCTGAGGGCTTCATCGACGCGGTCAAAGAATGTGTTTTACAAAATTAAAGAATAACTAGGAAAAAATGTAGAAGAAATTGAATGGATGCCCTGCCCATATTCTCCAAAATACTATGTCAAGCGCTGCTGGAGTCTTCACTGCTGTCGACATTGAAATAATCGTCATGAAAATATGTTTTTTGTTCAATATGCACGGTAACTGACGGTAAGGACAGAGAAGCTGAAAGAGTTCTGCTTATAAGTTGATGTAAATCATAAGACTCTTCTATCTCACACATAAACAAGATGACTGGCTATTTATGTGTGTAGTTATATTAAGATAATGTTCAAGAGCTCTCTATCTTTTGAAGTGTGTATTGTAAAGAAGAAAGTAGCCCCGCCAAACTATTCTGGTCCATATAAGCATAGCTTACCTGTTTGTCTACGCCTATATAGGCCTATTAGATTATCAGATTAGCGTTCTTAAGTCCTGTAATTTCCTCTCCATACTTAGATGGCCCCTTTAGGGGGTTTTGATAAGCAGTAGCAGGCCATGCGTAAAATTAAATGCAGGCAAGGGTTGAGGAAGTCATCTTAGCTTCAACCTCTGTCCAAGGCTAGCCCGAATGCTAGCCGAATATTGGGCAAATGTATGTGAGGTCCACTTGCTCAGCATGCCCCGCGTAATGTAGTCACTTTTCTTAGACCCCTAGAGTCTCCGGGGGCCTTTCTCGTATTCATATAATGTAGTCTGGAGGTGCGCCGGCCGAGCGGATTTTTATCTGAAATGAGGATGCCCCCATCCAAAGCTAACGCGTCCCTTCAAGATCACCCTTATTGAGCCTGACTTCTCTGTTGAGGGAGAAAAGAGCCAATACTACTCACTTAAGCTTAGGTATCGACGAATTCAAGCACATGTACCGTGTAATGTAATGTCACATTACCATAAACAGTTGACCTTTCCCATCCACATCTTGCAAGTTTGCAATGCAAGGAAGTCAAATAGCACGTGCTTTACCGTCTCTTCTGCTTCCCTGCAGCTCTTACTCCGCGAGCGCAGTCGGAAAATCTGGCAGTGCCTATTAAAGAAGACGAGAGATCCCGCTGGAGTTTAGAGAAGCACGGTATGCACGGATCAGGTGTGAGTGGCGAGTTTGCCCCCCCCCCCTAGACTAGAATCTCAAACGTCAGGGACAAGAACCCGGGACCATCATACCATTTAATAATTTGACGCTTTTTCTTGTGTGACTAAATGAGGTTCACATCTGAAACATTATAAAGCGGCGTTGTTTTAAACAAGGACAGATTCACATATATAATTTTACTAGTGAGGACCATAGAGATAACGATAGAGAGAGGTAGAGATACATAGTGCAGACATACATAGATATGGATAGATAGATAGATAGAGTGTTAGATTGATAGATAAATAGATGTAGGATTTCACTGCTGAGAACCAAAAGTTTATGAGCAAACTATTCATACTAGATCTACAGTAAAATATCATAAACAATAAGTTGTTTTGACGGCAGCATTCATGCGTAACGTGATACACAATACACAACGTGCGTAACTAGGGTTTCTGGCTATCAGAAATAATTTCTCCCTGAAAATAATCTGTCTCCGCTTTTTCATTCAAAAAAGTCCCCCACCCCTTTTCACCCCAAACCCTCCGCCTTCATTTTCGATGAATCCTTTTCTTCTTTTCCTCTCACAAAATTCTGACAGTGTTTTTAAAGAAGTTATAAATTGATATATAAACATAATATAGTTTACTACAATATATTATATTGTCTACTTACATATAGAAGCAAAAATATTAGATAAAGACAACTACAAGGAAACTTAATAATTGGAATTAGGAAATCTGGTTGTTTATGAACAAAGTATTGGTCATGTGAATTGAGGTGTTACAACGAATTTAGATAGTAGCACAAGAAATTATTTTATTTCCTTCTAGATACACTTAATAATGTTAAATACTTAGAGCGTTTGCTCACACTTAGGCTACTATCTCTGCAGGCAGTCATCCAATTCTTTAAAAGACTAAGGATAAAATCTTTCGACAAGATATCATTGTCAATTTCTCCAATTACAGGTGAAGTTCACGTATTCACTTCAGTTGGGCAATCTTTGAAATTTCTACCTCTGAACTTGTGACTTCAAATATCCCCATAAAAAAGGGAACGAGGTCTTAGGTCACATGATCTCGGATGCCATTCTCAGACGCCGCCGTTAAGATTATACTATTATGGCATATTTCATGAACCTCTTGGATTTCTTAGTCCTAAAATGAACGACGACTGTGAGCACTGTTGGAGACTCAATGCTTTTTCCACCCTGACTGAGATTACCCCTTTTGTAGCCGTCAAGTGTTGAACAAGTCATCTTAGCTACAAGCTCTGTTCTCCTATTGAGCGATAGCATGTTAGACCCCCCCCCCCCTCCTGCTTCGTTCGTCCTTAAATCGAATGTACATCTGTTTAATCTCTATTGTTACGTCCACAATCCCCTTGTGGCCAGAGCTGTGTAGATCTTGCTGATAATTCTCGTTAGTCCTAGGGGAGACTTTAATTATTAGTATTTATGTTTCAGTATTACACGAACTCTTCTTATAGTCCTGGGCACAAATTCAGTATTTGTATTCCAACATTTCCTTTCTTGTACATTATAGTAGTAGCTAAATCTTATAGTAATGTGTACAACACAATAGAATAGTAACTTGACAAGGAAGCTTCAGTGTAACTGTTGTTGATAGCTTATTTCAGGTGGTATGTTCAATATATACAATATATCTATTATGTACAGTTAGAATAAAATAGTGCAAACACAAACGTTCTCAAAGGAACATATTTTGAAACTCTCTGTCTTTCAGACAAAACAAATCATTAAATACTATCCGAGTGGTGCAAGGGACAGACCCACTACCAGTAGGGGTGAAAATCATGGTAACATTACAAAACTCATAACAAAACGATAGGAACTTCCCCTATTAAATAATGAGTCGTTCCCAGACCCTGAGAATTTGAGATCAACACAGAATCCCAACATTACCTAGAACCTTTTGTTTTCCTACTAAACGTCCTAATATTGTGTGTAGTAAGAAAAGAGAGAGAGAGGGGAATAAACATTGCGTGTTCCAATTCTTGGAAAAACAATATACATGACACGCCCCCACCCAATGAAAGAAATAATGTACCATAATTACCCAAGTAATACTCAACATGGTACATTTTTCGTACTTAACACTATCGTTTTAATAACCAACAATCAATGGAAGATTATAAGACAATTTAAGCAAACATGGCTCACTGGCACAACTAAATTATAAAAAGTGTCACTACCCAATGGTAATTGTGATTATAACGTGATGGACAAATATTTCCCCGTTAGTATTAATATTAACTAATGTCTCAACAAGTACAAATAATTCAAAAATATTCTAGTCATTCTTATTTTAACTATGTACAGTTGTGTGGATTTCCACCAAAAATTAGCAAAAAGTCTTAATCTATTTAAACAAATATAACATTGCTCAAACTCTGTCAATTTTCAACAGTTTACTTCTAATATACAAACCAAAAGATAAGTAATACGTAACTCGAATCAAACTATAGGTTACTTCCCCTTTAAATTACAGTGTCAACTTGACATTAACAGGGTTCATACCTAAGATGATGATACTTCCCCTTTTCTCAAATATGAGGAGAAAATACACTCTAGTTACGATTACTACAGTAATCTAAATATTAAAATGTAATCCACTATTATGCGTTTTTGGCAAATTTAAAAGTTTGTTCAGGGTTGAATGAGTGCACACCTTTAGGTACCTTTGATTCCCTCCGTTCCTGGATATATGGAATATATAACAACCTATACAACATAGTGAATATCCACTAGTTTTTCCTATTCTATTACCATGATATAACAATTTGGCAATAGATTTCCAATATTATCTATTAATTTATACCAATTGATATTACATCTCTTTCTAAGATAAAAATGGTACATATTATTATTTAGTTCCATTCATTAACTAAAATAAAACAAGATAATAAATCAACTAGCTCAAAGTTTTCCCACTTAATTACATGTGATGACAATTACTTTTATCCATCCATATCAAGTAAATACGTGCATATTTATATATTTATTGCATAGTGCATCAAAATTTAAATGGAATTTCTTTTCCATAATAAAATGAATTGAATCAAATGAATTAAAAATATATCAGAACATCAATATTATACATGATTATAAAAATTATTAATACTTTCAAAAGACTTGACTTCTGTATGATACAAGTATTCTATAGGTATTCCATAATCAAAATTCAAACGAATGATAGGTTATCATGACACATTCTTAATGAATAAGTGAGATGATCTGAAAAAGAAGTATAGGGTTATTCAGTCAATCATGTCGCACCCGAGATAGAGTATCAGCTATGAAGTTGTCTCTAGTCTCTATCTTGTCGATGATACGGGAATGGGATACCAGTCGGTCTTTGTCAAATTACTTAATTTCCCAAAGTCTCTATAAACACGCAGTGTGTGGTCGGCTTTTGGTACCATCACACAGGGTGTAGACCATTTGCTATCACATTTTCCTCCTATGTCATCTTCTAACATATACTTTACATTTAATTTAATATGCTCAGGTCTGATGGGGTCAAATGGATGCTGTTTAATAGACCTGGCACCCTCGGTTAACACTACATCGTGCTCTATTAGATGTGTCCTCCTGGGAACATCTGTAAACAGTGACTTATATTCATGTACCAGCTCAATAATCTTCTCCTTATCTTCTACCGGAAGATGTTCTAGCCTTGTATCTAAACTCTTAAGGGCATCTGTATTATTAAGTTTACTCTCTGCAAACTTATATTCTATCCTAGATAAATCCGTCGGGACTCTAGCTAATGAGATCATGGGGACCTCCCGTGGTTTACTCTTGTCCCTGGAAACATAGGGCTTAAGTAAATTAATATGGCATACCCTCTGTTTTTGTCTCCGGTCAGGAGTCTTTATCAAATAATTGACCTCGCCAAGCTTTGACTCTATCTCATAGGGTCCACTAAACTTTGCACTTAAAGGCTGATTTTGCAAAGGTAGAAACACAAGAACTTTGTCACCTGGTGCAAAAGTTCTAGCTGCAGCTTTACGGTCATAGTTCTGTCTCATACGCTCCTGCATCTGTGGAAAATGAATCTTCACATGGTTAAAAGCATGATAAAGCCTATTTTTAAATTTATCTACATATGACAAAAGTCCAATCGGTTCACTGTCCGTTAGCCAAGTTTCATGTAGAAGTTTCAACGGACCTCTGACTGAGTGTCCATACACAAGTTCGAATGGGCTAAACCCCAGGGATTCCTGAGTGGCCTCCCTTGCAGCGAACAGTACATAAGGCACACCCTTATCCCAGTCTTTCTCGTTTTCATAACAGTACTTTTTAAGCATCGATTTTAATGTCTGATGAAACCTTTCCAGAGCTCCCTGGCTCTCAGGATGATAGGCACTTGATAGCCTATGGCTTATCCCTAATGGTTCCATGACTTGTTTGAAAATGTTCGAAGTAAAGTTAGTCCCCTGGTCGGACTGTACTGTCTTCGGTAGGCCATAACGTGTAAAGAAATTTGTCAGGGCGTCTACCACCTTCACTGTTGTTATGTTCCGCAACGGAATGGCTTCCGGGAAGCGAGTGGATGAACACATGACTGTGAGCAGGTATTGAAAACCGGCTTTTGTTTTCGGCAACGGGCCCACGCAATCAATGAGTATATGACTGAATGGTTCGTCGAACGCTGGTATCGGCTGGAGTGGAGCGACAGGAATTCGTTGGTTAGGACGTCCTACCATTTGGCATACGTGGCAAGTCTTGCAGTATTGTTCGACATCTCTTCTCAGTCCTGGCCAGTAGAAGTAAGGGAGGATACGGTGGTGCGTTTTTCGGACTCCCATGTGACCAGCGAAAGGAAGATCATGCGCCATACGCAGTATATCTTGACGATAGCACTTAGGTATTACAATCTGGTGAATACTGTCCCACTCGTTTGTACCTGAGTTGAGCGGTTTCGACTTTCTCATCAACACTTCATCTTTCATGTAAAAACATTCCGCCATTGCATCTGCAGTCTTTTCATCAACAGCTTTCATTCTGAGTTGCATTATTACTTCGTCATTCAATTGTTCTTTCACCAATTTCTGCTTTGGTGACAAAATGTTATCGTTCTCTGTTGCATCACCAGTTGTTAGTTCAGCAAAGAACGTAGCACTTAAATCGATGTCAGGTGTTTCTGTTATCACTGTTTCATTCGCATGTGTGTCTTCAGAACAGACAAACACATCTTTCGTTGCACTACACGGCGTAGCAGGAGTCTTTACCGACTTCTTTTTCTGCATTGCTCTTGTCAGTGCACATGTTGGGCGTTCATTGGCAGGACGTAGGTTTTTGTCCTCCGCCATCTTTGTCTCCAACACTTTAACCATGGGCTCGACAGTGACTCTGCCGCCCATAATGTCATTTCCTAATATCATGGAAACGCCTTTGACGGGTAGTGCGCGCCACACTCCCACTACGATGTTACCTGTAAAAATATCCGACTCGAGTTTTATTCTGTGCAGTGGAGCTTCCACAGCCTCCATACTAGCACCTCTCAGCACAACAGACTCACCGGTACTGGTGGCATCTGTTAACGGCACACTGCCCTCCAGGATCTCGCTGACAGCAGAACCCGTGTCACGTAATATCTGTATTTTCTTCTTGCTGAGTACATCGACTTCTGTCGACACTGTCCCCTCGTAGACAAAGGGTCGAAAATCGGATAGGTCGTCCTCTTCCGGGACTTCAGGAACCATCTGTTCCTCACGGCCTTCTGAAAAGATATAATAGATTGAGTACAGCTATTCTCTTTTACCTTAGATAGGCTGTTCTCAAAAACCATCGACTCCACAACTATGGGCGATGCCGGCCGCATTTCTTTTGAGTTTCTTGACCCTGTGTTGCACACTTCTTCTGTCTGCTTGCTGTCTTTCTGCACTCTGGCACAGTGTAGAATAGCACCTTGCTTCTTGGTAAGGATCCAACAATCTTTCTTCATGTGGCCCTCTTTCTTGCAATTGAAACATACCACCTTTGCTTTATTTACATCTGTCTGCTTCCTGAAATGAACTAAGTTACTATTATTATTTACACCACTGTTCTTATTATTGTTTTCACTTGTCTCTTTTGGTTTACTAGCCTCCTTGGGCTCTGGTTTGTGCACTTTGGGTTTGTCAGCATAATATGGCTTTATGCTGGCGTGAATCATGGCATAGTTATCTGCCAATCTAGCAGCTTCATGCACATCTTCAACCCCTCGGTCTGAGATGTGGGTTTTAATATCCACTCGAATACAATCATTGAATTCCTCAAACAATATTAGGTTCTTGAGTTTATCAAACTCACTTACATTCTGTGACCTTAGCCACTGTTCTAACATTTTCTCCTTTTGTCTCAAAAAGTCTACATGAGTTTGATCATATGCCTTCTTTCTGTCTCTAAATAGCTTTCTATATTTTTCTGGTGTCAGGGAATAACTTTTGAGCACCCTATCTTTGATTACTTCATAGTCATTTATTTCCTCGGGTGTTAAACTCAACACTACGTCCAATGCTTTTCCTTTGTTGAGAGTTGACCTTAACAATAAAGCCATCTTATCATCAGGGAACTGATAATCTACAGCTATCCTCTCAAAAAGCAAAAAGAAATCTTGAACATCTTCTTCTCTGAATATAGGCAAGTGTTGCTTCATTGCGCTAATATCCATACCATTGCTGTCCCTACGATGGTCAGGTCTGTTCATGCGTGCCATCTCTATCCTTTCTCTGCTTTCAATCCTAATTCTTTCATTTTCCCTTTCAATTTCAATCCTAATTCTTTCATTTTCCCTTTCAGTTTCAATCCTAATTCTTTCATTTTCCCTTTCAGTTTCTATCCTAATTCTTTCCAATTCTCTCCTTTCCATACTTTCTAATTCCATTCTTTTCATAGCTAATTGGAATTTTAGGTTTTCACTCAACCCTTCATCTTCATCATTGTTTGATGATCTAGATGACATATTTCTTACCTCGTCTCCGTGGGCAATTACCTCGCCCCCACTGGGAGCTACATAACCTTCATTGATATCGTTCTGTCCCACTTCAACTACATTAACAGTGTTCATGGCATTCTGCCCGTTCAAACATGTCATAATTTCTTTGATCAAACGATTACGATTAGGTCTTGCCTGTCCTGCCTCAATCCCAAAGGACTCAGCTAATTCTTTTAGTTCAGCAAATGACATGGCATTAAGTTCCTCACTTGATATATTCGAAGCCATAGTATAGCGTTCGAAATATTTGTGATAGTAGAGTAGTATATATTGTATAATAAAATATAAAGTTCCAACTTACGATTTGTCCAGAAATTTGCACAATATAATATTAAACACTTCGTGGAATCTTCACACTTCCCAAGGAATAAATGCACAAACCAGTTCTCTCCTCTTTTTAAAAAAGAATAGTTTCACAGTCCTAGAAAACGAAACACAAATATGCCGCTCTCAGTACTACTAATGTCACAAAATATTTATAGGTCAGGAAAAAATATAACTCAAATTTTCCAGACGAGATCAACAAATTTTTTCCAATCCTAGATCAAGAAAAGTAGGACTCAAATCTACCGAACGAGACCACCAAATTTTGTCAATCCTAGGTCAGGAAAAGTAGAACTCAAATATCCCGGGCGAGACCACCAAATTTTGTTACGTCCACAATCCCCTTGTGGCCAGAGCTGTGTAGATCTTGCTGATAATTCTCGTTAGTCCTAGGGGAGACTTTAATTATTAGTATTTATGTTTCAGTATTACACGAACTCTTCTTATAGTCCTGGGCACAAATTCAGTATTTGTATTCCAACATTTCCTTTCTTGTACATTATAGTAGTAGCTAAATCTTATAGTAATGTGTACAACACAATAGATTTAGTAACTTGACAAGGAAGCTTCAGTGTAACTGTTGTTGATAGTTTATTTCAGGTGGTATGTTCAATATATACAATATATCTATTATGTACAGTTAGAATAAAATAGTGCAAACACAAACGTTCTCAAAGGAACATATTTTGAAACTCTCTGTCTTTCAGACAAAACAAATCATTAAATACTATCCGAGTGGTGCAAGGGACAGACCCACTACCAGTAGGGGTGAAAATCATGGTAACATTACAAAACTCATAACAAAACGATAGGAACTTCCCCTATTAAATAATGAGTCGTTCCCAGACCCTGAGAATTTGAGATCAACACAGAATCCCAACATTACCTAGAACCTTTTGTTTTCCTACTAAACGTCCTAATATTGTGTGTAGTAAGAAAAGAGAGAGAGAGGGGAATAAACATTGCGTGTTCCAATTCTTGGAAAAACAATATACATGACACTATTGTCTGTGGGACCTGCAACGTATACCAATATAGTCTGAGGATGCACCGGTCAAGTGGATTTTGTCTGACGAGAAGATGCTTCCGTCTAGAGCGAACGTATACACTTATGGACTTATTTGAACCCATACACAAGTCTGTTCACCCTTCCTGAATTAGCACCATGCCTCACTTCCGTTGGTTTCGGAGCTTGTGGTGATAAGGCTAACCACCCACCACGAGACCATCACGAGACAAGTCATCTTAGTTCCGCCGTGACCCTTACCACTCCTCACTCTTTCACCCAAAGAGATGGAGGCATACGGCGACCGCTGTCTTATGCATTAGCCCACCGGTCTGACTCAGGGAACCAGTGGTTTACACACTTCGCCAGATTTTGGGCTCATGGGTACAGAAGTGTCACAAACCACCAGATGATTTCATCCCATAATGAAACTTCTTAAAATTGTCCACATCCTCGTGCTATCGTTTATATTATCTCATTGAAGCTTAAACTAAATGCATTGGAAAAAATCCAGCAAAATTAAAATTATTCACAAGAACTGTTTAAAAATTACAAAATAAACACAGCACAATCACAGTAGTCTCAGTATGGCTATTTAAAACACTGTTTAAAAACATTTCTATACAAAGTCAAAGTTATCACAATTCGGAAAATGCTATAGGATTATGCCTAGAATAGATGAAAAGAAAATTTTATTAGAAAAATATATTTTCAAAGGTATAATGTTGTGCAAATCCGCAATGCAATTTCTTTAAAGAAAAATAATGTAGGTATACCAAGAAACTATTGAACTTAAAAATTATTTTTAAAGCAACTTTTAATAAAATAATTCACTTAGTAGTACATTTCTTTTGACAAAGTCTAAGGTGCATCAAAAATATATCCGGAATGTTTTAATAAGAAAAATATACATCTCACTCCCCCAAAAAATAATAAATAAAATAAAAAAAAACACATGAATGATTTAATGTAGAATACAATTCAAAGTGAATGCAGTCTCTTATAGTATCACAACCAATTGTAAACAGTTTTACTAACTTTCTAGGAAATATATCACTATTAATCTTTTAAGTTAACTCGCTCCTTTTGTATAGAAGCATATTGCGCCTTACTCTCCCCCTCCCTTCCAGGTATGAGGCTTAGGACTACTTAGTGTGTTTCACTATGATGTGGGTTTTCATATGCAATATATAAATCTTCACATAAGCGTAGGAAAGATAATCCTCTTACAAGATAAAATAGATAAGAAAAAGTCCTTAAATTTGAGCAATTGAATTTCATTATTTGATTTTATTTAAATCGTAAGGAGGGAGGGGAGTGTGCTCTAATAAAAAATATCATATTATGCTATTTTGATCCAATGAGTTTGGTAAAATAATATAAGTAAAATCACTATAAGAAAGGTAGGAATTAGCCATTTATATTAATGAATATTACATATTAGGCTTATTAAATAATAGCATGTGATAGTTAGCAAACATCATCGACATTAAATACAACTTGTCATTTAAACATTCGCACTTCTGCATTTAAATACAATCACTGTTTTGTTTTGCCATTTAAAAATGTTCCGCAAAAAGGATTCCTTTCTCAGGGGAAGTAACCACTGTTTCTTGTTCAACGTATTTCTTTACTGGATCGGTAGCTGGTTTGGATTTTGTAAGTTTCTGCCACAATATAATAATAGCAGCTGTGCCCTCTGCTTCTGATAATTTTTTAAGAGCTGCTTTTTTGGCTTCTTCTTTCTTAGCATTAGCGCCCGCATCCTGTTTTTTCTTAAATATTTTACATATGCTAGATTTTGTGTTTTCGTCAGATGAACTTATTTCCTTTGCCTTTTCTTCCAATGAACTTGTCAAATGTTCAGCATCCTGATCATGTATGTCAACACTGTTAAAAGTCTCTTCCTTAGCCCTTTTCTTGTTTTGCACTCTTTGGTAGATAAAGTAGCAGACGACTAAAACCAGAAGTGGAAGAGGGGTCATAAGGTTGGAAGAGGAAGATCCGACCACAGCCAGTTGATTGTCAGGGGGAGGTAATGACAAAAACACAATCAAAAAAGCAATGCTGACATTCTGTGAAAGGAAATTATATGGGTAATAAATATAAATATATTTTTGACTAACAAAAACGACTATTTAGTCACAAAAATAAAAATGATATATTTGTATGATGCTTCCAAAAAATATATTGTAAGGTATACCGCATATAAAACCAAGTGTTATAGTTCAGTTTATTCACTGAAACATGATTCTTACAGTAAGTTGATTTGATTTAGTTTTTCCCTAAATAAATATAAACAGTAGTGAAGTGTGCAAAAGAAGAATGTAAGAAAAGCATGATTTGAGTGAGTGGTCAAGAGTTGACAAGGGAGAGAATGATAGTGTGAATAATCAGTACATGTTGGATCCTTCAGATAGAAGGTGGTATTTCTATAATAAGTTCTATTGGACTGAGTGTTTAAGTGATTCAAGTCCAAAGTGAGACTTAGAATATTATTGTATAATTAAAGTCTATTTTAAAGAGCTAGATACAATCAGTGTTCTAGTGAGAGAAATGTATGGATATTATTGAAGTAACATATAAGTGAATATTTGAAAGACTATTGAGAACTGTGTGTAATGATCTTATTCGTCCAATGATGTTTTGTATACTATGAATATGTAATAAACTTTCACATGAATCTGATTCAACGTGTGCTCAAGTCTGTGCAACTTAGTAGTTAATAATACAAAATAATATCACAAACAATACAGTAGCACCAAGCTACAAAAGTGCAGGCCTAAAGTGGCCTCCGTAGAACTAATTTTATACAAGAACTGGACTACACCACACGTCTACAATAGAATAGGCCTAGTTGCAATACAATTTTTAGAATTAAAATCAAATCATAGTAGCCAGACTTGTATTCTAGTGTAGCATTCAAATAGTCAACAACAAAAAATGGAGGATCTTCTAGTTATGAACGCAAAATAGTTTGGAAATGTTTGGAAATGTTTGGAAATGTCTCAAGGACAAAACATTATTTTTGTAGATGTACTTGCCTCTGGAACGGATGCTATGCCTAAATACGAATACTGAATGTATAAAGTAAATCTGACTAAGAAATTTTGACAATAAGTCTGCATTTCTCGGCCATTCCATACATCTCTAACAAAATGAGACAGTTAAGGGTAAGGACGGCAGTGAAATTAATCTAAATGTCAGAATATTCAATTTTTAAGCTTTTGCCTAAGTTGTATACTTTAACTATTCCTGGATCTAAAACATTAGGTACGAAAATTTTAGTAACATTATTTTAATTTAAAAATTGCATTTGTAATGGGTATACATCAGAATTGTATTTTTTTTTAAACATATTTAGACTACAGTTATATAAAAAATGAGTTTAATTATATATTAATATAATGAAATTAAAGGTTATCATCTTGTCTTTGTGGGGGAAAAATCTTACAACAAACCATCAATTTTACTCCCCCAATTTTTTTTTCCTAGAATTGTCCGTTTTTCAGTTTTTCTCAAAATACTACTTTTTCTTCTTCTTTGTATATTAACTTCCTTATTTATGAATCAATCTTTATGAAATTTTTTACATACATTTATTACATGTATATAATCAAAGTTATCAGGTGAATTTTTGATATGAGTTATAGTTTTCCTTAAATTAAATTTTAATTAAGAATTGTTAGCTTTTTTTTTTCCTATGTCCTACTAAAAAATTCACATAAATTTTATTCATCAATTTAACCAAAATTCATTTGCAAATATTATAAAGATATAGCTTATAAATATTTCCACCAAGTCGCAATACATTACCTTGATAAATAATCAAGGTGATACATTTTATTGTGCGTGGTAAATCGTTAACTAAAAAATCCAAAATGGCCGCCATTTGCATCGCAACCATCAGAAAATAATTTTTTTAACGTCTACTTACTCGGGCCTGTCTGTACTATCTATATACCAAAAATGATCATGATGCGTGTACAAATAAAAAAATAGGTTTCTCCTGGCTCCTCAACCCTAACAAATGTTGTCAAACTTTCATCACCATAGCAACAGTCAACTCTCTGCAGTTGATTTTTTATTCTTGTGTGTGAAAAGTAGTGTTAACTCTTTTTAATGGAATCAGGGTTATAATAAAATGTGTATAAGTCAACCTTACCTGAATGCCTGTTTCTATGGCTATAGTCTTGACCCTGGTCCACGACTGGCAGAATATAAAAGCCACCAGTCCACCGAGCAGGTAGCCAATGTAGGGCAGCAGGCAGCCGGCAGCCAAGGTCATGGGCTTAATCATCTTGATCAAGTACATGTTGGTGTAGATGCCGATACCAATCAAGAAAAGTATTACAAATAGCAATGTCGGCTTGAGGATTTTTTTTATCAGCTTCGCCAATTTGGGTGTCTGTTCAGAGCAGCGCAAAATTATTAGAGATTGCAGATTTTAAAAAGAAATGTTAGTTATTTTCAATTTGGAACAACTTTATTTATTATTGTTTAATATTTCCTCATTATTCCGAAGAAAATTAGTTTTACAACTGTGCAACACAGAAACTAATACATAAAAAAAAATGTTCCTCTATGGTTCTTTCATAAAGTACACTTTAATCAGTTACAATCATATAGTTCTAAGTGCATTTAATCGTAGATCGATTAAGAGCAAAATACTTTAATTTCTATTTAATAATTTCATAGCAAAATTGACTTTCTTTTTATATTTTTTTTTTAGTATATGGGGATCTTCAATGTGATATTTAATAGCCTCTGTCTCAACTATAGGAAGATAAATTGGTCTCAGTTAAAAAATAAATAAAAGAGCTAAGTAATGAATCGATTGCAAAAGTCACAATAACATGAATTGAACAAACAAATAAATAAAGTGAAAATAGTGCAACAAGTTAGACCCCAATATATTGCATCGCAACGGATTAAATGACCATTAAAAGCCTTAATTTTTCAAAAGGGCATTGCATTATTCAGTATAAATAAAAAATAAAAAAAAACACTTCTAAAAATAATTTTAAATAATTGATTACAGAGCTTAAGACTAAAATGTATCAGTATTTGGTCGATCTTGTTGTTCAATAATGCTAGTAAAGCAGCGTTCACAAGTTTCCTTGGTCACGGCATACATGGGGATTGTTAGGTGATTACAATGCACATCTGCCTTTACTTTTCCAATGTGTTAATGTCCGGTGCCCATTTCAGAGCTAAGTAAACTAACAGACACCATCCTGATCCAGGGAAAACAACTTTTATTACCCTGGATTCAAACACAGGACATTCAGTACGGCAATCAGAGCACGCTGCCGGCTAGACCAGACAAAAGTATGAATGTAGGCCTAACTAGAACTTTCCTAGTGAACTAATATCATTACCTTGAACTTAAGAAAAAGTCCCACAAAGATTGGCAAGATGGCGATAGCTAAGGTCTCCAAAATGTTGACATATGGAAGTTTCAGAGTGACGGTATCATCTTTGAACAGACTTCCCAGAGTGAAGATCCAAAATGGAATAAACGCTAAATAAATATACATAAACATGTATGTTACGTTCGAGTTCTTTAGATGATCTAACTAAATAATGACTGCAATAAATCGCACAACACATGTGATTATGTGAATACCAATCCGTTATTTTATAACCGAAATTTAATAGAATATACCGAAATTAGGAAAGAATGAAATAGTCATAGTACTGTGAAGCATTGATTTTAATGAGAATATAGAGTGGAAGTGTTTGGTGTGAAAAGTGAGACATATTGACAAGAAGTTAGAATACAAGGAGTGATATACAAGAAGTTAGAATACAAGGAGTGATATACAAAAAGTTGATATGTACAAGAAGTTGGATACAAGAGAATAGAGACAATGGAGACAATGGAAGAATGAAGTTGTTATATCAATATAGATGTGTAAATCAAAGTATATGATTATTATATATGTGTTAGTGTTAATTTAATAAGAAACATAGAAGGAAATAAGAACAAGATAGTTTTCTTCGTGATTTCAAGACTGACTCGCAGGTTATTATAAGTGAGGAATGGGGTGAACTGTGGTGAAACTGAAATACAAAATGTTATGATGCTTATGGACCCTAAAACGCTACAATATAAAATATAAGCACTTAACAAGTACATTAGTCTTCTCCACAATAATACACAGTAAACCAAACACGAACACAACCTTCCAGTCTCTGTATCCACACACAACTCTCTTAACCTCTACACCTGTCCCACTGTCGTCATTCACCCACTATAAAGCACTATATAGGCCTATACATATATAATGTATTAATCGTTTATGGTTTTTTGGTATTTGATTAAGATTTAAGATGTGAGACTAATTGAGGTAGTGATTTAAAAGTGGCGTTTGTAAATTTAGTTATTAATTAATTATTAATGATTACGGCTTTTATGATATGGGAAACAGCGTGTTAATATTGCCTTTAAATGCATGTTTGTTGATTGGGTAGTTAGTGTCAGGGTTGTGGTTGTTGGTGTTGTTTATGTTGTTTGTGACTTAGTTTAGCTTGAGTTTTTATGGTTAAAATTGTTTATAGTATTGGTCCATTCGGGACAGATTACCCATCCCCTCCCTCGTGTAAAAATGTAAAAAAAAAATACTATGTTAGAATATTGCTATGAATATAAACATAATGTACATATAATATTTAATAATGTGTTATATAATTTATTAGCACATGCTTCTTCATAAAACGCCTCTCCCTCGCTCGACCATTACATATATATTATACGACATACATACGAACAGACAGACAGATAGATAGACAGACAAACAGACAGACAGGTAGATAGACAGACAAACGGACATACCGATATCCTACATAGAGATAATACAAATAGACAGACGCGTATAAATGGACGGAGGGATTGGTAGGTTCTTGGATGGATGAATGAGTAGATGGATGGCTGAATAAATATATTATACTCTTCGACATCAACGTATCTTACCTAAGGCAGCTAAGCAACTGATGGTTGTCATGGCAATGGATAACGACAAGTCACCTCCTAGCAAATAAGTAAACATATTACTGGGGCCACCCCCGGGAACAATTCCACAGATAAATATTCCTAGAGACATCGCAGGGCTTTCTTGTGGTATTGTCTTAGCAATCAAAAAGGCAATCTGCAAATTTTAAAACATGATTAGTGATAATTGGTTGCACTGATCATTACTAATTTTGTTTGCATTATTATATTATACAAATGCTGTTCTATTGCAAATAATATACAAGAATCTGATAAATTTACAATACTGTCTTCAGCATGTTTAAATTTTTGCCAACACCTTCCCAAAAACTTAAACAAAGAGAAAACCGTCTTGGGTTTAGGAGAAAAAAAACAGGGTCTAATGGGAGAGGTTAGGGTGGAACATGCCGCTTTACCCCCACTGCTGCGTGTGTCTGTTGGCTTCGACCTTTAGTTTATTCAGACTGGCAACCTGGAATGTGAGAATGATGTGTCATAGCATCGCCCTTAACCCCCAACTTACAACAGACTGAAGGAAAACAGGAATCATGAACCACGAACTGATGAGACTGAAAATATACATCGCAGTACTTTAAGAAACTTGACCAGCTGAAGACGGCATGTTACGGGAAAAAGACTACACCTTCTTCTGGCAGGGCAAACCCCGTGTAGAACCATAGATATCCCTGGATCGCCAACTGACGCAAAAGAGTTCCACTTGTGCCGAATTTATCTAAAAATAAACTATGGGTAACCAAAACTTCCGGTGGTAAATTTAGGCCTACGTTCGTAACTTAATGGAAGCGACATGACATGATGATATTGATAAGCTTTAAACTTTGTTTTAACTCAAGCTATGCTGAGGCTAAGGAGCTCTGATTTGACTGAGACATTTCTCAGATTCCTGTTTTCTAATATATATATGGCTAATATGGTAAGTTAAACTTTTTTTTGTGCATCTATCTTTATCTAGCCTACAGTTTTATTATAAACTGTAGGCCTACTTAAACTTAAGCCACATAGTCATAGACTTAAGATAAGGCTTTCTGCCAGAGCATTGGACTGCACTGTATAGTAGTGTATAGGCTACTAGTATTCTAGTATAGACTATTCTATACCCTATAATATGCCATAGCTATAGATAGAATAGTCTATAGATTACATGCCTAGAGGCACTAGAGCGTATTAAATTAATATATTGAAATACCTAGCATATATTATATATTAAGTATATTTAGGCTATAGTGCCTATAGCTATAGTCCATTAATTTTAGAAGTTAAATTTAATAGGGTTCATTTTGTGTTTTAGGCTATATATAACAGGGTATATTTTGTTGTTAAAAAAAAAGTTTTGTATTTTTTAAACTACTTTTCAATAATTCATTGAATTACTACAATGTATTATATTTTAATATCTTATAGGCTACCTTAAAGCTATGAAATAAATTCAAATGACACTTGACACAGACCGTGTATATCTATGCACAGACCATGTCATAGAGGAGCAAGTGCTGGCAGATAACCTATGGTAATTATTGTTCTATTATAATATTATAAATTACCACTGCTAATTACTAATACCGGTACCACCATTATTATTATGCTATGTCCATTATGATGTACCATTTTTTACTCTTAATTATAATATTAAAATATTATTTTTTTCTACATTAACCCCAAACTCATTGTAGTCATGCATTATCTAAAAGTATGTCTTTGGCCATTTCTCTAGCAAGTTCATCAATAGTGGCAAAGATTGTGTCCTATTAAAAAAAAATTTGATGTATCAAAATACGGCAGTAAATGCATGTCACCTTTTGACCTGGGGTCATATGTTACTAAATTACTATTCGGTTCAATAGTTACAATTTAAATTTGTATAGATACACGCCTACATAAAAAGGCAAAGGTTAGCATACTACTGATAAAGACATTATAAAATTCAAGAAATACATTTTTCATTTAAATCCTTAGTTATAACTTAAAAAAAAAAAATTATTACAGATTTCAAGTATTCTAAAAATTTTTTTATTAGGTCCAAATGTTAAAAAATAGACGAAAACACAAGCACAATGACGGACACAAATTGAAATGAATACTGAGCAAAATATTTATTGACAAATATATATACAGATAACTTAGTAATAGATTTTGTTATATTTTTCAGAAAATGCGGGTATGTGGCATACCGACAATTTTCTAGGTGGATCTTTCATCGACAATTTGCAAGGTGGATCTTTCATCGACAATTTGCAAGGTGGATCTTTTATCGACACTTTGCAAGGTGGATCTTTTATCGACAGTTTGCTAGGTGGATCTTTCATCGACAATTTGCTAGGTGGATCTTTCAGCGTCTTGAAGATAGAAAAGAGTAGTACACTGACTCGTAAAACAGACAGAGATTCCCAAGCGAGATATATACTGGTTTTAAATATCCACAATTATGATGAAACTAAATAAATGTATGCAATTTGCAAGCAAACACAATGTTTCTTCTAGTTTCAAATTCTGTTGTTTGTTCCTTTGTAGGCTTTACAGTGTTCCTCATTGCTTTGTGTGATGGTATATTGATGTTGTTCCACTCTTTTGGCATCAGTTCTTTCTTGTACCCTATTGACAAATAATATAATAATATTAAAATGTGTTTGCAATAAACAAAAATGAGTAAATAAATTTCTAAATGCTAGATCTATACTTACAACAGATAATTAACAATAGGCTATTGGGGTATATGTCTTCTTCCCATGGTTGCATTTCATTACCCTGTTTTAAAATTAGTGCTGTAGTTTACTTTGTATGAAACTGTAACTATAAACTATAACTAGATATTTGTGACCAGTGACCATATAACAACTGATATAATATTTATTTTTTTTAAATCCTACAATATAATACTATACAAAAGTTAAAGCTTACTTTCAAGTTTACTAAACACCTCTTTCAAACTTTCTGGAAGACACGGATCACTTTTTTATACAAGCAGCACCTTTTCCAATATAGCATGTGTGATCTGAAAATTTTTTTTACAATTGTCACATGTAGTTAAATACAAATTAAAAAAAAAACCAATATTTGCATCAGGGCTGTAGAGTCGGTAGATAAATGTTCGGACTATGACTCCTCATTTTTTTGGTACTTCCTAATCCCCCGACTCCTCTGTATTAATATGCGAATATATTGCCATATAGTGAGGCAGATGAAAGGTATGCTTCTTCACGGTCACTTAATGTGTTCGTTTACATGCATTGGTCTTATTCTTACAGTAGAGAAGTAATTAATTATAACTTTTTGTGAATTAGGACATTTAAACTTGCTTTTTTTTAAAAATTCCAATCTAAATTCAGTAGGAGTCTGTGCATTGTGTGCCGACTCCGACTACAGGTACCCAAAATGTTCCCCCGACTCCTCGACTCCACAGTCCTGGTTTGCATACTGGTATCGGTACTTGAAAAAATATATGTGGAAATATAACTTTTATTTAATATAAGCAAATATGGGCCAGATGAAACCAAAGCGTCTAAAACCACACAAAACTATCTAAATTTTGTACTAAATTTTGTTACCAAATTGGAATACATTAAAAAAATAATTAGGCCTAATTCAATTTTTAAATGTATAGGCCTACTCTATACAAGTTGGCAAAGAATGATTCTGAATGAATCTTCACATTACCAGAAGTAGTGCTTCTTTCCATTAAGGCTGCCATTATAGATTGAATTTATCTGAAAATACAAAACCATTTATAGTGAAAGTTCCTTAAAAAATATCGGATATCGCATACTTTTTTAATTGTTGTATTTAAGACTTTTAAAGATGATTGTAAAGAATCACTATAACTTAATACACTTTTAAGTTGTTTAAGTTTGGCAATGTCTGTAGTAGGCCTACATTAATAAGGCTAATTAATATTAATACAATAGACCTAATAAACAACAGGAACAGTTCAACAGGCGTCAACGAGTTACAATGTTTGCGGACATTCAATAAAAAAATAAGTCTAACCGGGCTAATCCTAAGACTAAGAATACCGGTACTAAGATGAATGCCTGCTAAGGCTAAGTGACACGTTGGCTAGGCCGCTTAGCTTTTAAAAGTTTTCAGTCTTCTAATTCTAAGCCAGGCAGTAACCTACAATAATAATAATACAATGTCAAAGCATCATTGACGCTACGTCAGTACGTGCCTACATTAGGCCTATACCGTCTATACGCCTATAGACTATAGGCCTACATTGACACATTGTTATTGTTTGCTGCATGTGAATTGTTTACGATTATAAGACAATATCAATATAACTTTAATTAAAGTATAAACTATTCTAACAAATAATATCTACATTGATTGTACAATATAATAAAATAAATAACTTACTCGTCCGATGTGTAGAATTTCACAAATATCAGGAAACTGTAACTGTAAGTGTAAATATCACAAAGCTGTACGTTTTGTTTATAAAAGATTTTATAAACCGGAAGTCGCAATTTCCCCTAATCACAAGAATCAACCAATGCATATCCCGGTTGGTTAAAATCAATAGACTTGGCCCCTCAGTTGGCGATCCAGTGTATATCTATGGTAGAACCACGCCTGCGTGGAGTAAGATTCGACATAAAAAAAACAGTATACTTCCCATGGTGACTTCCCCAGCTGGTGGAACAGAGCACATTCTCGCAATCAGCTTTTCAACCAAGCTAGGCAAGGTGAATATTCTGAGCATTATATTGTGTTGGCCACACTATTTCTAGCGTGCCATGACCAAAGAAAACAACATTATTAGTTTACTTTCTCTTTAGAAAATAGTTGTTGTTACGAAACGTAAGTCTATACATTGTACAATAATTAAATAAATACTAATCGTTCATAATAATTGCAGTAGTAATTGATAGAAATTATTTCATAAGCCAAGGTCGTTGGTTACTATTCCAGAAACTAACTCAGGCTAATCTTACCATCTTATTCGTTTTTATGAATTTACGCATTTTGTATTTCAATAACCAAGAAAACGCAACTCTTGACTCATTTATTTTGTAAACAAAAAACATTTAACTTCACGCGGCTAACACTTGAGTATTAATTATCGCCTGTTCACTTTTGATGTTAAAAAACGGATTCCTCATAACTAATATTGTATCCTTTGTATAATACTAAAAGACTAGAACTGGCCGTCAAGGTTGAAATCAATTGTCAAACACCAGCAAAAGCATGCTTTTTTGTTTATTAGTTTAAAAATAGAACAGGAATTTCACGAACATTCGGGTTCAAAAGTTCACGCCTCATTAAGACTTGTCAATGGGAATGTTTACTCACTGCTTACACTTAATCACTTACCAATGGCATGCCAACGTACTGGCACACTAGGCCTATGATCGGGGCCACGGGTCTCCTCAAGACTGCCTTGATGACATAGATCTTGATACCAACCCCCATCCCGATGTTGGCCAGGATGATCACGACGTAGAGAACTATCCGAAAGACGGTGTCGATCGGCCTCGGCAGCTGCATAACTATGATCATTACCCTTTCAATTGTTTTCGGCGGCAGCTGGGGAATGTCGCCCGGTGAAGGGTTACCTTTAGCTGTACCATTGATGCCAAAAGGCACATAAGCCTCACCTCCTGGGGAAGACGTTTGCCTATCGTTCGGGAAGTCAACCCCTGATATTTTATCCGCCAGCACCAACAGGAATGACCGCCCGATGTTTTTTGTTACAACAGTGACGTTGATCCGCCCATGAACATAACCGATATAGGTGAGTTGTTCCCCTTGTATCCCCGCTGCTGACGTCACATCCTTTGGTGTCTGCGTTGAACCGGCAGCAACCTCTTGAGTTAAATTATTGCCCTCGAACGGAGCAGCAGATGTACACGAGATGTTAAATGCACTGCTTGCTATCACCGCCACGCTGGGAGATAAAGTCACAAGGTTCAGAGAGTACACTGTGTCCAAATTTAAACATTTCAGTGTGTAGCTCATCGCAAACACACTTGTAGCATCCAATGAAAACAAGAGAGCTCCAGGCTTACCTATGTTGGAAATTATGTTTACAGACAATGGAGACAATGGATGACTGCTTTTCCGCGGAACTGGGCTGGTTTGAGGAATCTCAGTAGGCTCCAAGTTCGAATCACCAACAGGCTGGGAATAAGTTGCACCAATAAAAACCACTGTCAGGAATAACCTCAATATGTTTAAATGTACACTCATATTTGGAACAGTGTGTAGTGAAAAAATATCTGGCGTTAAAAAATACCGAAAAGCAATTTGATTTTTCGAATTTCAATAAGGATTTTCTAAAACATTAAAAACAACACACGATTGATATCAGCGACCCAACAGTTAATTGTGTGAAAATGATTGTCAATAAAACTCGCATTTAGTTCGAACAAAGAGTTCAAGTAATAATTTAGTTACATGCGTAGACGTGTACGTACAGTCTGTCGACCACAATCAGATCCAGACAGAAATATGTATTTCATATTCCAGCCAGGGAGACTGCGATTACTATAACACACACAAGTACACACAGAAACACACATACACATATATACATAATATGTACATATATATATACATACTATATAAAATGTATGGTAATCTCAGCATGGGGGAGTTCAGGTGGGAAAAAAAGGAGGGGTGGGGAGACAATAAAGAGCGAATCGTCTGCGATTATGCGGGCTGTAAAAGATGGGGGAGGGCGTGGCAGTCAGAGAAATGGGGACTGAAAACACAAACGGCAGAGGTACAACGGAAGGATGGAGACGAGGAATGGCGGGTACAGTGTACAGACGAAATTGATAGATGTACGGTAGACAGACAAGCCGAGAGAGAGAGAGATGGGTAAGAGGGTGGTGTGAGAGAGAGAGAGAAAAGTTAGTCCCCAAAATCAGGAAAAATGACATACACATTTCTGTGAACCGTGGCATTGTAATGGATGAAATAAACGAGTAATGCTACGCGGCGAAAAAGAGAGAGACAGATGAACAGGCGGACAAGAAGAACGAGAAAAAGAGAGAAAGTGCGAGAGAGTGGTGATGGTAATTTAAATAGCAACAATAACGTTTTAGTCTTTGGTAAGAAAGAGATTTGAGAGTAGGCATAACCTATACAAATCTCAAATTACCGCATATACTAGGGATGTTAACACCGATTTTTCAAAACCGGTTTTTGTTTGCTCCCCCTCTACCTTTCCCCTTGCTCTATGTCACAAGTCAAAAAAGTCAAATGTGACTAGTTTTATAGGTCTATTTGAAAAATAGTTAATTCTTAATTACTCTATGTATGGCATTCAAGCAGTTGATTTGAGGGAATACAATATGATTTTTTTTACTCTTTTACCATAAAATAGCCCGTACAAATTTGTTTACAATTATAGCTACTACAGAATGAATGATTGAAGCGAGAATGCACATATCTATATATCTATCTATGTGACCGTTATTTTGTAATTACTATGTATACAACTCTCAGGGAGATCACATTATATAATAATAAACAATGAACAAACTGCCGGCTTTTAGTAGAAATGAGAACTCAATATTTAATGCAATTTATGTACAAGATGAATTCAAATACATCACAGTTTATATAGCCTAGTCTAAAACACGTCCAGCCACCACCAAATTCTAAGGTCGTCTGTCTTTATCCCCAAATCTACGCTACGTTCAATCTAACTCCTACGTCATTGTTTCTATCGTAAAACGTCACTCGTTTATTCCATACATTAACACCGGATTAGAGATTATACAAATTGTCCCATAAAACAACTATCTATATTTTAAATCCTCACAATCTATCTTAAAATACTTAATCATTTAGCTCTTGCACATGAAACATATTTTATGTACATTTACTACATTGCGTATTCGTTGTCAGTATTCATTTTATGTTTATATCAATATTCTCATGTGATATAGCCTAGCTATTATCCTTGCTAATGTTATCATTTATTGCTATCATTATTATGCTTGCATTGGTGTAGGGCCTATATCATCTTGCGGGCTGGCGTGTAGCCTATACCCCCTCCCTTCCCCCCCCCCATGTGAGAAAGTTTTTGTAAGGCATCTGTTTCTTTCTCTAAGTCCCTGTCCCTATTCAAATAAATTCCTATCCCTATATTTACACTATAGTGGGTCGGAACACACACACAAATTCTTTTGAAGTGGCATTCTATACTGGGCGGCGGCGCCCGCATGTCTATCGCACCCGTATAGACGTGCGTTACAAGTGCCCTAATTACCATTAACATTGTTTGTAATTATTTCACTGTCCATAGAGGATGAATGAAATGGTTACACGACATTTAAACATGCGACAGATAAACATGCGACACTTAAACATAGACACTTAACCACACGACAGATAAACATTCGGACATTTAATCACACGACATTTAAACACACGGACACTTAATCATAGTGACAGATAAACACACTTTTTCACTATACCATTAAAATAAATAGGAAAATAATATAGATTATGTTGCCAATAGTAAAAAAAAACGGGATAGGGGGAAGGGAAATACCTCATGGCATCAACAGGCCTACGGGAGACCTGTGCCCTACGCCCACCCTTGGTTTTCCTGACTCCCATTTCATTGTTATTTATAATTAATTTAACCTTAATATTTATTTATTTTTGTTGAGTTTTTGAACTAGAAATCTATGTATACATACAACATTAATTAAACAAAAAAAAGCGTTCAGTGTGTTATCCCGACTTTTTGCTCAGTAAAAGTCTTGCATACTATCTATGAGTAGGGCAATAGAGATTCTTCATTGGTACGAAAGGTGAGCCATTGTTCACAGAATTTGCAGAAAGTTTGCAGCTCAACACTGCACGTGCTACACGGTCCTTTAAACAGAATCTACACTGTATCTATGTAGATAACAAATGACCTTTACCAGCACATATAGAACGAAGAATACATACTTAAAGGTTCTGTATAAACAACCTTCAGTAAGACACTAGCAATTAAATCTTTGCTAGGCAAAAGATGCAAGCTCAGCAGAATGGATAGTGTTATTGACTCTAAATGGAAATGTGACTTACGCTCGGTGAAGTTAGACAAGAAAACATCTACTACTTGTGACAAGTGCCCTATTTGCGTACAGTAAATCACAAAAAAAACAAAAAAAAAAAAACAAAAAAAAAACATACCAATACCATAGTCTTATGCATATCTAGTGCTCAATTATAAATACTTTATTGTTCTTAATGTTTTGGTTATTACAATTTTAAAACTTTATTCATATTTACGATTTTTTGGGAACTTAGTTATAAATATAGTATTTTATTATTGCCACCATCATTATCAAATTAATTTTAAAAACTATTTCTAAATAATCATTGGCTAATGCAATTAGAAGTTATATGTGTCAATTCGACCCACTAGTAGATATAAGAAGTATTTTTTTTTTAATATAAATAAAACAAGGTGTATGAGTTACATTGTAGCCGAATACAGTTAAAACTCGAAGAAGGGATGGCGCTAGTGATGACATAACGGATAAGTGGATTATGTAATACTGGTCATCCGATCGCTGGACTGGGCAGCCACGCGTGAACTTCACCGTGAAGTAAGGCCCGCCCCTTCATCCGACCAGACACTTCAGACAGCAAATTAAAAAAAACTGTGGCGTCACAAACAACAGCCCGCCCCCCCCCCCCTCTCCGACAGATAAACACACATTTTCACTATACCATTAAAATAAATAGAAAAATTATATAGATTATGTTACAAATAGTAAAAATAATGGGATGGGGGGAGGAAAATAACTCATGGCATCAACGGGCCTACGGGGACACCTGTGCCCTATGCCCATCATTGGTTTTCCTCACTCCCATTTCAACCCTTTTTTTTATTGAATTTATTCATTTTTAAATTTTTTATTATTGATTTTTTATTTGAACTATAGACACATACAATTAATGAAACAAAAAGCGTTCAATGTGTCAACAGCGTAACTAAATGAAAGTATCAATAAGAGTAATAGATGCAGCAATAACGTAGCAGTCTGAATTTTGAAAGTTAAAATAGATATTCGGCTGAAGACCGAAAGTCAATATCAGTTTCGGCCGAAACCGTAAGCAAAACGAAAACTAACCTTTTGACTTCGACCGAAGAGTTTTTGCCTATTTTCGGCGCCGAAATCGAAGCCGAAACCGAAGTTCGTCGGTATCTAGTCTCTATATAGAACCACACTCTGTGTCCGAATGCATAAAACCATTGCAAGAAGTTTCATTTTACGGCATATTTTACCACACGTTGTTCAATACTTTACTGAAACTGACAGATTCCAACAGAAGCTGTTGAAGTTTGATTCGCTGAAGAACGAAACATCGGAGACAATTGCAAAGTTGTGTCCAGACACGTTAAGACAACTGCAAATTCCATTAGATAAATTAATCACTTTTTGTGGAGACAATACTAATACCAATTTAGGAGGGATTCATCAACGCGGTCAGAGAATGTGTTTTACAAAATTAAAGAAGAACTAGGAAAAATGAAGGAGGAGTTTGATGCAGTGCCCATATTCTCTACAATACTATATATAATCGTCATGAAAATTTTTTTTTAAAATACACGGTAAGGACGGAAAAGCTGAAAGAGTTCTGCTTATACATTGATTTCAATCATCAGACTCATCTTACTCATAAACAAGATGGCTGTCGTTTTTTGCCCGCAGCTGAGAGAATTCTTAAGCTATGTATTCCTCTTGAATAATTTTTTGACGCCGAAGACAGGCCACCTAAAATAATATCAGATTTTTTTCAATAGTCTAATCAGTGAAATTTACTTCATGTTTATGCAGTCAAACTTGGCTCTGTTTGAAAAAAAAAAAGCGTGGAGAAGAATAAAGTCTCGATAATTAAACTAAGAAATATATTAATCGACACTCAAAAATGTCTGAATGAAAGGAAGACTGTCAATTTTATGGGCATCCAAATCAAGATGAATGTAAACAAATTAAAGAATAAAAACCCAAACCAATAAATAATTAATTTGATTTTGAAATTTGAGGAAGAGACAATGGCTTTAAAAAAAACACACTAAAATATTTGTCCATTTCAATTTCAGTTATATAAAGATAGAATATTTACACCTAAGAAAGTTTTCTAAAAGTAAAATGTAGACCTACGCAAATCCAAGTAATTCTACCTCACTATAATGAACGATACTCTTGATGTAAGGAACTTTTTGACAGAGTAGTGATTTTTTTTTTTTACTTTTCAAAAACAATGTCGGATGCATAAGTCGCATCCCTTTTTTTTTCTGAAATTTTCGGTTAAAAAAGTGCGACTTATCCGCAAGTATTTACGGTATGTTAAATCATCTTTGGGTGAACAAAATTAAAACATCAACAGCTAATATTTTTAATTGACTCTATTTTAATCAATAGCTAAGTAAATTAACTATGAAATTGTCACGGGAATCGTCAAACCTATATAAATCACCACCTATATAAATCACCACCTGTGTAAATCACCACCTGTATGAATCACCACTTGTATAAATCACCACCTGTATAACACACTACCTGTAAAAATCACCATCTATATAAATCACCCCTACATAAATCACCACCTGTATAAATCACCACCAGTAGGCCCTATAAATCACCACCTGTATAAATCACCACCTTAATAAATCACCACCTGTATAAATCACCACCTATATAAATCACCACCTTAATAAATCAGTTCTTATGTAAAGCACCTCCTGTGTAGATAAACCCCTATATTAAGCGCTAAGAGTGAACATTTGTATTACATCAGTGGTTCTTAACCTTTTTGAAGTCGGGGAGCACTTTTGATCATGACAAAAATTTGGGGAGCACCAAAATCAAGGAGTAAAAAAAAAAAACAAATACACATACGTACGACTTTTATTGAAAATAAAAGATTATAACATAAGAGTTTAATAAACAAATTTTTAATAAACATAAATTTAATAAGTAAAAAATAACATTGAGCAAAATTTAATTCATAAAAATAAAAAGATTCAGATCTAATGTGAAACCTGAATTGACGGTTTTTTACAAATTTCAGTGATATTAGGCCTAATTTTAGAAATAGCTACCCTCAATTCTTCATCCAAATTAGTAAGTGTTGCTCGTTTTTTAGTTTTTATGTTGTTGACTATCGAGAAACCGAGTTCACACAAATATGATGTTGAAAATTGCAACAAGATTTTAAGTGCCTTCATGGAGAGAGCTGAGTATTCTTCTTGCACAAAGATCCGAAATTCCTCCAGAACCATTTCGGAAAATTTTATTTTAAGTGTACGATCCGATGATAGGTTGATTAATTCTTCTTCTTCTTGGTATGACAACTTACTATTTGATGTATCAACCGTGGCAAAGGGATTACGTATCCAGTCATATGTTTCTACGTTTATTGATGGAAAATAAAATTCAATCTTTTCTTCTAATAAAGTTAAATGCTCTGTTACTGCTGAACCAAGCACTACGCTTTATCTGTGGCACCTTTCGAACGTCCCCAGTGGCAGTTGCTGAGGTGATGGCTAACATACCACCCCTTCAGCTTAGGAGAGAACGCGCTGTCATAACGACCTACGAGCGCTATAAAAGACTCGAGGAAAGCTTCCCAACCAGAGTCTTAGTAGACACCTGGAAGGGTAGTAAGAGAATAAAGATGCAGTCCTTTATGTACCACGCAACAAGGCTGTCATCCGAAATCGACCTACCCGATACAAGGCTGCCTATGACAAGGTACTCGAGTTTCTCTCCGGGGAACACTTTAACGCTCCCCCAAATACGAACGAAGCTGAAGGACACCTCAGTTAGCAAAACGTCCGACCCAAAACTACTCAGAAAAGTTGCCATGGACACGCTAAATGCCCTACCGCCCGGGGCTGTCCCTGTCTACACTGACGGGTCGGCTAATGCAGACACCGGTACCGCCAGCTTTGGTCTTTACTTAGACTACCCCGGCACCCCGAATAGAGACGAACTATGGGGGCCTTGCGACGGTCTCTGCAACTACGGCGCAGAGATCGAGGCCATCAGTCGGGCTCTGGAGTGGATCCGCCTTCGCCACGTCGAAGGCGCCCTCGGCTCTACGACCGTCACCATCCTGACAGATGCGTTGTCGGTGCTCCAAGTTATTGAGAATCTGAGCAACTGGCCCCCTCAGATAGAAACAATTCTAATGGCTTCAGACGAGCTAAGCCAGCGCTTTGGAGACCGCGTGCTACTGCAGTGGGTCCCAGGGCATACAGGCCTACCTGGCAATGAGAGAGCAGACCACCTTGCCAAAAAAAGGTGGGCTGAGCACACCCACCTCCGAGGAGCCCGGCAGCACGCCATGCTCCTTCGAGAAGGCCCGTACATTGATCCGGAGGTGGGAGACAGAAAAGTGGAACGAGAGCTGGGACAGCTCTGACAAGGGCCGAGAAGTCTGGCGGCATTTGTCCCGCCCTAACCGCGCCGACCCATGGTGGTGCCTAAATAGGTCGGAACAGAGTATCATATCTCAATTCCGCACTGGCCACTGCCCCATTGGGGCACACTTTGCCAGGTTCCGGCCTAATTACGACTCGCGGTGTCGCCACTGTGGGGGAGGAGGAGGAGACAGTGGAGCATATCCTGCGGGAGTGCCCCCGTCTCGTCGATCGAGGAGATGGGACGGGTGGCCCACTATCCACTGATCTCTACGGAGATAGAGCCGTGCTCAAACGCACGGCTGAGTTCTTGTTCAGAGCTACAAGGGAATAATACTCCCAGCTCTTGCTTCCAATAGGAGTTCTAGTTAGTTAGTTAGTTAGTTAGTTACTGCTGAAATAATTTCGTCGGTAGTGTTATCATTAAGAGATGGAAAGGCTTCAACTTTATTCACATATAAATTTTATTTATGTAGCATTAGTACAAGTGAGTCATAACTTCGTTACAAAAACAGTAAAAATAGGCAAAAAGGCCGATTTTTCCCCGTTTGGACTACCTATTATAAGCATTTGTTCAGCTCAATCAGATAGAGTAAGTGAGTGAACATTAAATTTTGAGTTTCATAATTTCGCGGAGCACTTGCAACTACCTCGCGGAGCACCAGTGCTCCGCGGAGCACCGGTTAAGAACCACTGTATTACATGATAAGAGGATTTCGTATTTTGCGGCTCATGGTAGTTAATGAGTTAAGACAGCCTTATTGGTTGCGCCCGAAAAAAAAAACGTAGGCCTATAAGCTCTAAAAATAGAGCAAGAGGTCCATCTTATTATAAGCTTAGTCTTTGGTTTAATCATAGACTATAATATACATGGACCGCTTGCTTTCCCCTATTTCTGCTATATGATGACTGGAAACACTGATTTTCTGAATTCCCGATTCTAAATAAAGTAGTTGCTATAGAGCGTTCTTAGTGGGCGTGGCTTAGGTTTTTAGTGACGTATTTGTGTAAATAAAGAACCCAATTGAGGTACAAATGTAACGTGGTGAAAGTGAAGTAATTCTTTATCATGCAAAATTCACATCTGAATATTGGCTATCCTACTAAAAAATAAGGAGGTAAATAGTAGTACTGTAGATTAATTGATTAATATGATTTGGCTAGGGCCGGCTAGACCTATTTACACTTTCAATTTCACTTTATAGGCCTACTCTTTTAATGTTTCGTAGGCTAGGCTACGATGTCAAGTGATATTGTTGGTGAATAGGCTATCTAGTCAAGTCACTATAAGGCTCACATTTAACTTTATTAATACAGCGGCCATATTTACTTGTACACCATTACTCAAAGTAAACACAAATCACGTGCTTTTTGTCACGGGATTGCAAACGCCCTATAAAGTGGTTTCTATACTTGTTCCGTTTAATTTAATCGCTATGATTTTCTGAAGTAAAATTAAAATCGAAAGTTGTAGACAGCGGAAACATTTATAGATCAGTGTTGTATGCGCACGGGAAAAGAATATAAGCTATAAAAATATAGCAAGCAGTCCATCTTATTATAGTCAATGACAATAGGAATAATAGTAGAACAAGTATTCCTTTAAAGTCGAAAAAATGCGATTTAATAAAACGGAACTTGTATCGCAACTACTCTATTTGGAATCGGGAATTACAAAACAAGAAGATAAGAGCATAAAAAACTAAAGCAAGCGGTCCATGTATATTGTAGTCTAAGCCTATGGTTTAATTCATGATTCATGTTACTCATCGTAACTTATTTTGTCACAAAAGCTAATGTTTTCTTTTACCCAAGTTTAGAGATGAATAATCAATGTGCAGCATAGGTGTAAAGAAAGAAAAAAGGAAAGTGTGTGCTGATTTTTGTGGGTAAAAAGAAAAGATGTGACTAAAAATAGGGTTTCACGTGTATAGGCTATGCCAGGTTCCAGGTCGATAATATGAAGGAAAGTAATTAAATGAGCCTTCCAAAAGTGAGTCTGTGGGTCGCCAGCAATCCAGCCAAAATGTTTGCAATGTTAATATGAAAGAGTTTTAAAAAAACATTTAATTTGAAGACATACGATGAGGATGCTTTTTTTTGTTGTTGCAGATCAAAGATCTTCTATGTTGACTTCTTACTTCTTACTGATATAGGCCTAGGCCTACATTAGATATAATTATATTATGCTAAATTTAACTTTAAATATAATAGATTATATATATATATATATATATATATATATATATATATATATTATATAAAGATATACGCATAAAGATATACACCTTTTTTTTATTAGTGGGGGGGGGGGGGGGGGGGGAGCGTAAGTTTATCCTAAACGTCGCAGAAAAAGTCTAAGGGAGAAAATAGCAAGTGTATTTATTCAGCTAAGCTAAGTAGAGTTTAAGGCTACATTAGTATACGTTTCTTGCAGCAGCTGGTTTATTCATTGAATGCAAATATCTGGGCCTCGAAGAGGCGAAGTGTGTAAACCACTTGTTCCCTGAGAATAACTCAAGAATGGTTTACTGTCCAAAAGTTAATACTATGATTTTTAGCATGCGGGCTTCCTGCTTATCGATCTGATTACGGTCTGATACATGGAGTGATCCAAAAATTTATTGCAAGAATTTGCTAAGGTTACACTTACATTCATATGAAAAGAAAAGATTAAGAGACAAAGCTCTTTCTTGTGAAATTCAGTTTGTATAATAATAATACTGTCGGGCCTAGTCTTTTGATAGTAGAAAGGAAATAATTAGAAAAGAATAGGATGTTCTTAAAAGTATCAAAGAGTCTGTTCTGTAGGCTTATTTGTGACCACGGAGACACAGTAAGTTCAAATGTTAAGACAAAATTAAATTTTGGAATTCTCTGGTAATTTCTCTCGTCTTTTAATATTAAGACAAGAATATTGCAGTCTTAGAGAAGCATTTGCATTGATTCTTTAAATACTTTGCGATAGTAGATCCTGGAAATCAGCATTAGATGCAATCAAAAATTATTTTGCAGAGTTTGCCAGCACTAATAGTTGCTCCGCAAAGAATCAAAACTGATAAAGTTGGATGATACGTTATTCTTGTAAGACTTGTTATGTAGGCCTACGAATTCTTAATAATTCTTTTAGTATGGGGAACATGCTAAAAGTGGGAGCTTTTTTCTTAAAATTTCGCTCCCCCTAGCGTCAAAACCTGGTTACGCCACAGGTCAAGTGTAAACGACCTCTTCTTGTGTTTAAAACAGCTTTCATGTGCGATAAAATCTGTTCACAGGTGTAAGTTGAAACAAAAGCTGAAGTAGGCCTATAATGAATGTCTAGAAGCTTAGAATATCAGATGACTTTTCTAAGCAGCAACTTTTCATATTTTTCCGCTAATTGGTAGGCCTACATTTCGATGCCCATTTTTTCAGATGCTTAAATTTCAACTTGCACCATTTTAAAATCGCCACCGAACAATATAGGCTAGATCTATCCCTCTACAAAAAAAATAAATAATAATAATAATAATAACAATAATAAAAATGATCCACATCTAAGAAGGTTGTGGTAAGGTCAAGCCAGTCGAATCAGGCTTGATGTTGTGTGAAAACATGAGTCCATGAATTTGAAAGTCTTGCATTTGTTTAGAAAACTCTGCTTTGGGTGCTACAATGTTTTTCTGAAAAAGCCCAACTATCTTAATATAAGCTGATTCCTTAAATTAAGGAAGTAGTTAAATGTTTAGAAATTTATTTCATTGTAAGATATGTCCAGTTTTAAGTTTCAATGCAAATCTATTCGGCTGTATAACAGTTTATGTTCTGTTCCACCCCGTCCTTGTAAATGCAAGTTCATGAACTCACTGAAATTTTTCGCTATGCCATTCAGATTACATCGGCTTCAACAGTCAGATTTCCTCATTCAACACCGGATTTTTTTATATCTTGGATGTCTCTCGCGTGCAATTCAAAATCGCTCTGCGTGCCAATTTTTCTAGCGTTTTTAGGTTGTCACCCCTACCCTAAGTTATTTACTGGATATTATATAGATCAGTGCTCGATTTGCTTTGACAGGGGAAGTAACCAAATCTTTTGTTTGTGAAAGTAAGAAAAATCTAAATAACAAAAAAATGGCGAATGCAGTAGCAGAACAAGATCTTACTGACATAGACTGGCTTGTAATGAGAGCGCGTAGTTTTCCTAAGTCAGATCCGTTTTCGGCAAAAGCATGGCTGATTACATCGAAATCCTTATTTCCACAGTCTTTTGTTATACAGGTGCATTTAAAATTAGGCTGCCGCTATTCGGACCCGGGTCCCTTTAGCATGAAATTGAAATCAGAAATGGCTATTCGGACCCGGCTTCAGTCAGAATTCCTTAAAACTCATAGAAAACATCAAAAAGGAGGGAAACAAACACAAAATATAGTTGTTTTACCATATATATATTATAAGAAGTAGCACAGAAAACACCAAATCTATCCCTATCCTTTATAAAATTATAACCTAACCGAAACTCACCATTACCAAAAATACTTCAAAGCCATCCCTAACCTATATAAACTAACCGATACTAACTATTTATCACTAAGTCTATCTGGTCCGAATAGCCACTTCGTTAAAATTATTTACATTGTAAATTTAACAGGATTTATATCTAAGCCTAACTAATGATACTAATCTATCATTCTATGATGAGAGGAGAATGACACTTGTCGTGACTTGTTCACTTACATTAGTGACAGTTGTAGGTAGTTATTCTTATGAGTCTATGAGAACCAAAATAGGACATACAGAGACCAGCAATAAATACAATCTACAAGACTACTGTAGGCCTATGTGTAAGCCAACGAGAATGAAGGGTCAAAGATGTGCATTATAAATAGTAATATACAGTATAGGCCTACAAGCTAAATTCCCAGGGGGGGGGGGGGGGGGGGGCTGGAGAAAATTAAATAAACCTGTACCTGTTACAGATGAGAATTTCATAAACTATAATGAACAGAAAGCTATATGAAATAATATAATACACGAAATGCATGACAGCTCTCCTGGAATAGACTAATATCTCCGTCCTGTGCTTATCATCCAACTGGCACATGATTGACATGATGGAACAATATCTTCTGTATCTGTTTGTCTGGTTGCCAGTTATGTAGACTGCTGAAATTTAAACATAGAAACATACAGCTACAACATGTTAATCTAATTATAAATTAGACTAAAGGCTACTCAGATAGTCTGACATAGACTTTCACATTGTATACTAAGTTATAGGTAGGAATAAATTACAAATATGATATAAACTGTAAAGATAAACAAAAAAACAAGTTGTATTTCAAATGCTCAGACAAATAGGCATTGGTCATGGAATGGCCAAACTAATTATTTCAGCTAGTAAAAAAAAAACTTCCAACAAACTCAAAATCATTCTCTTAAAACTGTTATCAATATTATTCAAAATGCAACTCTAGTCTTAAATTGCGGATAGTGCATGCTTCAATTATAATGCATAGAGGCTATAATAAGTAAAATAAGCGTCTATAAATTGTGACATTATTTACAAAGAGAAAAAAGTCTTGTTACAGATAGCCTACTAGTTGTTAGTTTCTTTTAGTATTTGAACTAGAGTTGGCCAAAAATATAATGCTTTCTTTTTTATTTTAGTTTGAATCGTATCTTGTTGAAAAGGCAGCGAAGAATGTAGATGAAGCTGCACGATACCTTCAAGACATGTATGTATGCATTAGATTTCACTTTTATTGTATTGGCCAATTAGGTTTTTAACCTTAATTGAAGACTTTTTTTTATTGTTGCCACAGCAATTATTTCATAAGGCCTATTGTGTCCCATCGCCTTATTCATATTCAGTCATTGTAATAAAACAGGCCAAGAATGAAGAGAAGAGGGTAGTATTCATTTAGCTTCATTGGGTTGTCCTCGCCCTCAATAAATGGGGAGATTTTACTTTCATGGTTGTCAACAGGGACATTGCTTACACTATGTCAATGGCCTTTCTGTATTCTTCCCCCTTACCCAAGAGTAATCTTTAGGATTGATGATCAGATCAATATTGAGGGATTGATGATCAGATCAATATTGAGGGATTGATGATCAGATCAATATTGAGGGATTGATGATCAGATCAATATTGAGGGATTGATGATCAGATCAATATTGAAGGATTGATGATAAGATCAATATTGAGGGATTGATGATCAGATCAATATTGAGGGATTGATGATCAGATCAATATTGAGGGATTGATGATCAGATCAATATTGAGGGATTGATGATCAGATCAATATTGAGGGATTGATGATCAGACCAATATTGAGGGATTGATGATCATATCAATCTTGAGGGATTGATGATCATATCAATCTTGAGGGATTGATGATCAGATTAATATTGAGGGATTGATGATCAGATCAATATTGAGACAGTTTTTTGGAACAACATGGCCAGAATTTTGACTTTGAGTTTTTCACAGGTAGCTATTTCAGCCCAGTGGAGAACAGAACATGGTAGGACCAAAAACAGGATAAATTTACAATACAAATTTAAATTATGAAAACTAGAAGATTTCTTAAGTAGCATACCTTTATAATTTAGGATATTTATTTTTGTAAACAATCTATTCATAAGTCAGCCAAGAAATACAATAACTGACTCCAAAATGATACTTTATCTTGTATGATAAATGGTATGATAGTGTGCGCGAATGTCTATTGTGCTTGAGTACAAATGGTTCTTTAATATTGTTTTAAGTACCGGTATGCTGAAAGACAGAATTTATGTACTCAAGTCAAATTTCCATTTATTTGGATCAAGAAAGTAATCTTATATAATCTTATACATGAAATTTTAAAATGTAATATTTTATTATTTATTTTGCTTATAGGTTGCAAACATTTCCAAATGAGTCGAGATTGTGGTCTGAAGTTCATAACATCCTTGAATCTCTTCAGAAAGAATCCTTAGACCAGAAAGTTACTTTTCTTACAGGTGAATACTATTGCAGTCTATGCAAGAGTCCAAATAAAATCCTCAAATATTTAATGATATTTATTGTAATCCTACTTGTAGGATTCGATCTTAAAATTCTCATTGTTTTATGCAGTTCTATCAACTTGGATAGATTCTTCACAAGTAGATTGGCAGGTAGATTTTGAACTCAAAGTGTGTCATTGCCAAGGCGATAGGAACAAATCCTTAATGGTGCTTTCTAAGCTTTTTCCCTAGCTTCAAAAATGTATTTGACATCCTGAGAAGCAGTATTTTAGCTCTGTACTTGCAAAACATGTTTAAAAAAAGAAAGGTATAATAAAATTTCTGTCCCTTTATCATCAGCAAAAGAAACAAATAGGTTTCTTAAGAGAGCATTTATATTTACTGGAGTTGTACTCTAGGGAATTTTCATGATGCATCCTAATTCATAAATTTTTTATTTGTAATCAAACCACATTTCCATTTATTTCAATAAAAAAAACTTTTTTTTGTCTTAAATAAACAAAAGTTAACTTTTTAAACTTAAGGAAGGTTCACTGACCTATGTAGTTGACTTTTTATTTTATAGCTAGTATTGGGCATTTTTAGCTGGCTGTCATTACATAAAATTTTCTTCATTATTTGGTAATTGTAAAATCTTTATCACAAATACTGGCTTGCAATGCCTTTATCATAAATATTGGCTTGTAAAGTTTCAACTTATTTGTTTGATAAAGGGTTTACTTTTATTTCTTCAAATTATTAATGGACAGCATGTTTTAGCTGCGTGTCCTGAAAGATTCTGGTGTCTATGATTTCTTAGATTTGTTTGCTGCTCTGCCAACCTCAACACAGTGCTTGATGTTGCTCAGGGTCTCGGAGACTATAACCGATGTATTGGAGAGGTGTCAGCTGCTGCTGCTGGCCATGAAAAAATTTCCCAACCTCGTCAAAGAGCACGGGGTATGTACTGGTCATTTTAATTGTGTTTCTTATTAGGTTTAGCTAGCGTACATATATTTATATCATGTGTTTGGTAAACATAATAGTTTTATTATAAAGTATATTCATACAGCAAATGTTTTTTGTTGTAATGAACTTGAACAATAAACTGTTTACGCAGCTTAAGCTTGTCGAGATGCTGGTGAAGGAAGAGACGAATTCAGGAATAGTAAACAATCCAGTCAACTGTTACAGAAAACTTTTGGGTGAGTAAATTTTCTACTACAGCTGCCATCTGGTTCATTCTCCTCTTTTGCTGGGTGCATCAAACCTTTTTATAGCCTGAGACTGAAGTTTTGGGATAGGGGGTAGGAAAATAAGAAAAATTCAATAACAGAGAGAAGGGGGGGGGGCTGTGGCAGTCTGAGTAAATGAGAGTCAACAAGAAAAGTTATTGGGTTCAACCTGAGGACTGTTAAATCAAGGTTTAACACTACATGCATACAAACAAGTGAGAAGAAATAGATGTTTTCACATTCACTAACAATCTGCAAGCATAATGACTTTTTCAGTTCACGTCTGCTAACTATTATGTGTTATCTAGTGGCAATTTTACACTAGTCTCCCCAAAACATTTCCTAAGATTTTTTGAAAAAAATATTTGTGTTGAATTTGTTACAATTAAATTGGCTAAGAATTTGGTAAATGTTTTTCACCTGAAATTTCAGCTTCCACAAAAATCCTAGTTTTGCCCTTGGTAATATCTAGCAGGTCCATAAGTACAAATTTATGTAGGCTATATAGGTATATATTGTAAGAAGTTGTTATTTAATAACATTATTATGACAGTCAATGCCTTATTGATTATATACTTGCACTATTTCATCCTGCTAATTTCTTTGTTCACTTACGTTCTTGTACTTTTCAACTATAGTGTTGGTAAAAATTCTTCCATCTTGTTTAGTCTGTGACGTCATGCCTTTGGTACTCCAGAAAGGAGGTCACCTAGAGGTGAACATGTTCCACCTGTATGTCTGGCTACAGCGGGCCACAGAGTTCTACGTCAGTTATGTCTCACAGCCCCACAACCATGAAGTTGGTACAGACGCCGGTAATGCAACAATTTTTTTTATGCGAAGTAAAAACAAACAGCTTTTTTTTTAACATAATTTCACTAGCATATAGTGCTTTGTTACATGTAAATTATACAGTACTAGTGGTTATGCCCATCAAAATGACGGAGAAACGAATGATTACAATGTGTTTTGTTAAAAGAGAAAGAGGACGTTTCCAATTTATACATTTAACTTTTGGCCCGATTAGTCAAATGGCTTAGGAGCCTATAGCAAACAAACATATATATAAATCTATGAACAAACATATAAACAAACTCACTGTAATTATATATATTGATTAGAAAATGATGTCAAGTAAACTCTGAGCATTATTAGCATTGACCTAATGTATTGTTACGTCTTCACGGGTCCTCTGTTGTCTGTCTAGGCAGGTCCCACGAGAGGTGGGGGTGCAGCCGGTGCGCCGCATTAGGGCCCATAAGAGTTTAGGGGGCCCCATAAATGTTAAAATTCCAAAAGGAAATGGGCGATTTACAATTCCGCATGTATTTTTTTAAATTGCTGCTTTGAAGCTGACAGGAAATGCCCCTAAAGCTCCTACAATCTCATGTAGTGCTGGGTGCCTTAAATTTATTGATTTTCTATGTGCACCTAAACAATTTTTTTCTAAATATGCAAAGTTGCATATAATTATGTCCGATGATAGCATTTAGGATCTCTATTTTTTTATTCCACAGGTCCTTATAATATATATATAGTAGCCTCACAGGCTTATAGCGCTCTCTGTGAGCTTAGTAGGCCAAAATAGCTCTATTTGCTGCTTACTACTACACCAGTTGATGCTAAATAGTTCATCATTTTAAACTGGTTTGCTAATGATTTCTGTCAGTGTAGCCAAGGGGGTCAAGGGGGAAATTACCCCAGGTAGACCCACCTGATTTATATATTATGCAGTTTATTTATAAGAGAGTTCCAACTATCATAGATGTCCCAAATTATTCAACTACCAGTAGCCTACCTTAACGTTTGTCTCAGATTCTCAATTTACTCTCTAAGTTTTCACATTCAAATTAATCCATATTAAAATGAATTGTGACAAGTTAATTGACAATTTAATTGTCCAACTTTATAGCCTCCAATAATTTCTTTTAATCCAAATTAATCATCAGTGAGTGAACTTTTCCATTTTACTTATCTTTGTAATATTATTTATAAGATCAATACTGAAGCGAAGGAAAGGTTACATTAATTTAAACTAAAAACTGTACTTGATTTAAGTTTTCTTAATAAGCCTGTAAGGCCGTGAATGTTAGGATTACATTCAAATGGTAACTCTTATGATAGTTTGACAAAATGGTCCTCAGACCTTTTAAAAAGACTCCTGATTTCTCAAAATGTATGTAATGCAAATAAATCATCTAGATATCACTAGTGTTGGAAAGGAGGGCCCAGAAAAGGTCTTGCCACCAGCAACTTTTTTTTCTCTCTTGGGCCTTGTGTTCTTGTTCACAATAATAATAAATCAAGGCACTCGATGTATGTATGATTGAAAGAAGACTTTAATTCTTGAACTTATGTACAATATAAACTGGTAGCTATGCAGAAATCAAACAACTCAGAAATCAACAACATTAACCACCCGAATACACTTATAGTACCTTTTAGTGCCTAAAGTACTAGAAATACATTTTCCCGAAGCCTTCCAAATGCAAAAGAAATTTTGTACTAGAAACTAGAAGAAACTACGAGACAGCATGATTGTATTTTATCATAATAAACAGCTATCTCTAAAATCTAAAACTCACTCACTCTCTACACCAAAATCAAATGTCAATAAACAACTCTACATGAACTAGCATGACAATCTCAAATACAATACAGAAACTCTTATTATATGTATACACATATAACAGTATTTTATCATACAATAAAAGTTAAATAACACATTTCAGTTTATATAATCAAATTTAATACTAATAATACTGATTACATAATTAACCTTTACTATTCAGAATATTTTTTATTAAAAAAAAATTAAAATACTTTTTTTTAAATCTTAAGTTTTGATTAGACCCATTTTATTTGATTTTCTTTTTGTTTCCTTTTGTTATAAACTTGTATTAATTAGTGCCATGTCTTTGAATCTTTCCTTTTTTAGAAACCAACAAAGGCAGAGGTCTCACAGGTCTTTCAGAAGCAGAGATGCAGGTTACAGATCCATGGGGGAGTCTACTTCGTCTTCTCTTATTGATAGGGCAGCGGCTGAAGTGGGACATGGAGATAGACCTTGTTAACAAAACAAAGTAAAACGTTTGTTAACATTATAGCACTGTTTTGCACATAAACAACCAAATAATAGATCAAGTCTCGAAATATAAATATCTTGGCGTCACAATTACTGACAAACTGACTTGGTCTGACCACTGCCAAAGCCTTTGTAAGAAAATGCACCAACGACTTTTCAGTCTTAATAAACTAAAAATATTTCACATAGAGAAAACCATTATGAATCTATTTTACTCGGCGACTGTTGGTAGCATCATAACCTTTGCAATCACCTGCTGGTATGGTAATACCACCACATTGAACAAACACCTGATAGACCGCCTAATAAACAAAGCCTCTCGTACTACACAGACAGAAGTACCATCTCTTGCGGATATTTTCAGTTCAAGGTGCCTGTCTCTGATTGATAAAATCCTCCAAGATCATGCACACCCGCTTCATGATAGTTACATAATATCTAGTCGAAGTGGTCGGCTTCTTTCAACAAGGGCAAGAACAGAGAGATTTAGGAACTCTTTTGTTCCACTGTCAGTGAGACTCTTTCAAAAGAATCATCTTTCAGCCAGGAAATACAATGGCTCAATAACTGATTCCTAAATAATAGGCCTACTTTTTCCTTGTATGATAAATGGTATGATAGTGTGCGTGAATGTCTATTGTGTTTGAGTACAAATGGTTCTTTAATATTGTTTTAGGTATGCTGAAAGACGGAATTTATGTAATCAAGTCAAATTTCCATTTATTTGGATCAATAAAGCAATCTTATCTTATCTTATCTAACATTTTCACTTTACTTTTAATCATTTGAAGTTCATTTAAAATATAAAATAAAACAGTGTTCATACAGGCTGGGAAAGTTTGGCAAAATTGACCAGGGTTTGGTTAAGTTTGTGAATTACATTAAAATGAACAAAGCAGCATGAAAAATAATGTCAAAATTTGTTTAAGTCAACAACTATGTAGTAAAGTAACGGAGTTCTTGTCCCATCATGCTTTTTTCTAAAATTACTCTATAGGTAGGCTACTTAGAAAACATCCACAAACATGTTCTAAATATTCGGACTACCTATATACACTACCAGATAAATTGGTTTGGTAAAATTTAGGGAATTTTAGAGTGGTTTTTAGAGTAAGAACCCTGTCAAATTTCATTTAAAACATTTAGAGCAAAAAAAAGTGGATAAAAATACTGTTTCATAAAATTGTTATTTCAGTATTGAACAAAAATACTGTTTCATTAATTGTTATTTCAATTTTGAACAAAAATACTGTATCATTAATTGTATTTAAGTATTGAACAAAAATACTTTTTCATTGTTATTTCAGTATTGAACAAAAATACTGTTTCATTTATTGTTTTTTCAGTATTGAACAAAATACTGTTTCATTAATTGTTTTTTCAGTATTGAAAAAAAATACTGTTTCATTAATTGTTATTTCAGTATTGAACAAAATACTGTTTCATTAATTATTATTTCAGTATTGAACAAAATACTGTTTCATTAATTGTTATTTCAGTATTGAACAAAATACTGTTTCATTAATTGTTATTTCAGTATTGAACAAAAATACTGTTTCATTAATTGTTATTTCAGTATTGAACAAAATACTGTTTCATTAATTGTTATTTCAGTATTGAACAAAATACTGTTTCATTAATTGTTATTTCAGTATTGAACAAAAATACTGTTTCATTAATTGTTATTTCAGTATTGAACAAAAATACTGTTTCATTAATTGTTATTTCAGTATTGAACAAAAATACTGTTTCATTAATTGTTATTTCAGTATTGAACTATTGCAATATTTTCCTTTTATTGTTTATTTGTCAGAGAAAGTCAGATACACTCCTTACAGCACCAGCTGATGAGAATAAAGTCTCATGGCTCTGATGCCAACAACAAGCAGATTCTCCACACAGCCATGGTTTTATTTGTTCATGCCATGGTGAACTATGTCAGCAATGTGGATGCAGAATCCTCCATAGCTGGTAAAAGTTGCATTAAAAGGCTTAGTTCTATCCTAGAACCATTTACTTTCTTTATATAATTTTTAATTGTAGGGTTGAAATGTTCAATCATTGATTTCCTTTATGATTGGAAAAAAAAAGGTTCCATGTCAACTATTAATTATTTTATGTTTGAATTTCAATCTATTAAGATTGTAATAAAATTGTTCCAAACGTAAGTATTTAACAAGCTTCCATATTTTAAAAATTTGATAATAAATGATAAAAAAATTAATGTTCTTTCCTGAATTACCATCAATGTAGCCACTTTGTAAACATAAATCAAAAGTACAGAATTCATAAAAATGTCAATTTTTATAGTTTTGATTTAAAAAAACAAAAAAAAAATTAATTTATAAATTTTAAACTATCTTGAGATAGAAAAAAAAAAAAAAAATAATGTCTAGTGTTGGTAGAAACAAATGAATCCATTTGTTGTCCATAGTTTGATGGTTTGGTCATTTGAATGAGTATGTCACATTATAGATTGAATATTGCTGTAAATATTTCACTTGATTGCATACAGTTTCTAAACATTTCCTTGGAAGCTGACCTTAGATGTGGTTGTTGTTTTTTCCCTCTTTATTAAAGGGTCTACACATTTGGTGCCAACAGTTTTAGTTGAAAATTTACTAAACTCAAACTTACACTCTTCACCCAGGTGAGCTACGATGCTGCATTGTTTGAACTGCTCTGTAAAGCTTATAGAAAATGATTTATTTTTTTTCAATATTGAGATTCTAATATTTTTTTAAATGTCTGCACATAACTTAAAATATTTAAACTATCAATGCCCGCAAGATAGTTGATTAATTCCCACATCATGGTTGATTAATTCTCACATCATGATTGATTAATGCCCACATCATGGTTGATTAATGCCCACATGACAGTTAATTAATGCCGCACAGCATGGTTGATTAATGCCCACATGACAGTTAATTAATGCCACACATCATGGTTGATTAATGCCACACAGCATGGTTGATTAATGCCCACATGACAGTTAATTAATGCCACACAGCATGGTTGATTAATGCCCACATGACAGTTAATTAATTCCCACATGACAGTTAATTAATGCCACACATGGTTGATTAATGCCCATATCATAATTGAAAACTTTGACCTGTAAATATACACATTTGTTATACAAAGATCAATTTGTTGTATATCCACAGTTCTAAATGTAAAAAAAACAAGCTAGAGTCTTTCCTTCCATCAATACAAACATCTCCAAACATTATATCTCCAGTCTCCATACTTCAGTCCTTTGAAACAGCCGTTAAATGTTATGACATTCTCAACTCAACAGAGGAAATGAAGTTTGGTAAAAATGTGCCTGTTTTGTGATTTTTTAATAATCTTTTAGATTAACTATGCAAAACTTTGTTTGTTTCTGGTTGGCTGGCAAATCTTTGAAAGTCTAATCGACCCACTTCCTGACATCCTATTGAGCTGAAACTTGGCACATAGATGTGTTTCATGTGACAACACATTCTTTCAAATTTTCAATCCATTTCCCAGCCCAACTACCCAAAACTCAGTTTTGTTTCATAATACTTTATGGTGCACATTTTCAAATCCCTATTGAACCCACCTGACTGACATAGTTTCCACTATTTTTAAATCATGTATAGATCTTATCAACTTTGCTTTTGATTCCTCCTTTCTTTGTGTGTGTCAAAAAGGGAGAATCGTAAGAAGGCTCAAACATAACAAAAGTACATATAAAGGATTTTAAAGAAAAACTTTGTTTTTAGAGGTCATTTAGATTTTCAGTATTATTAGAAAAATTCTGTTAGTTTGAATACTATCACAATCTGACTCTACAATGTGTTTGAACTACTCTTATGTTGTTGTTTCTGTTGTAATCCTCCTGCAGAATTTTACAACTTGTGTCAAAACTGGAGAAAAGAAACCAAAACTATGTTAATTTATTTTCAAATTGACATGGCAATTTATCAGGTTGGTTTTTTATTTTCATTTTATGGGCAACTGTTTACTGCTGTAAATTTGCTTACATTTAGTTTGAATCATCATTTTGCTTTTGAGGATAGTCTCTATTGGTTTTACATTGTAAATCACTTATTAGTTTAAAAAAATACACATTTCTTACTTAGAATTTAAAGGAGAGTTTTGTTTCTTTTATGCAACACCTACTCTTTCATTGTACTGCAAAGGGACAAAACCCTGGGTGGAGAGAGATTTTTAAATGGATTCTTATTGTCTCCATTTTGAAATGTTAGTTTTCAGTCCCTTCATTTGCACAAATGTATCTTCCAGATGGCATCTAGTGAATTATTTCTCCATTAAATTTTCTCAATTCTAAAGTGAAATTTTCCTCTCGCCCCTTACAATAGAGTCGGCTGGTCCTGCGGTTAGTTCACCGAACCGTAAACCAAAAACCAACTGACACGTCGCGGGTTCTAACCCTACCGCCGACCGATCCCTGCCGCCATGCAGGAGTTTTGGGCCTACTGGACATATTAATCTTCTATCTAGAAGGAACGTCTGTAAACTTATAAGAATAGACTTTAAAAAATGTCATACTTTTTTTTTACAGGGCAACTTTGAAGAGGCTGTAACTCTAATTTTACAACTACCAGCCACATCTAACCCTAAAATGAAGGTAAGGACGGTGATTTTCAGTTTCAATGGCGATGAATTGGTATTGGTGTGTGTGTGATGTGTTTTATATTTCATTTATTTTGTGTTTTTTTTAATTTAAAGAATAGTCAATCATTATGTCTTTTTCAAATCATGAGTAACACCAGGAATCTTGCCACATCTGCTGTGGGGGTGTCCCTGATTCTACTCTGCTTTTATAGGTACCAACACCTGTTTGTGGAAAGTAACAGGACCTCATGCTCTACACAAAGTCCAGTCCCCTTCTGTGCCATGCACATGGGCATTGTATACAAATCTATCCTAGGAAATGTGGCATTTTGTTGTTTGGATCACAAAACTAAAAGTTGTTTTTTTCCATTGACTTAGAACATTTCATCTTTCTCATTTCAAAAAAGTTCTTTTTTTTTTATTGACAACTCCCAAAATGTTTCATTTACACATTATCTCTTGCCAAATGAATCATTCTATGTTGTCTTTTATTTTTTCAAATGTGTATACAGTTGAGAAACAATCTTCAGTTGTCCAGCTGTTATTTCTTTCACAAGCAACATTCAGTAAGTTTCTTAGATTTTTTGTTTTATTCAAAAATTTCTTTCTTTATTACTTTTATGTGAACAGAATTTATTATATAAATTGTGTGTTTTACAGTCATATGTACCTATATGTAACATCCTGAGCTAAGTGGGTTGTCTGGGATTATAAAAGAATGCTGTGGTCAAAAAATAGAAATCTTGGTTGGCATTCTAAAAAGCTGCTCCACTTTTGTGCACAAAGATTTGTGAAGGGGTACTTAACCGGCTGATCCTGCGGTTAGTTCACCAGACTGTCAACCGACTTGTTGCGGGTTCTATCCCTGCCGCCCTGCAGAAGTTTTAGGTCTAGTGGACCTATTAGGAAAGAACGTCTGTAAACTTATTAGATAAGATTAACTTTTACTATTACTTTAGGATGCTATAGCCAATAGTGATAACCACCTGGTCTGATAACTAAAGCTTGTTTCAATTTCAAGCACTACAATAAAAGCTTAACAGATGTTATGTTCATAAAAAATATTACTTATGACAAAAGATGGTGAGATAAACAAGACTGTAACAATCACAATGTTTGGATAATGGTTTAATGAAACAGGAATTCATGTTTGAATTCTGGGTATTTCATTGTGGTGCTAAATATCACAGTGTCTTTATTTACTCCTACAACAGAAGGCTATCGAGCTTGTCCTAGATATGATTGAGACTATTCCTTCAACCGCTGCAGTCTCTTCTGCCTGGTTTAACGGTGACACTAAGGATGAAAGGTCAGACAGTGTAGGCCGCAGCTTGCTGATGCTACAGTGTGTGGACGCAGAGATTCTTCCATATTGCATCCAATTTTTAATAGCTGGACTCAAGGTATATTGACTTACAACTAAGTTTGTCTTTATCTTTGTATCTTATGAGCTCTCCAACAAATATCAATTAGTAACCTATATTTCCATTACAAAAGTTTTAAAAAACATAAAAAAGTAAAGTACCCATCAGACCCAATTGAACTTAACTCAAGATATGTACTATAAATTCCCCAGATTAGGATTCTCACAAAAGTAAATAAAAGTTATATGTATGTCTAGTGATGCTATCTCACCAGTAATGTAAACCATTGTATGGTATGGTAAAGCCAGCACAACTTCCAGCCGCTTTACTTTGTCCAAAACTGGGTTACCTAGCTTGTCATTCATGCCTGAGAAACAAACATTTCACAAGCGTTTACCAGAATTTAAATCAGAAAGAAGTTCAGAATAAGAAAACAATCCTGTGCCACTCTTCTGAAGATAAATGCTCTGTGCTCTACTAAATATATAGTGCAGAGGGAAGGACTTTCAGAAATACTTTTAAAGATTATGTTGTTGTAATCTTGTTTAAAATCTCTATTTGACTGCAGGAGAGACTGATGTCACCACACAGGACAGATGTACTCCTGGCACATCTCATCATACTGGTACAATATGATTGGCCCAAGAAAGAATCCATTTTCTGTGAGGTCATTTCAGTCATCCAGAAACAAGGCAGCTTCACTTACAACTCTTTCTTCTCATATGTGCACCGAATCCTTTTTTTAAATAAACAATAGAAATCATGGCTATACTTCCCTCAGTAATTTTACAAATTTATTAAAAGCTTTAAAATTAATATAATTTTTTTTTAGTTTATTGCCTTAACACCTGTTAGAGGTGGATATTTTGGAAGAGTTTGCATTTTTAGAAACAGCCGAAGGTGGCAAAGTGAGCCTTGATATAATGCCCAATAGTACAAAAGCATTGGCCCAGTAAGTTTAATGTCTGCAAATGGAATTTTTAGTTTTATTAAATATACTTTTTTGTTAATGTTTTTTTCTATAATAATTTTCAATGTTTCATTTGATATAAATAGATAATATTAAAAAAAAATATAAAATTTTTTAATCCATTTAATTTGTCAAACATTTGTTTTAGTTTTAATACTTCTTGCCAAGCTGATATTTTGTTTTTGTTTGCAGGCAAAGAACAGTAACTCGTGGTGTGAACAAAGGAGTGAAGGAAGATTTCAAGGCAACCTTGGAGAAACAAGTTGGCTCAGTAACAGATCCCAGTCATGTTGTGCTGCATAGATTTCTTAAAGAAGAAAGAAGTGAGATTTTAAGTCTTTTTGTTTGAAATTAAAGTTATACTATAATTATCCTGAATCCTGTTATTTCTGATTGTTGTTGAATTGATATGTTTACTTTGTGTTGATGATTGAATAAGGTTTCTCAAAATCAACACATTTAGCTGACATAACTGTGATAGTAACCAATGAACTAGTATCTAATCTAAGTTTTGTTTTTAAAATTATTTAAAATTTTCTATTGCATTATTTTCTTAATTAACATAACCTGGTGGACAAAGAAAGTTTTTTACAAGTTTAGATATTTTTTTAAAGGGCAAAGATCAAATTGTGAACAGCTAATACTGATTGTATAACTTTTATGGTGAGGTCACTAACCAGTAAAGATATTGTTACGAATCTCGGTCATAAATGAATGACGTAGTAAGGCATTGACCTCTTAACAAGTGCGTATCAGAGTCCAAAGCGACCAAGGTTTGACCTTTATGCCCTGAGGGCAGTTTAAATAAAATAATTCGTTCAAATCCCGTGGAAATTGGGGGATAATTCTGGATCGTAGTAATTATAGAGAAAGAGGTTAAAATGCGTATTAAGACCCTGTAGAATCTTCGATGATCGTTTTCTTTGTAAAGTCCCGACCTCCTTAAAGTTAGTTCAGTTTAAACGTTTGTAGAGTGAAGTCGCTATATTCATTTGTATATTGTATGCCATTGTATTGAAACTTATGTTGCCATCAGTTGATGAAGTTTATTGATCGTTTATATTGAGTCTACAATTTAAATAAAATTGTTTATTCAACAACTGGAGTTGTTTGATCTATCATTGTTGAGAAAGGTGTTGAAGATAATTATCACGAATATAACTACATTGCTGCATAGACCTGTCAGTCAAGGAACCCCTAGCTTGGGCTACAGATTAGCAGAATCTAGAGACTTCTAATAAAGATACAACTATATTCATTGAATCCGATTTAACGAGTCGTAATAATAGTCATCATATCTAAAGGTCCATAACAGTTTGGGGTCTTCGTCCGGGATAGTTGTATAGTGAAGCATATATTCAAGTTGTGTTGTGTTGTGTGTTGGAGCAGTGACCTACTGAGCAAGCCTAAGAACGCTGAAATTATTCTTCCGATTGGAAAAACGTAAGTTGGAAAAATTTACCACTTTATAAATCTCTTAACTAAAGAATGGAATTTATTGAAAATCCAGAAGAAGAAGTTCTGAAAACTTTACCAATAAAGAAGTTAAAAGAGATCGCTGAGATCTTAAAGATAGAAGTTACTGAGACTACACCATCGAGGACTGTGTTGACACAGCAGATAAAAGATGTGTTGATTGCGAGTGGCAAGTTGAAAGTAGAATCAAGAGCGGAGGGATATCAAGTTGAAGGTCAGATGTCTGAACAGTTGCGATTTCAGCTAGAAATGAAACGGTTTGAGATGGAACAAAAACGTTTGGAAATAGAAGAAAAACGTCTTGAGATGGAAGATAAGAAAAGTCAAAGAGAAAGTCAGGAAAGAATAGAGCTAGCGAAGATAGGAGCTACTAAAAAAGAATCTCATAATGATGTAGAGATGGCCAGATGGAAAAAGCTAGTCCCTACCTACATTGATAAAGAAAGTGAAATAGCTAATTTCTTCCAGACCTTTGAAATTTCTTGCAGAGATTTTAAGTTCCCAGAAGATAAATGGGGAATATTAGTCAGAACAGCTTTTACTCAGGGAAGGGCAAGAGATTGTGTTCTGTTGTTAAAAGAGGAGCATTTAAATGATTATGAAGTCATTAAAGACACTGTACTAAAAGCCTATAACCAAATACCGGAAAGTTATCGGAAAAGGTTCCGTCAGTACACAATGTCCCCTTACCAAACACACTTAGACTTCCTTAGAGCAGAAGAAAAGTTAATGGATCAGTGGATAAAATCCAGAAATATCTCCACATTAAAAGAAATGAAAGATATCATTCTGTTAGAGGATTTTATTAACAAAGTGAGGCCGGATATAAGAATGTATTTATCCGAGCGTGATATCACTGACCCACATAAGGCTGCTGATTTAGCTGAACAGTACACATTGTGTCATAGGACAGCTGATGGAAAGAATTTTAATCGGTCACAACGGCCAGCAGAAAACACACAACAACAACATCGTGAAAAAGAGCATTTTGTGAAACAAAATGATGTTAATAAAAAACCTATCAACAAAAACGTCCAATGTACTTTTTGTAAAAGAACAGGACATAGCATCGAAGACTGTTGGAGTATACGAAGCAACAAAAGACCTAACAAAGTGGTCATGTGTGCAAGCCATAAACCAATACAGAATGTACAAGGAAGCGAAAATACAAACGAACTGAATTCGAAGAAAGATTCTTCTAAACCAGAAAAACTGAGGGTGGATTTGCCTGAGAGCAAAAGTCAGAAGGTAGAGAAATCTACAACTGAAGATAATGAGGATAAATATCCTGATTATAAATACAGAATGGCTACTATTGGATTAATTGTCCAAGTCCACAGAGACGAAAAAGTAGACCAAAGTATTTTTGACTCGAACAAGAGTCTGAAGTCATCGAAAGATGAAACAACACCCGAAAGTCATGGTCAAGGGAAGAATAAAATTGACACAGAGACCCTGTGCAGTTTTCAACCGTTCATTAGTGAAGGTTGTGTGGCCTTACAAAAGGAAGGACCACTGAAGTCCGTAAAAATATTACGAGACACAGGAGCATCATTAACACTGCTGCTTAAAGATGTATTACCATTGAATGATAATACATTGACAGGACAGACTGTCCTATTGAGAGGTTTTGAATGGAAAGAAGAAATACCTCTACATAGGATATACCTCACATCTGACTTGGTGACAGGATATGTGACAGTTGGAGTAATATCAAAACTTCCTGTTGAGGGCATATCTGTTATCCTAGCAAATGATTTGGCGAAAGGGAGGGTGAGACCTGAACTGATTGTGAAGGAAAATCCAGACCCTAGTCCTATTGTGGAGACAGGAAAAGAAAAAGAACTTTATCCTGTAGGTGATGTCATAAAGGGTATGACACCACAGAAAAAGAAAGAAGAAACTATCTCACAGGAAAAGAAAAATAAAGAAGAAATTATCCCACGAGAGAAGAAAGAGGAAGAAGAAGTGGAACGTGATACTACTATTTTCTCCATGAGTGAAGATTGTCCGAAAGGAAATGAACAATCAAAGAAGTCATCACAAAATGAATTGACTGCTGAACAGAAAGTAGACCCAGAGTTGCTACAGTTGCATGAGAAAGCTGTCGACGAGAAAGAAACTCCTACTAATGATGTCTATGAACAGATAGACCACAGCATGAACAAACAACAATGCAAACCTGCAGTTGCCGGTACAGATGAAGATTTGAGGAGCATCACTGAAGAAACGAGTGCGGAGAGCTGGACCGAAACTATCAAAAGCTATGGGTTACCACAATCCATACCGACAGATCGAAGGACCAACTTCGCCCCGGAACTCTTCAATCCAGTCCTAAAGAACTTATGCCTGGATCATGAGGTGACAACTGAATCCCATCCGGAAAGTCGAGGAGCCTATGGACCAATCTTTGGACCCACTGTCCAAGGACCACTCAAAATACTTCAAGAGGAATGGCCGACCGAATTGGACCTCCTTGGGCTGAGCAAGTACCTAGATAAGTACATATATTTTTTGTCTGACATAACTGTGTTTGTTAGAAAAAAATTGTACACTGCTCACATGCAGATGCCATTGTTGTGTGATGAAAGAAAGGCAAAAATATTATATCATTTGAAAATGATAAAGCCTTACCTTCTGAAAACAATTGGAATAAGCTTGATGTTGTTAACATTGTTACTCTTATTTGTAAAATTTATGCCTGGAGTACAGGATGAATTGAATGACAAATTCACTGATAGTTAGTTACCAAACTTACTATTTTAAAACTAAATCCCTTACTTGTGAAGAAAAAGGAATGAGTAAAAGTATTGTTAGAGTAAATATCATTATAGTGTGATATTTCTAAACAAACTTGTTAGGTTGAGCATTAAAAATAATTGCTATAAGAGAAAAAGATCAGTTTTATCCGCAGAATTGGTTTCTAAATCAGAGGACATTATAAATGTGGACTGATTATAAGATATGTTTGAGAATCTCTGGAAATGATAATTGAAACATTTGGCAGAGAGGATAATCTGATTGATAAAGATGTAAATGATTTTAAGAAAAGAGAATTTTCTATCACTAAAGTATTGAGAAATGTTTTATGATTGTACTATGGAAATTTATTTTATCATGTACTGTTGTTGAAATATTGCACTGAGTCAAGATGCAAATTTCTTCTATGTGAATTTATTCATTTGTTCTATTATCACTGAATGTATGATAATGAAGGGTAAAAATAGTTGCTGCAAGACAGAACTATGACTAACAAGAATTCCAAGAAATGTATTATATATGATTTTTCACTTTTAGGATACTGTTACATGAAAAGCAGACCAAAAGTAGAAACTAATAAAACTTTGTAATCCTTAGGTTGTAAAAATTTAGGATGTGCCACTGACTTGACACTGTAAACCAGAATGGTTGAGAATTTCATGGTTGAAAATTTATAATGTTGACATACCAATGTTCAACAAATGTATTATTAATTAAGGATTTCATGTCAAGATTGTAAAACTAATCTATTTTTTTTCTGTATGAGTTAAAATAGATTGAATGAATTGTATTGACAAGCAAAAGATTGGGTAGACCTGAACACTGTGAAAGTAACAGGAGAACCAATGAATAAAACCTTTTATGGAATGGAAAAGAGCAATGTATTCCAACCTTACTGACTGAAAAGCTTGGAGATGGAACTAACCATTCAGACCAGCAGTTTGTTTTGTACATAAATTGTTACATTGATTTCGCTCTGAAAAAAATTAATAGTAGCCTATGCTTAACTCTTTTCTACTTCAATAATATTGTATTTGAAATGTCTTTGATGTAATCTAAAGAAAATAAGTACTTACTGTGTAGTACTAAGATTGTATGAAGATAATATAATCTGCTTTGATTGATAGTTAATTAAGTAAATTAACCAAATTTGTTTCAAGTAAATCCATGTCTGCATGAAAGATAGAATTTTTCAATGTGAACTCTTTTAAAAAGAAAATAATGACGTCAAAAGGTCATGGTAAAATGAGAAATTGAATTATTTTTAATGAAATTGTCTATAAACTATTTTAATTCGTGAACAGACTATGTTTAATGTTATTAAAATAACATAAATGAATTTGATTTTGAGATGATAGATGTTAAAGAATGCTCATTTAATACGATAACTATTTAATCGCGTAGCAATTTTATTTGACCTCGGCTGTGATGAGGTAAAAATTTGCATAGGCCATGTAAACATTGTTAGAATCAATAGGGAATGAGAGAGTGATCGCAAGGAAGAGGGAGAGAAAGAAAAAAGAATACTGACCTAGAAATTTTGGGTTTTGACACAGACAGTATTGTTTAAAGTCTAATGTGTTAGTCGGCCTACCAGCATGTAAAAAAAAAAAAAAAAAAAAAATACTGTCTACACGAGCAATAAATTTTGTGTTGTAATTGAGTAGGCCTAGCATGTGTTCTATCAGACCGTTTGTTTTTTTTTTCTCCTTATAAAAAAATAAGTCGTGTCTGGATAGACATTAAGTGATTTTTTCTTTTGTTGTTTGATTACAAATGTAAAAGATATTAGTTTATAATTAAATGGACGAGAGAGTTTTTATTACAGTGGAATGTTCAATGTAATAGAAATTATTAACTTGTAGTATATTATATCTATTAAGAATGATTATGTATTTTTCTTGTATACAAGATTTAGATAAACAATTTAATTGTCCATTGTTTTGAATTAAAAATTGAATGATTGAATGACTATAGTTAAGCCATTTGATAAGATGAATTTATATTGCATATATTATTATGTTATTGTTATCAGTTCGATTGAATTATTGGGATCGCCAATTGAACTGTATTGTTTTTCCCGGAATATTTTCTTTTATAATTATTCCTTAAAATTAACATTTTTCGTATGGTTAAAATGTAAAGGAAATAATTATAAAGCTTTAGAAGGGGGGGGATGTTACGAATCTCGGTCATAAATGAATGACGTAGTAAGGCATTGACCTCTTAACAAGTGCGTATCAGAGTCCAAAGCGACCAAGGTTTGACCTTTATGCCCTGAGGGCAGTTTAAATAAAATAATTCGTTCAAATCCCGTGGAAATTGGGGGATAATTCTGGATCGTAGTAATTATAGAGAAAGAGGTTAAAATGCGTATTAAGACCCTGTAGAATCTTCGATGATCGTTTTCTTTGTAAAGTCCCGACCTCCTTAAAGTTAGTTCAGTTTAAACGTTTGTAGAGTGAAGTCGCTATATTCATTTGTATATTGTATGCCATTGTATTGAAACTTATGTTGCCATCAGTTGATGAAGTTTATTGATCGTTTATATTGAGTCTACAATTTAAATAAAATTGTTTATTCAACAACTGGAGTTGTTTGATCTATCATTGTTGAGAAAGGTGTTGAAGATAATTATCACGAATATAACTACATTGCTGCATAGACCTGTCAGTCAAGGAACCCCTAGCTTGGGCTACAGATTAGCAGAATCTAGAGACTTCTAATAAAGATACAACTATATTCATTGAATCCGATTTAACGAGTCGTAATAATAGTCATCATATCTAAAGGTCCATAACAATATAATAAAAATAAAACATTAAAGTTAACAAAAGAATAAAACAATGGATGAAAAGAAAAAACAAATTTTATTTTAGTTTTGCTAGATATGTTTTCACATTTGTAGAACATTGTCCAAAAATTAAATATTTATTCACCACATCTGTTGGTGAGTGCTGACAAAGAGTAGGTTTTTTAAAGAAAAATTTATGAAAATTGCAAACTCAACTTCCTTGAGAAAACAAAATCTATTGAATCCTATTCTAAGAAGTAAAGATTTCCAATCTATGAAACTTTATTGTTGTATCCTGTAACAAAGTCTTTGTAATAAAAGTTTTCCAAGTGCATTCTAGAAAAGATCTCATTATTCAGTCTCCACCACACCCTGAATTGGAAACATGTTCACGACTTTTGTTACCGCTGTAGGTTGGTCTCGAGTGCTCACTGCTTTGTAACCTCAAGTCCCGCGGTGGTGAGTCATGATCCCGACTGCCTGACATGACCTTTTCAGAGTCCATCACATTGGTCAGGCTGCCTACAGGGCGGCTGTTATGTCTTTTCCTTACTAAGCCTATCATTTGCCTTTCTGTTATGAAAAATTTATAAGAAATGTCATTTTAAAATATCTATTATAATCCATGGAAATGATTCAATTATTTATACAAAGAACACAAGTTTTGTTTTAATAATTAATAAGTAAGATTTTTTTCTGACTGAAACATATTTTCACTTCATCTTGTGTAAGTTATGCAGGAACTGTTTATGAGTACTAACAAACAATTTGGGTTCACTCCCTTTTAAAGAGCCATTGGCCATTGTTTCCCCTTCAGTGGAAAAATAGATTATTTAAATCTCAAGGGAGATAAGTCAACATCTCTTGTGTAAACATGTGCCAATTAAGAACAATAAATGGCTTAGCTATTGACTTCCTATCTTTTCCATAACACAAAGTAAACTTGAGATCAATTTATTTCCATTATTTATTTATTTCCCAATTTATTTAGGGCATACAGCCACAAGATCTCCAGCGTTAGTAATGAAAGTGCTTGTACTAAAAGAATCATGTCATTCCTTCCAATGTTCCCTGGGACCATAACCTAAAGTGAAATGAGCTTTGGACCTCAGCTCTTATAAAGCCCAAATAGTTGTCACTGGGCTCTATATACTATATATATATAAACTGGAGTGAGCATGCCCTCTAAGATACCAATAACTGATTGGAAGAAAAAGGTGCTGTCTTGTGTTGTTGGAAGTCAATGTAAATTAAGTGATTGTCAAAAACCTGTAACTCTGGAGCTCTTCAGACTTATTTTTAATTAAGATTCACCAAATTGTCAACTGGAATATTTCCCATAAGGAAGGTATAAAGAAAGCCTAGTAGGAATGTATTCTTTACTAAATCCATACAAAAATGCAGACAAGCAGTAAGGAACTCATCATATAAATGCAGATGCAGCTTTAACTACCTAACTCCAACTCAGTTAACAGAAGATTGACTTTCGACAACACAAGATGGTAATTATTTTTCTAATAATAAAAAGAGCCCATGTGCTATCCATTTTATATATAGCTCAGTGAGTTAAGTCAGTATATACAGACATGAATACCAGTATATTTACCTGATCCAAGTAACCCTGTAGAGGACTCCAGGTGGCTTAGAAAATTATGTCCACTAGAAAAAGAGTTCATTGGCTTGGAATCTGTTTTGACCAAATATCCGTCATCATCTGTGCCATTCTGATATTTACATGCATAAATAATACAGATTAGTATTTCTTATAACATCAAATAGTCAAGCTAAGTTTGCTACAATACTACAATTGAATTATTGAATAGCTGGCATTCAGTTTTTCATGATGAGCTGATACTAAAAGATAAACTTAGGGATGATTAAAAGAAATGCATTACAGCTAGTGGAGGCCTGATGTGTGCAGCTTCAGCATCCCCACACAGTGAGAAGACATGTTTTGCATCTGTCATTGTCAAACTGCTGGAGGTTATAGTCAAGCTGTGAGGCTCAATGAAACTGTCATCTGCAAAATCACAGGAGGTGGACGGAGTCTCTGTGCACTCTTCCAATCTTTAACAAAAGCATGGACCAAGAAATGTCAAACATATACTACTAGTTTTCTACATATATTCATCGGCAAGATTTTTTTTTTAATTAACAGAATCATCAAACAGTTTTTTGTATCAACTAAACAGTACAATTAGACTAAACAGAGGCTGATTTGAAACTACTTTTAAGAAGTATAAAACTGCTAATATTTTTTCTTATTTTCTAATACTAATAGGCCTATGTCAGGGGTCCGCAACCTTTTGCTTATAGTGTGCCAAACTAGGATTTTTTAATCATTCAGTGTGCCAACAGCTTGAAAGTCAAACTGCTTAACTATATTATTTTTATAAGTAAATCTATTTAGTGCCGTAGCAAGACTAAGATCAAAATATATTCAATGCACTAAATACTACTGTTAATTGGAAGAGATATTTAGTAATTATACAAACTGGGTAGTTATGGTAATGTTTAAAAATGTACATATACATTCTTTAGTCATATAATATTTATATAATTTTCAACTATCTTTTGTAATTTGATCATTTTAGTCTTATGCATTGTAAGCCATTTTTTTCTAAAAAAAAGACAACAAAAAAGAAACATTAGAAATATTAATGTAAAGAAAACGGGTTAATTATCTCCCTTAAATTAAATTCTCAAAATTTTCTGCTAGTGATGCCAAACGAGTTAATTGTTTTAATATACTAGTACTAGTGTACTTCTGAAAATGCTCATCTATATTAATTTGCCTTAAATGAGGGAAAGAGTTAAATGTTTTGGAATTGATTTCAAGGAAAGATATATCCAGTTTCAATGCAAATCCATTCCAGTAGCCAAACACTTCAATTGCTTTTTGACCCTATCTTGTAAATGGAAGCTTAACTCACTGAAACATGTCGCCATGTCATTCAGAAACATCGACTTCAACAGTCAGTTCTCCTCATTCAATACCGGATTTTTTTTTTACATTAAGATACACCTTAATTGCTTCCAGACAAGAAACGAATCTATCCAAGACTTTACCTATACTGGTACTAGGTATCACTTTATTCTAGAAGAGACTTGAGAGAAACTATAAAATTGACTATCTTAACAATAGATTCAATCACAGATCGCAAGTCCAACGATGAGAGCTTTGCATACAAACATTCCTGAACTAAAACAGTCGATGTCCAGTGTGATTCCTATGTAGTTCGCCATGCAGCACCACTAATTATGCTGACATACGTTGTTTCCACTTGTGTTAAACAATATTATTGGAGGTCTCTCGAGTGCCACTGAAAATCGTTCTGCCTGCCAAGTCTGGCAAGCGTGCCTAAGGTTGCCGACCCCTGGCCTATGTCATGTAAACTAAACAAGAAGTTAGATGACACTGAAGGAATTTACGCCTCACCTCAATAAAGAGTCCAGCTGAGCCACTAGTTTTGGGTCAGTGACAGGGTCTGTGGCTAAGTTTACTTTTCTTGGACACCTGTGTAGTCCTTTACCCTTGCCTTCATTTTCTTCAAACATTTTGTCTCCACCACCTTTTCCATCGTCGTCTTTATTGGGATCTTCCTGTCATGCATACAATTAAAGTAATGACATACTTTCTTATTAAACCTTTATTTACATGCTGTGATATAAACTCTTATAAACCTCAACTGAAATGCAGTAATAAATTAAAGCTTGCTAACTTGCACTGTAATAAAGCATTAAGTTATAACTTAGAAATAGAGAACAATTATCCTAACAAAGTAGTAAGAGAACACATTTCAGATTTATTATACAATTACAAACGTGTACATTCTTTCTTCTTGATTGGCTTCTGGACATGGAATGGGTTCCTTAAACTTATCAAGAAAACCAACTGTTCAGCTTGATTAGAAACCTTTATCAAAATGCAGGATTACTTGTTATTATAATAAAATTAAATCTTAAAAACCTCAAGTGTTAAGTCCATCTTGGCTTTGGCAATCCTTGGTAAAATGGTGGTAGCCCCAGTGAGTCTGTTGATTTTATTCTGATAGGTGGTTAGCTCCTCCATCATCTTCAGGTTGTCCTCATGGTCAAAGTTGAGGGATGCATTGAAGGAATACATTCTCAAAGTGTTCTTTATAACCTATTTATGGGGAGAATAAAAGCATTTTAGAATTAACAATGTTCGGCAGTTTTCTATTATCCTTTTTTTAAGCCAATCTCACATTTTGAAGATCTTAGAGTAAATATATTTTGTTTAGTTGGTATGTGGATAACAGTTGCTCCATGCCTAACTTGTTTTATTGCTAGTTAAAAACCTGGCATTCATTAGACACCAACATTTCTCCAGGAAGGAAAAGTACAGAAAAATCTATACAAAAAATTGCTTGCAGATAATAACCAGATTGTTTCTAATGTAAAGTTTCCTTAATAAAAAACCAATTAGTCCCTCATGAAGTGTTTAAGAATTATTTAAAAGCAAAAGAAGGCAGAAAGAAAAATGCCATTGTTTCTACCTGAGCTTCCATATGTCTTTGCTTCTGAGATAAATTGAGATAGTCAAGAATATTTTCACCTTTCTCTCTAACTTCATCTAAACATGGCTCTATAAAATATCAAAATCAAAAGATAATAAAGTCTCTTTTTTTATCAACATATTAATAATAGGCTTTAAAAAACTAGTATTACATTAGTCTATATGATTTTACCTTTTACCACATAGTGTTACCCTTTAACTCTGTGGTGTTACAATCGTCTATATGGTTTTACCTTTGACTACATTGTTTTACTTTTGTCAAAGTGGTGTTACCTTTTGTCTATGTGGTAATATCTATGGCTATATGATGTTACCTTTGTATAATAAGGTATTACTTTTATCTCTATGGTGTTACCTTCTCTATGCTTATCTATTTAACATAATAAATGAAAGTCATTCAATTTGTTGTGATTCTAACTTTTTTTTCTTCTTGAATTCAATTTTAATAATTTAATTTTGGCTTTGTCAGCATTTTATATACAAGAGAAGGAAGACTAAGTTTTATTAATAGCTCTGTCTTTTACTTTTATGCTATATTTGGATATCTCATCAAATGCAATGCAAAGTTGTTGTTTTTTAAAGAAAAAGTTAAGCTATTGATTCATTAAGAAGAAATGTTTCTACCTGACAGACATATTGAAATCTTATTTCGTTTCATGTCAGAAAACAAATCCAGTTCTTTCACATAGTATTCTCTGTCTCTTTCATAATTCTCAAATAGTGTGGTTATCTTCTCCTGTTGCACACAAGTGTAAACAGAAATGTTATGACTAAACATTTTTTACTGACTACTATAAACATGAGCATTGTAACAAAAAAAAGTATTGCTGTAAATATTTCTTGTTTTTCAAACCTTAAAACTATTCACTTTACCATTAACCATATTCCTCTTGTTGTGTATGTTAAACTGTATGAGCATTATTCACTTATAAGTTGTTGTTTTTTCTTAAACAATTCTAACTCTTTATTCATGACTCTCACTATATTATTACTTAAGGATTCAATACACAATACGTGAGAAACCAGCTATATATAGTTATTATATATTACATAGACTAAAAAAATTATTCCATTTATTCATCTGCTATTTGTTACCATTTCTTTAAAAGTGTCTCTGTCTATCTGACAAACTCTGATGTTAGCAATACGAATGAGATTGTTCGTTTGCTTCAAGTTTTCTTCTGCTTCATCTGAAAAGAAAACAACGTAATTTTGAAAAACAATAAAATAATATCGCTATGGTAATGTGATTTCATTGTTAATGTTGAGATTTGTGTAGATTTTACACTAATTACTATTTTGTTAACGAATTCAATGTTAATATTAAGAGACGCTCTCGAGCTGATAATCTATTACTTTACTTTCATAACTACTATTCTATATAAGTAATAAAACCATTTTGATAATTTTAATTTTATAAATGAAATATAAGCTGATGAATTTAATAACATTGACATCTAGTAAAAAGGTACATGTATAGGTTCCACCATGACAGGTGTACCCTGATCTTGATTGAGAGTAAGAAAAAGTAACTTAGCTATTTCCATAATAACATTCAATTAAGATTTATGTGCTAGTATGTTAGATGATTAGTTAGTAGTGTAAAAACCAACATTTAAAAAGGGAGAAAAAAACAACATAAGTATGACAAAAAAACACTTGTTTCACTGTAGTACTCAGACTGCTCCAGGTAAAAAAGTATCCCTTCAGACTGATGTATTTATATGACAAAAGAAGCAGCATTCACAAGTTTCTGTGGCCACACCATAAAAAGGGGGCACCTTTCACCAGGATTCAAACCCAATACCTTCACTATGACAGCTGATTGCACTGCTGCTAGGCCACCATGCCCCACTGGCAGTACATCATGAAGTATTGGTTTTGATCTCCTGCTACTCTTCTAAGAATATAACTTACCCCTGAAACACTTGGCACTAGCTTCATTGTTGTATTTCTCTATGCTGCTAAATGACTCATCTAGTTTTCTCTCAAGAGCATTGTATCCTATTCGACAGTTAAGCTCATGACCTTTTTCAATGAGAGTATCTGTTTGAGGTTTCCAGAAGAAACAAAAAGTATTACAGAGTAATGATTAAATAGCAGTATAAAACAAACATTTTCTGCAGTAAATTTCCTGACACTGCTCATAACATGACTATTTCATCTTTTAATACTAAGTTAAGTTAATGTAACACCAATCCAAAAGGAATTTGTAACTTAATAATGCAAGGAAAATGACAATTTTAAGCTTAAGCAAACTTCTGTAAAAAAAAAAAGGTATGTGTATATATATGTGAAGCCGGCTGGTCCAGCGGTTAGTTCACCGGCCTGTCAACCAAAAACCAACGGACAGGTCGTGGGTTCTATCCCTGCCACCGACGGATCCCTGTCACCCTGCAGGAGTTTTGGGCCTAGTGGACGTAATAATCTTCTATCTAGAAGGAACGTCTGTAAACTTATAAGATATATATGTAAGATCTTTATTTCATGAACACCTAAACACCTAAACTTATATAATTGTAAAACAGGTAGATAGTCCTATAGCAGGAATCATTTCAGGGATGGGAGGAGGAGGAGGCATTCATTCACTGACCTATATATAATAATTGTTTTATTTGGAACTCAGCTTATATGGTAAAAGAAAAACTGGGAAAGAACCCCCCCCCCCTCACAAACACATACACCCATCCTCCTCCCCTGCTTTACCCACAGGAAGTGACATTGTAGTTTTCATTGACAAAAAAAAGGCAAATATATTCATTGCATACACTAACCTCTTTCTGTTAAATATTCTTGGCGTTTGGCTTCAAGGATGTCCATTTCTCTGTCTAATACTACAGATTCATTATTTAACGCATTCATAAATACATCCATTCCTTGCATAGCATATTTGTAGTTCTCTAATACCTGGTGGCAATAGAAATCAAGTGTATTTGTATAATGGTTGACATTTTTTCATAAAGCTAGACCCCAAGCGGGCACACCACGTAGTATCAAATTAATACTATCAATGGTGAAAAAATGTGGAAACCTTTTTTTTTTTCAACGTTGATGCAACGTGGCGTGCCCGCTGGGATTATAAGTGAACACAATTTTATATGTTTTGTCATTGTGTATTCTATTTTCATATTGTAGTTTTTTAATTGTGTGTTTTATTAATTGTCTCTGTTTTTGTTTTGGTAGACCTTATAATATCATACTTGTAGTTTTCATACATTAACATTGTCTTAATTAGTATGCCTATATTTATAACTAGTAGGCCTATAATTAAGAAACCAATCAATTAATTAGAGCTAGTATGTCTATTATATGAAGAATGAATTATTTTAATAGGCCTATCCCATAAGGAAAAAAAAGACCTATGCCCCCATTTACTTAAAATAAAAGGTTTCTTTAAAAGTCAATCAAAGAACAGCCTGAATTCTAACCTCCCACATGCCACACTTCAGTGTTTCATTATCTTCAGAAGATCTAGGCTCAGCTTCTATCTCATTTATCAACTGTTGCATGTGTTCTGTCATTTCAGCAAAAGTTGACAACAGTTTCTGATGAAATGATGAATTTAGAGAATCTAGAGTGTTTAGGTCAAGTTGACTTAGCCTAGAGTCCATTTTTTCCCCCAGTTTTGATCTCTGAATAGGATTAGAAAATAACAAACATTTAAGGCTCAGGATTGTCAATCAATCACAATTCATACAAGAAACTTCTTCTTCTGAGAAACAAAATCTGCCCTGTTTGTGTAGGCCTCTTATTAGGCTTCTTATAATATTAGCACAAAGTCTAGTATAATGTGTGTGAATAATGAATAACCTTATAATTATCTAGGTCAGTGTTCTTCAATATTTAAAACAACTTTAGATATGGTTTCGATCTAGAGACATATGGCGTTAGAAAGTGTCCGTTTTACTAACTCACTAACCTTAATAATGATAGACTATTGCTATTGCACGGTAGCCTACTTGTCTCATAAATAGTCATAAAGAGCCAAAACTATAGGCCTAAGGCTATAATAAGGTCAAATTAAAATCACCAATCATCAGTCAGAGTGTATCTAGGAGTTATACAGAATCGTGTAAGCAGACGTATAGGCCTCGATGTCCCACGACAGTGGCGTAGGCTATAATTATAATATAGCATAGGCCTACTTAGAAAATTGTTAGTTATAAGTAGCCTGCTATTGTAGTTGATACTATTTGACAGTTAGGCCTAGCCAAGTTCCACAACTCATCACAACTGCACAAAAAAGCTTAAAGTTAAAGTAATGGTACGTAACATAGGCTATGCAGGCTATGCTCAATTAATACACAAGTTAACAAGAATCATTATTAGTATTAAATACGGCATGATGTTGTCTATTTCCACGGTATATTAACTACAAAAATGAACATGTCATACACATTCTACGTGAATCATACATCATGTACATAGACATCTCGCATACACCAGGATAACACGGGTGTTCAAACGGTGTTGGCATCATTGAACTGATTGGATTGTGTTGCTCGTTGTCAAGTTAATACAAGATGACAAAGTTTTTGGGGTCAAAGTAAAGTGTAGACTAATGCCTTGCATTTAATGTATAATTGACCAAACATTTGATAAAGTGTTCCTAATAGTGTACCTGATTGAGGTTCAATGGTGTATTTGTATCTAAAATCAGTAGAATTCGCTCTTGAACGTGGACACATCTTGTCCTTGATTTGAAAACTGAAAAGAGTTCAGTGAAAACCACTTGTTTCCGGAATTTCCCCAAAAATAAAAAATAAAGTGCGTAAAATTGTTGAATTCTGAAAAATAATATTCAAAAATCAATATTTGTATTGATTAATGGGAGATATGGGTAGGCTAATGGGAGAGAAGGAACACGATTAAGCAGAGTAGGCCCCTACATTAAAATGTGTGTGCACCAACAAACTAAACGAACATGTTACAGCCACGACACGATTAAAAAGTGTGGTTAAAGGGCAAGTATTCGCGAATAGAACAATGACAATGCATGCCGAGGGGGGATGGGTCTTCTTCTTCATTGTAGGCTACTGTAGAGAGTTATAGAGACCCCGTTAGACCCGAGAGAAAATTCCACAATTTAATAGGGAAATCTGATTGCAATTATCTTATTTTATACGTTTACAGACGTTCCTTCTAGGTAGAAGATTAATACGTCCACTAGGGCAAAAACTCCTGCAGGGCGACAGGGATCCGTCAGTGGCAGGGATAGAACCCGCGACCTGTCAGTTGTCTTTGGTTGACAGTCCGGTGAACTAACCGCTGGACCAGCCGGCTTCACAATTGTGCATAGGCCTATTACTACTCATACTATTTTATAACATACACGCAAGAGTAATAAACTGACGAAGAACTTTCATTTGAGGTATAATCTAGTCCAACCATTCAGTTATGATTTGAAAGTCGGCACAGAAGTGGCGCAGTGATGAAGGCTTGGTCCAGTGAGTTCCACAGTCTAATGGCTGACGGAAAAAAATATATTTGTAAACGTCAGTGCGTGCGTGTGGAACACGCAGTTTAAGAAGAACTTAAAAACTCATTATTTCAATATTTATCTCAATTAACATGCTTTAGAGCCCCACTGTCTTACTTATGTGTTACTTATATGTTAGGTCGGTTATTTTGTTTTAGTTGTTTGATTTGTTCTATGTTTGTAAAGTTTTGAATAATCATTTAGTTGTTTTTCTTATCTCTTGGCCTATAGATTGTATCTGTGTTCTTTAATTGTTATGTTAAATGCGCTCTGGACTTACAGTATGTTTGTTGGCAGCGCTATACAAATATCATCATTATTATTATTATTAAGCTGATGACCTCTTGTAGAGCGGGACACTTGTTGGATGCGACCTGGCTGTGTGGACTGTGGGTTAAAAAAGAACGTGCCAAAAAAACGAAATGGATGGAGAACAATATGGCAGATTTCAAAGGGAGGTAGCAACAGCAAGTTGAGTAAGCAAATTCTGAGCTCCGCGCACAGTTTTATCATTGTATCTAATTATTAGCAATAGGGTAGTTGAAACTAAAAATTAGTAAAATTATATAGGCTTAATTCGATGTTTAACATTCTCATTTTATGAACAAAACCGCTGTTTTAAATGATGTAAATTTACTGGTTTTCCTGATTTGTTAAGACAACTAACATATGCGCAATTTCATTAATAAATGGAAAATCAAAGCTTAAAATCGTCATGAAGTATTATTCTAATAAATTAATACAAGATAAACCAGAAAAGAAATATTTTAACGTTATAATTATGTGATTATAACAATGTGATATCTATTTAATCTTGTGAGCACAATTACCTACCCTTACTACAACAATTAACTCACTTCCATGCTATGTTAATGTCAACACTAGAACAATGTGTGCATTAGAGATATTATTTATGTTATATTAAAACTGAGGAAATGTCATTATATATTTGAAAAAAAGGTTATTGTGAGATGTATTTAATGTTTTATGCAAATGATGCAAGTGTATGTGTTGATCTGATGTTACACAAAAATAAATATTCCGCTACATTAGTCTACTACCACACGTTTGTCAACTAATAAGAAGTTTATAAAAATGAATTACTAAACTAAAATTTATATCTTGTTTATTTAGATTCAGTGTTTAGCTAATCTAATAATTGCTAAGTGTTTGTACCAGTATAGTGATTTTAGCTAATCTAATAATTGCTAAGTGTTTGTACCAGTATAGTGATTTTAACTTAGAGGATAAAAATACAGTTACTGATAACTAGACTGATTTTTTTTCATATTCTATCCATAACATATTACATGTACTTGTATTAATTAGGTTCAGCATTGGGTTTAACACTAGACCATATCTTACAAAAATTAATATTCAAATATAATTATACATTATAATTAAGTGCTTAATTAAAAACTTAATCTGATAAACAGCAACATTGATACACACACACAAATACACATACAAGGTTCAAATATACAAACGTTAAAGCCAGAAAAAACAATGTGTAAGCTTATAATACATTTTTATTTCAGTGGTAACATTAAAGAAACAAATAGTTTCAATCATCAAAACCTTGCTCTGGGTGTAATTTTCAGTCCGATTACGTTTTGTGGCGAGGGAAAAACGGTGGGGTGTCTTATTCCAAGTTATATTTCCATCGCCTTATCTGACCCATGATGGCTAGAAATATTTTTGCACAGGTCCTAAAATAAAAATCTAAGCCCAGCCAAAATCAATGATAACATATAATTAAGGTTACAGAAGTTATGCAATGGTCAGTTGCAACGTTGGGCAGAAAAAAAAAAATAGGACAAAGCAGGGCGTGGTGACATAAAGCTGTTTAGCTTTTATTCTTTCGGGTCAAGTAAGTCATCGCATAAAGCTCTTGAACCACTTGCTAGCAAAATATAAATATGTAATTATCCAGACTGACCAAAAAATGCAATAGATGTATAAAGCTAAATTTAGTGTAAGCAATGGTGAATAGAGGAAAATAAAACTACGGGTATATACAGATGTGTTGTTGAAATCAAAGCTTTAAATATAACGATAACATTTCATCCTCAATTCAACATCAATAAACATATTTTCTAAACAATTATTTCTTTCATTTAAAAAAAAACAACTTCTCCCTCAAAGCTGTAGACCTTTACATGGCATCACAAATAGATATGTAACATGAAAAAACATTAACAAGGCAAAGTCCATTTTTTTTTCTAATAACTTTGTAAGTTTCAACTTTTTAAACAGTTCAACACAGGAACATCAAATTATGTACAATAATACCTCACTAAATAAGCTTAGTTAAAAAAAAAATGAAATTATAAAAATAAAACAAATGATTTTTTGAAGCTGGTATCTCCTATGTATGTTCCTTTGTTAACTGGCCACACTATTCTCTCATAACATTGTTACAATATTAATCATCATAGGAGGAAAGTAAAAAAAAATGTTTTTCAGATTGTGGCTTTATTGATACCGAAATCACCAACTCAATCCACCAGTAAAACATCACAAAAATGCTGGGTTTCAATATTTATTAATATACTATAAGTAGAAATGTAGATTTATCTTTTCTCTTTCTCAATTTGCTTATTAACCTGCAATCAATTTCTCTACAAATGTAGTTATTGTTTTTTTAACACATTTAAGTGAAACCCACAATATGCTCTTGAGATAAAAAATAAAGATTTATGTAAATAAGGGAGAGAACAAATTTCATTGGTGTGTCAGGTTCATGATATGACTCAAGTAGACTACATATGTCAGCGTACATTTAGTTCTACCTACAACATAACAACTATGAAAAAAAAAAAAAACTAGGTATGAACATAAAAAATTCACTACAACACAAACTTTCTGTGGCATCATAGAGAATTAAAAAAATTAATCATACATTTTAAATTAAAACACTACTCAACATAATGCTTCTCCCCCCCACCTTAATCATTAATCAATCTGCGACTTTAAAATACTTCATTAATTTAATGAAACAATAAAAATATATGATTCATTATCAAAAGATAAACTGATTGACATTAAATATGAACATTTCTTGAGTTTGAACGCTAAGTACTGAAAAGTAAAATATTCTTTTTCAGATCTTGTTTGTCCATGGGACAAGAGGAGAACAGGATTTTGTGTTAATGGCATACCAGACAAAGACATCACAAGGCCAGCACAATGCACAACCCCCTTAAATTTTACAGCTTCTAATTTCTTGGTGGACCCAGGGACAACCTACAGGCCCATGGAAAAATTCATGGGCTCGACCTGGATTGGCGTCCAAGTTGGGGAACACTCAGTACTCAAGGAATATGTTAACTAAAGAATAAAGACCAGTGTGACAGGTGGTTTCATGGAAACTCAATACACAATTTAGACACACACAAACAACAACAAAAATCAAATATAAGTTGGTCCAAAATTTAGCAATTTTTTCTGCTGACAACAATGTGCAGGTTGTAAAAATGCTGACTTATACTTACACACAGGGAACATAACTAAAACTAAAGAAGGTTTTAGACTTAATGAACTTCTGGTGTACAAGTCTTGTATTGGTGAGAAACATTTCATGGGCTAAAGGCTAAGCAAATGCAAACCACATATAATGTGTAAAATATTGTGTTACACAGTCAATAGAGTCACCATTTTTAATTGTAAACAAACAATTCAGCATGATGAAAATACAATCAATAACTAATTATCAACAATAATAATTCCATTTAACAAATCAGATAACAAACTAAAAATATTGAGATAAATAAATAATAAAACTAATTACAATAGAATATACAAGCCTACAGTTATTATGCATGCAATAAATAAAAAAGGTGTGAATGGAATAAAACTTTGTGCACTAAAAATTGTAAATAAAATGATAAAAATCTAGGATATCAGAATTTGTTCTTTTGTTGTTGTATAACTTGCTAACAAACTTTCTTGCTAAAAGCATATTTGATCAACTTTTCAAGATTATTATTACAGTACTTAACAATTACTTTTTTTGAAACTATAGAAACTGTTCTTTCATCATTTAACTACGGGAGATTTTTTTATAAAAATATTTCTTTTAATGATGTTGATGTGATAACTTCAGTTGTTAAATGTATGAATTTGTTTGGTAACTAAGGGGTTAAATCATAGTTTAAATTACATTTACATAAAACATAGGTTTAAAAACCTATAACTATAACTACATTTTTAAGAGTGAGTTCTCAAGTTTAAATTTGGTATTGTCACAAATGTCTATAATTTTGCTTACATTGAATGCTACAGCTAAACCTGATAATTAATTAACTCTAGCCATATCTCTGATAAAAAATTTTTACAAATAAATTTCTATCCTGCTGAGCCAAAATGTGTCATTCAAAAACAAAAGCAACAACAAACGGTCAGGGTAATACAGTTAAAAAGATAGATACATACATAAACAAAAATATTTTGTTATTAAATACAAAGATGTGAAATCACTTGAAAGCACTTTGATTTTTTTGGAAAAACACAATAGAGGAAACAATAAAGTCAAATTACTGATCCACATTATAGTGTTATTTTACACTTGTAGATCAGCACTGATACATGCAAAGCCCTTTAAAAAAATTGCTTATATAAAGCCTAATCATTTGGCTTATTTCTAACTGAAGCATCAGGGTCAATGAAGCGTTTCCACTTAGATCACTTAGAACATCTATTTGTAATGCAGTTTGTATTGGATCATACAGAAACTGGTCTTCAAGATGAAATCTTTAAGTCACCTTTATGAACCATTGCTATAACTAAAAATATTCATTAAATTATTGATGTCCTTTGTTCCCTTCCCCTCCACACACTTGACCAGTGCTGAGAGAGAGAAAGCGAGAAGATAGTACGGTATCAATAATTTTAGCTAACAAGAAAAGATAACTAAATATGACATTTTTTTCATCAACAGTTAAAAAAAAAATCTACATCAGGCTAACATCAACAAAATAAGAAACAGAACCGGTATGAGCTTTTGTTACTTGGAGAGTGACTATAAATACATCCTAGAAATACCGGTATCATCCAGGTAAGCAAGTCAGATTAGTTCAGATTTTTACACCACACTTTACACTTCTCTATTAATTGATAAAAAAAATCACAACTAAGGACTTTATTGAACATGAAATAAAATGTTGAAAACAAAAATAAAACCAAAAAAAAACATACAAGGGAAAGTACTCTTTTCTACAATTTAAGTTTCATTACTCAATAGATTTTATATAGATTAAGCCAAATTGACATGTATATAAAAAGGTCAAACTACTATTTGTTTGTTAGTTTATTTTAAGCCCACTTATCAGTTAACTTATGTAATATATTTTCCAATCACCCAAACACAAAAGTTGGTTTGAATGAGTTAAAATCACAATTTCAATCAGATGTTGTGACTTTAATCACAAGAATAATCATCATTGAACACGTCAATTTTTAATTATTTCATTTTTAAAATAGAATGTATTTTTATTATAAAAACAATCAACTAATAAAAATATATTTTACAAGCTTACTCAGATAAACATAATGAAAACCTTTGTTTCTAGATCACTATCAATGTACAAGTATAAGGTTTTTTGTAAACATAATCTGAAAGTTCACTTCTGCATGTTAGAATTAGAATCTATACAAGTTTTATACTTACAATACTAACATTGAAACAAATGTAATTTATAAATTATAAACTTATCAGAACTTGAGTTCTGTGTTAGAAAAAAAACAACATTTGAATAATGTCTAGTTTTACTGAAGAAAAAAAAGGATGTGATTTCTACATGGTTCAGGATAAGTTGATTTAAAAAAAATTAAATCCAAAATGTGATTTATGTCTGTATAATTTATGTTGATGTTTTTTTTTCTTAAAAAACTTCTTGAGATATTGATGTATATTCTTTATATTAAAGTTTAACATAATGTACTGAGAGGCAAGAAGAAAAAAATCAAGCAAAGAAATATGTTTAAAAATGTATGAAACTCATTGAATAATGTTTGACATTTTTTTTATGTAGTTGGCTTATTTAAAAAAAGGGGGGGGGGGTACAGCTAAATGTGAAGAAATGTGAGGATTGGTTACTTGCATGGCATCACAAAAGTGAAGTGTTGCTAGTAAATTATATATTTTCCTTTAACAAAATATAATCAATTATACAATATTTTATTATCATTCAAATTTGTATAAAATTATACTTACTAAACTTAAATATTAGAAAACTAAAAAACATGTTAGTTATATTAATAGATTAAAATGTTATTCTTTTTTAAAACCTTATTTTATGTTATTTTAAATCAGTTTATAATATTTTTTGAAGTACAATATGCTTTTTCTTTAGTATACTTAATATACATCAAAATACAAAGAAATCTTTATAAAAAGATAATAATTTAAATTTTATAAATAAAAAAATAACTAATCTAATCCTAATTTAAATCATAAAATCAGTTTAAAATTATATTTTTTTTATAATGTTATTTTTATCAATTCCACTCTAAAATATGACACCATGTGAAACTTCAAAATTTCAATTCTGATTTCTTCCAAAAAAAATAAATTTTCATACAAATATTGAGATATGTTTTATTGTTTTTTTGTGTCTGTGTATAAAAAGAATGTTTTACTTAATGTCTAATGAGTTTTAAAAGATACAATTGAGGATAAGAAATTAAGATCTAGAGTAATAAAAAAAAGTTATTTCATTAAAAAAATAAATATGTATTAATCCCATACATTAAAAATAAAACTTTATACACTGTAACTGTAACAGCAAGTGAATGGTTAAATTAATTCTTAAAAAGACCAAGTTATCATAACCCACTGAGGACCCAAATGTTAAACAACACGACTCAACAAGCACACTGTGTCGGATGACAAGTCATCATTCATGCTGACAGTCTCGTCATCCACAGCAAGGATGCATTCCGTATCAGAATCATCATCCTCCATTACCACGCTACCCTCACACTCAGCCTTAACCACCCCACTGTCCAGCAGCACGGTACCAGCCGTGGAATCCAAGGAAAGATTTGTGCTTGTGGTGTCATTGTCTTTATCGCTGTCCCCCTGAATCTCCACCAAGGTGCCGACACTGTGCTGGAAGGACCTCAGCACAGAGTTCAAAGTGACATCATGGGTTGCATTGTGGGAAGTTTGAATGGTCTCAATCTGAGACTCTCTAAACATGCCGGTCTGTGAATTGTCATCCTCCTCAGCCTGCCAATGATCCAATATGGAGACGTCATCCTCTGACTCACCGGAAGAATCAAGATTGTCCTCACCATGTAAGGAGGGTGAAACAGTTTCGCTGTATGAAGGAGGTCGTGAAAGACTAGCAAAATGTGCTGAATCTCCTTCAATTCCGGAAAACAAATCTGATCCTGTGGATAAAGTTAAAGTATCATCCAACCCAAGAGCTTCATGTGGCGATGTGCCAGACTGCCCCTGGTTCACCTCTCTGTGTCTGCGACTGTGTCTGCATCGCCTGCTTCTACGCTCCCTCTGCGACCTCTCCCTTGGCACCACAAAATGAGCATCACTTTCATCGTCCACCATGCCGGGGTTGAACTGGCCACCATTTTCATCCACCTGTGCCAGAAGCTCAATGTAGGCCTCGTCATACGGCCGAGAGGTGAGCATGGCTTCATGGTAAGGCGGCGGAGGGGCCCGCCTGTGAAACATCTCTGCTAGTTGGCGGCTGAGGGGTGTATCATGGCGAGTCCCTCTCCTCATACTATTCATGCGCATGTTGTAGAGCTTACATACACAGCCCAGTGAGATGACAAGAAGGAGGACACAGACCAAGGAACCAACTACAGCGGCTACAATCACTCTTGGTGAGGACACTGTAAATAAAAACAGACAAACACATTTGGCTAAACTAAACTGTTCTAGAAGGAAAAGAACATTTTCTTTGTAAAGTTAACTTTATGGTGTACAAATATTTTTTGGCTGCTGGGTATTTTAAATGATGTAATACCTTGTTTAATTACCAAAGCTAATTATGAATTTTGTTTTAACTACTCTAAAATTGTGCAAGCTGAAACAAATAAAATATATGTTTGATAAAAATATTACAAATGTCAAGACCCATGATTTCCAAATTATTAACTTTATGGCAAAAATTTACAATCTTCACAATATAAACTCCTTATAAAAAAATTCATAACTAGACTTAGGGCGTGGATAAATGTATGCTGTAATAATCTTCTGTATAAAAGGAGCATCTGCAAATTATTAGATAAAACACATCCATATTGCAAGTACTATCAACTTTACAACTTACATGGGGAACAATCAATTTCATCACTATTGTCTCTACAATCGCTAGTCCTGTCGCATCGCCACTTCTCGTAGATGCAGCGTCCATTGTTGCACAGAAATAAGCCTTTGTCTGATGAACACTGCTCAGGGGCTGCAAATATAAACAACAACAAAAAAACATTCAACAATGGTGAAACACAGCAATGTTGACTAGTCTCATTAGGAAAAATATAGCACCCACCACTATATATCATAAAAAGAAAGGCATGTTACAATTATCAAACTAACAAAATGGACAGCAATGTATACATATGAATATTTTTGTAACATAATAATAATGGCGAAGATAACAATTATTTGCTAAAATTATGGTGCTAAAACAAACTGATCAACTAACTTTAACCAATGTTAAACAAGCTTTAAAAAAAAAAATTATTACACCTACATTTTTTATAATTATAAAACATTCAAATTTTATTGTATGTTTTAAAGCAAAGATAAATAAATATATGAGTGTTTACTACAGTTTAGACAATCATGACAAGCCACTTGCAACCAATTCCTAAGCAATCTGAACAAACTCACTGGTAAGAGGTAGAAAGAATTATATGCAAGACAAAGTAGTAATAGCTATGTAAATATGTGAAATTCTTGTCAAACAAGAAGTATTTCTTTTGGTTTAATGACAACAATTCTGTACTTACTGCAACCCATTTCATCAGCATAATTGGCACAGGATCCTCTACCGTTACACCTTTCACTTTCTTTATAACAAAAACGAGAACTTGAGTTACAGCTAAATTCACCGGGCTCACACTTATCTGGAAAATAAATTGTTTCCATTTTTTAACATCAAACTTCAAACAAAAAAAGCCATGCCTTTTTAAAATACAGTAAAAACTTTTACATTTTAAAGACCAAGTGAAAAGCTTTTTATCACAATTGAGTTAACAAATAATTTTGATAGTAAATAGTGTATTCAGTATCCGATTGCTAATAAATATCATTTATACAAAATATTTAACATAATTTTAAAGTATTTAGTCTAATAAATTCGTATTTAAATGTGTGGGTTTTTTTTAAGGAAAAATTCCAAACCTCATAGCCATTTGAGATGTTTAATTTCCGACCACAAAAGGAACGTGCTGTCATTAATTGGCAGCCTGTGCAGGAAAAATTCACATTGCCAGGTGTTTTGAATCTTTACCGGTTCTTATTTTTATCAAAATGGTTAAATATAGGTTAAGTGGGTCATGATTCGTTTATTTTGTTCTCTTGCAAAGCGTCATTTGGTAGGAGGCTATTCCACATCTCCTCACTTTGAGAAAAACCTTTTCAATTGGCCTTTATTATAATTTATTTATTTAGAACTTACTTGGGCAGCCTTTCTCATCCCCTCCATGAAGTGGACAGTCCCAGGTTCCATCACAACGTTTACTACTTGGATAGCAATCTGATTCTCCATACATACAATTCATATAGCCAAGTGGGCAATTGCCTGGGGATTTAAACAGTAGGCAACTTTAAAGCTATAACAAGAAAAAGTGCCCTCTTCTGACTCAAAAGTTTCCACAATATATATTGAAAATGTTGGTTATACTTTTGTAAATATCCACTAAGAAATAAATAAAGCTAAAACAATTTTGTATTTGTTGTCCAAGCAGATTTTTAAAAAATCTCACACATAAATCTAACTATAAATCTAAATAAATCTAACTATATTTAAGGAAGCAAAAAGAACTCACGAATGACAGAGTATGTGAGGGTAATATTTGCTCTTGATCCATCACTCACAGAGGAGGGGATATATCTGATAAGAACATCACCACCAGTTGATGTTAAGTGGTACGGCGTGCTGAGCCCTTTCATGAAAGCACCAAGGGGGCGAGAAGATCCGTTGGGTCCATCGTAAAAATAAACAACATCACCCGGGAGCACGTCAAACCTCTCAAAACTGAGCTCATAGATGCTGTACTGACCAGGCGGGTTGAGGCTGTGCAACTGCCAGTAGAAGTAGCCGCACCTCTTTAATGCCACATAAACGACATCGCTGACGCTGATCTCGCCGTGCAGAGATGAGATGCTGAAGTGGCAGTAGTCAGTCTGCTGCCAATCAGAAGGTGCTTCCGTTGTGCTGCTAAACATGAAAGGACCTGCTGAAGAGTTTACATCAACTAGTTTTTAAAAATTGAAACACTGTATCAGGTTTTCACATTTAAAACACATTATCATATATACTTGTGCACAAGTCATGAATTCTAGTCCTACACTTTATTTTAAAAACTGTGGGTCAGTTGGAAAGAATTGTGTGCACCGAATGCTGGGAAAAATGTAGTTCAACTGTAGTGCTAGTGTAATTACCCTGATACATGTGCCATTGCTGACTGCTATCAGCTTATATTGTCTGAAGAACAGAGGACACATGTAAATTGATACCAAGAATGTAACACATATGGCTCTCACCAGACATATTTGAATATACAGCAAAGCCATTGCTTCTAAGTAAACTCTGACAAAATGATAAAAAAGTTTTTTTAAATGTTCTTTGCAGTATTTTAGGTGTTTGTTATTTTGTTTTCCTATTCTACATGATCTGAATTGTTTGAAGACAAAACAAGAAGAGCTGCGTCATCAACAAACTCTGTAAAGGGACAAATAGCACTGCTTGCTCAGAAATCATTAGTGTATAGAATGTACCATGTTGACGAAGTTATGGCCCCTTCTGTTGCCTGTTTTAACAGTGTGTCCTTTTGTGGTGGTATATTTTACTTTAACACATGGATCTGTGGGTAAGAAATTCACTAGCCCATAGTATTACGTATGTTATTATTTAGATTTTTACAAATTGAGAATGTGAATTTGTATTGTGTTAAAAGCTGATGAGAATTCAATTAAAAAATAAAATCACACTTACTAGCATCATACTTGATATTCAAACTTCCAATATTACTTTTGTAAAGAGAATTAAATTCAATGTAAAAAGAATTCTTTGTAGTTATCAAAAAGTTAGGGCAATATGTTGAATAGCTTCCCATGAGATCAGCAACCGGACCAGTGCCATCGTATATCTTCAATACATCTCCAGAGGAAAGACGGCAGGTTTCGAAGAACAGTTTGTAGGTGACACTTTGGTTGGGGCTAAGCACTGTCCAAGAACAGGAACTATCAGAGTTTCTCAGAAAAAAACGAACACTGGGTGTAATGTCAATCGTTCCAGACTCACTCAGACGACGGGAACCACAGCCACCATTAAACACACCTGTAGGTGCTGGGGGGGTAGTTGAACTCAGGAAGCCTGATGAAACAAAAATTTAACTTAAGAATCTAAATAAAAGTTTTGGAGGCAGAACAAAAGTTTAGTTCCACAGACAACAAATGAATGTTTAATTTCGAGACTATGGAGCCAATGATATGTATTTTTGTTAACATTTTTTTTCTATCAAAACTATAGAATTTACAACAAAAATTTTTGGTTTTCAATATTTCCCTTTGAAAATAAAAATAGGTTAATTGATTGGGTGGTGGGAGGGGGGTGGTGCTGAAGAATGTGTTGTCATAAGGATCAATTCTATGTGACAATTCAACTTCTTGATAGAATAATGGTAAGTGGGCACATTTGCCCTCTGGCGATATTGCAAGAACACAAACAAAAGCCAAGTTAATATAAACTTTCTTACTTGGAACATAGTCATAAGACAGTTTAAATCCACTGCCTCTAGTTCTTGAAGAACTACTGTTTAGCACAACATACACATCGCTATTTGTATCAGATAATTCAGCTTCAAATGGTATGCCTGTCTGTGTAGTTGCATTTCCACAATAGCGATATTCAGAAGTATGGACAATGGATAAGTAGTTACTATCACAGCTGGAAGTGTTTCCGCTAGAAATATCTAAAAACAAAAAACTGAAGGAAAAAAAAAACAGAACTTTTTTTATTTATTATAATTAGACTAAGCTTAATGCCTTGTAGTAATAAAATAAAAGTAATGATTATATAAATTAATTAGCATTAAGAAAGGCAGAATGTTGAACATATTTTTTTAAATCCATTGATTAAGTATAATAAATAAGAATATTTTACAGAATATGTGCCTATTATATTCTATAATTTTACTTATCTTTATTTGACACATACATATGAATTTAAAAAGCAAAACCAATGGCATTATAATTATACCAACAAAGCTGATAAAAACATTGGCCCAATCAATGTAGCCTATGAAGAGTGTTGGCTCACAGGCAAATGAACTGCAAAGTGGAAAATTGAATGTCGGATAATCTATTCAAAAGCATTCAATTGCAAGATGCTTAACAGACATCTAACAGTCATTAAAATGTTACAAATTAATACTTTACTTACTTTATAATTAGTTTCATTCCAGGCCTACCATGTAGAGTCCATGTTTTACATATATTATAAGGGTAACTCTGTGAATAATAATATGGAGTTTCCAAATAGCCTCTTTCATTGAACAAAGTATGATTATCTTGTAAACAATCTGTGAAAAAATAAAATGTGAAATGTAACCTAATTTGGAAAACTTGATCAGAGAAAAAAAACTATACAAAAATCTATTTTCATTTCTGCTTTAAAAAATCAGTAGTGATGTCCACACACAAGAATATCTTATTTCTACTGTCAGCATATATGTGGGTCACTGATTACTGTTGCCGAACAGCAGCTCGTTCAACTGGTGTACAAAGGATACCAGGTTCAACTCCAGTGAAGGCTTGGATTTGTTCCCGGGTCAGGAGGATGTCACTGAGTCTGCCCAGCTCTGATGGGTATCTGACACTAGTTGGGGTAAATTAATGACGGCTGGGCATTATGCTGGCCACACTTTACAGAATTACAATATAGAGATATTTAAATTTTCACATCAATGTTTAAAAACATTATAATACAGCTTGACTTACATGATGATATTGATGAAATAAACAAGCAACAGATCAAAAACAGAAACCCTTGCATGTTTTTGAAACCTGAAAGGATAACAAAGTTGGAATTAAGATTAAACAACACAGAATTTATAAAGGTAATAACATTTTCTTTAGACTAATACAATTGTTAGCTGGACTAAAACTCGGCCCTATAAAGTATTACATATGAACTTTTTGTATGTCCAACCTAATTGCGGTCTAAAATATTATTTTCTACTATTTGGGCAGTGCAGGGTTCCTGCACCAAAATCAAATCAAAATTTCAGGAGGTTTTCAGGAGAAAATCTAAAATTTCAGGAGGTGCGGCAAAACCGAAATCACTACATCACTAAACAATAACTCAGATATATATAAAATTAAATATAAGATTTTTAAGGGCATTTATACTGTGAAAAGCTAAATATGTACCATTAAGCTATGTTCATTATATAGAGCCTTTTAACTGTCTTTAGAAATCTTTACTTATAATTTTAAAAAAAAAGTACAAATGAAAGAAATTTATGAAAATAAAAGGAGGGGGGGGGGGAGGCAGAGAATGGAAATATAGTATCATGTATAGGGGCATCTATAACATATAGAGTGTTACATTAACAAGTATAGAGAACATGTTTATATGGGCCTACATTGAAAGTATATAGAAAGCTTACAAATTTACAAGTATAAAAAAAACTGCTATGGTACCGTAAGTTAAAAGGACATGTGTAGATAATACAATTTGATTTCTTTCCAATCAGTAGGATCATTAAGCCTATTAAAATCCTGCTACAAAAATAAAACCTAGCTGCGGTAGCTATAGGTAGGGAGCGGGCAAATAGTGCAAGGGGGAATAGTCCAAAGTGATTTTTTTCGGGGGGGGGGGGGGGGAGGGTCATAGATCTGATTTGGGGGGGGGGGGGGGGGGGTTACACTGCCTTTAGCTTCTCAAAAATGCATTCCTTTTAAACATAAAAGTTCTAAAAAAATGCATACCTTTTAAGCATAAAAGTTACTACATATCACCCTAATTTGGAAACTTTCCTTAAAATATGGTTTCAATCATGCATTTTAAAGGCAAACACATCACTTCACTTATGTTAAACAACCGATCAATACAGTCATAAGTCATATTGGAAAGTAACTAGGTATCTGTTTCTTCATCTGTCTATACTCAAGTTCCTATCCCTATAGTAACACTATAGTCGGTCGACACAATAAAAAGTCTTTTGAAGTAGGCCTGCCTATGCTTTCTAGACAGAACGGCGCCGGTTTTTCGTTTTGATGACGCGCTACACAAGTGCCCTAACCTAATTACCATTAACATTGTTTGTAATGATTTCTAGATATATTCAGCATTGAGTGCATTTGATCCGTGTATTGGTAAATAAAATGACTTAGACTTCTAGATTAGGACTAGACTAGTTATTAGTCTGAGAGACCCAGGGCCACACCGGCTAGGCTATACCTAGACCCAAAATCGTCTGCTTACATTTCCCACATTGATAGTAAAAACACATTGATTGTAGGCCTACGCATACGATATAATAATTAGTAAAACCATGTTGGGCCTACACCTTTAAAAAGTTGATAATGATATCGGTGGCAATCGACGTAGGCCTACATCGCTAATAACTCCACTGGTCGGGCTAGCTAAATAGGCCTACTGGAGTTTTTACCATATGATATAAGATAGCGTCTTAAACGTCATCATTTTCTTTTTAAATAATAAAAAGACCTGTTTCTGTGTATTTTGATATAAATATATTTCAAAATAAATCAATTCGGCAAAATATGTCGGTTCGCTGAGCCTAAGTAGACTAGTGGGCGCCGTGCGTAGCGTGGTCAGGCATTCTCAAGATTACTCGCAAAAATAGGCATCTAATCTAGCAGACACCAAACTGTGGGAGAAGGAGCGAAAGAGGAGGAAGAGCTGTCTGTATACCATTATTACCGTCACAAAGCGAGAAGAGATAGGCTTGGCGTAGCAAGCCGTAAGCGTAACACGCGGGAGGTGGGGCTGTTGAACTAGGGACACGTCGTGTTGGAGAAAGAAAAAATAGGGGTCAGCTCAATTTTTCAGGACATTTCAGGAGATTTTTTCAAATTTCAGGAGGTTTTCAGGAGTTTTTGCACTTTTTTGCAATTTCAGGAGGATTTCAGGACATCCTGAAATTTCAGGAGGCCGCGGGAACCCTGGCAGTGACATTTTGTCAAGTGACATGAGTGCAAGAAAAATATCTCCAACACTCTTCATCCAGTTGTCGGACATGTAGACACTGCCTTTTAATTTGAGTAAAAAAAGTTTAGTTTTTTTAATTATGGACTCCTTTTTTTTTAATCAGCTAGGACAGTTAGGTATGAAATAAGTATAAAATAATGCTGAAGTTGTTAAATTAAAATGTTTTGTAATCCAACAATTCTGACTGCAGCACTGGTGGGCTGTGCTTTTTGTTTCTAAACAACCATCAGACAGCATCTACAGCCAGCTACTGTCACAGTTTGTAGACCGAACTGAATCTGTGTTTTGTAAACTGGACTTCGAGTTTAGAATTAGAAAGTAGGCCTAATCAAATGAGTTACAATTTAAAATTTACCCTGTAAAAAAAAAAGCTCCGAAAATGATACTCAGAGACAATTGATTTCTATGTAAACTGTGTGACAGACATTTGTGAGATTTTTTAAAATCAAATCTATGAGAAATAGGCCTATCTAAACTATATTGATTCTTGATTATTGTATTGCTACTTCTACTGACTGTCAGTGTGTGAAACTTACTTAGTGATAGTGATAGTGTCATTAGTTTAGTAAATTTAAGAGTAAGCAGGGCCTATTTAACTTTATAATAAAGTTGATCTAACTGAACGGTTTGTTGTTATGTCAGTCATGTCATGTCTTACACTTGTATGCATTATTAGAATCCTGTTCCAGGTCAGTTAAAATGAAAACATAAACAAGGTTGAAGTTGGGTAGATTCGTAGGTCGTGGACGTGGTAGTCAACCTCCAGAAGCGAGAAAAAAAAATATTTAAGTTACATTATACACTAAATGGATAAACGCAAACACACAGGAAACACCAGAAATTTTATTTCTCACGATTCTGGGGGTTGACTACCTAATACTACCATTCTTTCTACTCAACGTCAACTTTGTTTTCATTTTAACTGGAACTGGAACGGGATTTTAATAATTAAACTTTAAAGTTTTGCTTAACTTACCCATGGTAATATCTACTTAGGTGTTATTTAACTAGCACACATCACACTATGCATTTTATTCCTTTTTTTTAATACAAAGTAAACCATGGATAAATAAATGAAAAAGTATAACTAATGACTAATGATTAAGATTTAGGTAGAAGTGTTTATTTCAGTTCCTTCTCGTTTACATCCATCTTTCTTTTATTGTGGCCAATTCGCCAGGATTTTTTGCCGTGTGATATCGACAAGGAAATACTTTAACGAGAAAGAGAGAGAGAGAGAGAGAGAGAAATAAAAAGAGAATGAAAGAAAGAAATGGGAGAATAGGGAGACGGGAACAAGTAAAATTTAATTAACTTAAGAATAATTGAAGATTATTTGCATTAATATAACTTAATGAAACTAAAAGTAAAAACAGAGTACGTTTTTACTTGCCCTAGAACTTGTATATATTTTTTCTGAGTAAATGATACGATTAAACATAAAAGAAAACTAATATGTATCATATGCTTTTAAACTAATTGCTAGAAATATAACCCTTTTAGTTATGCGGTCTTATCTATCTTGGATGTTGTTTTTTTTTTAACAACTCACGACTTAACTGGCATGTGTTCTAATTTTTCTAGGTAACTTAGAACACTGAGCTATATCAGTTACTTAAAAACAGGACAACCAAAGCTGGGTAATTTTTAAAAGATCTGGGTTTTTCCATTCATCTAGATTCCTAGAACATAGGCTCTCAACCGTTTTCGGCTTACCGCCCCCTTTTTCAATATTCTATCTATCCCTCACCGCCGCCCACAGAATAGGTATATTTATTCTGTGCCGCCGCCCCCCCCCTTTTGAAATTAAATTAAAGAGTTCGATTTGCTGCATAATATTTCTATAGGTCAAAAGATTTGTGTGTGTTTTTACGATAATAAAAAAAAACCTCGAGATAAACAAGTATGTTTAATTGTTGTATTAAAAAAAATTATAGCTACAAACAAATAGAATATATTAACGCCCATTTCCAACAAACAAACAGCTAATAGGCCTACAACTTGCGCAGACTTTTTGAAATACGAAATTAATCCACGATAGCAGCATACCATCGCCAATGGCTGCAAATGGACTTAATAAATAATAATAATGAAAAAATAATAAATAATAATGCGTTCAGGGATGGTTTACTCACTTGTCAGTGAGAAATTATACTGTTTTTGATGCAGACTGTTTGATGTTGATGTTACCGAAACTACATCTAAATTTCTTACTGGGTTTGATAATGCATAAGGCATTAAAGTCTAATTTAGAAATACAATCCAATGTCAACCTGTTGCAACTTCAAGCTCAGATAAACATAAAGACAAAAACACTTTCCTTGTTCCTTATGCCAGAACAAATGCATATAAGTACTCTTTCTTCTCGAGTGGCATTCGGGCATGGAATGGGTTGCCTGAACAAACCAGGAAAACCAGTAACTTAACATCATTTAAAACATTAATAAAAATGCAAGACTAGACTCGGACTACGGGTGAGCGTAGGACGCAATAATCTTCATTATAGAAGGAGCGTCTGTAATGTATAAGATAAGATAAGATAAGTGGTGGAAACTGAGTCCAAAACTATATATTCAGGTGACATCTGAAGAGTACCTATGTTGCCTTGAAAAATGAAAAACATTGGCAGCAGGACTTAAGCTACATAAAACCAGTGATGCCGAAAGTATTGCCTTAATGGATAGGGAGAAGAAACAACCTACAAAGGTTGTTAGATATTACAATGTTTCTTGCAAAGAAAAATCTGGCGTTTTATGGCCACAACGAAGATGAATCATCGTTGAATAAAGGAAACTTTCTTGAGATGGTTGAGATGCTTTCCAAATATGACCCAGTGCTGAAAGAGCACCTAATGAGACTAAAGATAAGTACATGTACAGGGAAAGCATCTGTATCTTATCTTTCACCAAAAATTCCAAATGAATTTATAAATGTACTGGCCAACCATGCAAAGAAATATCTTGTTATGGATATGAAGGCCGCAAGGCATTTTGGAATTATGTTTGACAGCACACCTGATATATGATAATAAAAGAGGAAGAATTATTGTATAGCGCGTATCCCGTTAAGGACAGTTCTATGCGCTGTCAACAGTTACAGACAGGGTACAGATAACGAATAACAGACGAAAATGTATATAATATGTATATATACAGGTGAATACTGCTACTGGAAGAGGTAAGTATTTAGCCTGCTCCTGAAGGTGTCGAAGCCAGGGCTCTGGCGAAGCTGTCGTAGGAGGGGATTCCAGGCGGACGGGCCTGCGTAGGAGAATGCACGTTGTCCAGCGGACACTCTCTTCACACGAGGGATCTCACACTGACCAAATGTCTGAAGTGATCCGATATATGATAATCCACAGTGGGAAAGTTGAAGTGAGAGAAATGTTTCTTGGATTGTTTCCTCTAAGGGGAAAAAAACTCTGACGACCTCAGTTCTGACATTCTTAAAAATCTAAAAAGTGACGGACTTGATATAATGATTTGCAGAACTCAAGGTTACGAAAATGTTGCCACAGTGTCTGGAATCCATGGAGGTGTTCAAGCCATTTTAAAAAAAGAAAGAACAAGAAAGCTATTTTTAATGGATGTGTGGGCCATTCCCTTAACTTGTGTGGTCAACACTCTTTTGCCGAAAATGCTTCAGGTATAACATTTTTTTGGTAATTTTGAAAGAATGCTTAACCGCTTTCTTCGATGAGCTATCCGAAGATGAGCACTTAAAATATATACCACGGCTTAGATGACACCTAAAAGCAGCTGATATTGACCTCAATAAAGCCATGGATTGGTCATTATTAGATATTTTTAAATTCATAGCTAAATGGGACTTCATAGAATCTCTTCCGAAACTCTCGCTAGGCCTTCAATTATTTCTAACGGTATGTGTGTCTGTGGCTTCATGTGAACGGAGCTTTTCAAAACTAAAGCTTATGAAAAGCTATTTACGCTCCACCATGTGACAATCAAAACTGTCTGATCTGGCTATGTTATCGTTTGAAAGAGATATTGTGAATGATGTAGATTTTGATGAGGTGATTGACAAGTTTGCAGTTTTGAAGAGCAGGAAAGGAAAACTTTTAATAAAGTACTTTTAATGTAAAAATAACTAACCGTAAGGTTATTTCAGTTGTTTATTGCTTTTACTTTCTAATATAAATTAATTCATATTTGAACTGTAGGCTTGTTTAAGAAGACGAAAAATATGGTGAAAGTCGTGGGCGGAGGGGGCGGGGTGACACCCAAAGTTTACCGCACCGGGTGACACCAGCCCTTGGTAGGCCACTGCTGCAGCACGTATTGTGTCACGGACAAAGAAGCAGGATGATATCTATCTCCAGTTCTAAAAGATCTCCATTGGCTCCCTGTGATGAGGCGCATTAATCACAAAAGTATGTCCCTATCCCACGGATGCATAAATGGCACTGCATTATATTCTTACTTTCAAGAACTCCCATTAAAGCAGGCACCATCAAAGGTACTGCGCTCCTAATCGCAATCTCTCCTGAACATTCCCAGTGTGGTAGACACACAATGAAATGTCATTTATTGTGGTGCGGTTGTTTGAATCTGTGACACCTTCTATATAGAAAAGTTTGCATCAGACAACGAGAGATTCTGAGGCAAAAGAGTCTTTTTTAAATAATTTAAAGGCCTTTGTCAATTAACTAGTGTCTGTGTGCCTAATTACCTACCCATTACTCATACAACTGCCACTGCAATTTATAGGCTACCAAGATATCAAACTCTCAAAAGTATTTGAAAATTATTTAAATATTTTATGACTAAAGAATTTATATGTATAATTTTAAACATTACATTAACTATCAGTCTGCATGATTAGGCATACTACGTATTATTTCGCTTATCGATAATTCTATGCTCACTTAAATGGTCTACGTATTAAAGGACACCCGCCTCCAGTAACACTGAGATAAAAATATCATTATTAATTGCACATATTAGGGCGACAGGGATCGGTTTGCGGCAGGAATAGAACCCGCGACGTGTCGGTTAACAGTCCGGTGAACTAACCATATGACCAGCTGGCCGCACATCATACTTGTCTAATACTGACACCTACTTCTTCGAAAAGTCATTTAGATTCTTATTTCTTATTAGTATAATAATATGTATGCCTACAGTTGGAGGATATAAGATAGGCCCTACTTAGCAACAATTGCATTTACATCTCATTTCATCCAAAAACTGATCGATTAAAATAGCTGAGGTGTTCAAACTATATCAGGTACATTTGTACCGCCCACTTGCCCTTCATCGCCCCCAAACGCCCCCGGGAACGTCAGCGCCCCTCTAAAGCTTCTTACCGCCCCCCGGGGGCCGATAACGCCCTCGTTGAGAACCTATGATTTATAGTTTTAATAGGTCACTCAATTGCGCGAAAACTTAAAATTGTCTTTTTTTAACATTTCTTTGTAATCTTTTTAGTCTTAATAAAAAAGGAACAAAAAAAAATTTAAATACAAACACACTCACTCGGCTCACACATTCTTTCTCTCTCTCTCTCTCTCTCTCTCTCTCTCTCTCTCTCTCTCTCTTGCACAAACTCACACTGCACACATGCGCAAACTCACACACAGTCACTTATCCATGAACAATATACAAGTAGACCTACATAAAATAATATATTATATGGAAACGTAAGCACTCTGATCTTTTTATAGATCAGTGAAACGTAAAAGTTATTTTTTAACTTTAATTTGGGTAGTTTTTGTCTGAAAATCTGGGTTTTTATTTTATTCAAAAATCGAACTGCTTCTTCCAGCACAACAAACATGGCGAGCTCTGACGAAGGTCTGGGCGTTAAAGAAGATTTAAATAAAAATCGCAGTATTAAAAGTACAAAACCAGGAATAATATATTTGAGTACAGTGCCAGAGTTTATGAGTGTTCAAAAATTAAAAAACATTTTTGGCGAATACGGAGAAGTGAAAAGAACATTTTTTCAACCTGTCGGTATGTAGCTAAGACTAAGTCTAAAAGTAAAAGACACTTCACTATCACTATCACTAAAGTGTGACTAAGTCTAAGTAAGGCGAAAGGGCGGTTGCTACAAATTATAAATTTAATAAGAATATAAAATGTAAGACATATTAGTATATTACTGTCTTTATTCTTTATAGTAATATTTGTTATTTAATTTATAATTGAAATTGGTAGGCTAACTAATTGTTTACCTGCGTTAGCCCACGAGTTTTTTGGTTCTCTGTGAAAGATTTATGCCGAATTCGCACAAATCAAGTAATTCAAGTCATTAAATAAATGTCTTGCAAATGATATTTAGACTTAGAAAAAAGCTTATAGGCCCACCTACATTATAATTATAGGCATAGACAGGCTTTCACACATTTACAATTCTTTCCATACTTACTGTAATTTGCATTCAATATATATATATAGTCAATTCAATAGGCCCACTTCTGCTATGTTTCAGCAATACAAATTTTAAAAATCATTATTATGTCCAGTCTTTTGTGCATTCAAATCACTGTTATGCACACACAAAAAAAAGGCCTGTTATGCAAAAAAAAAAAGAAGTAAAAAACTTGACTATATTTAGTCTTATATATTTAGCCTAGAGGCATATATATATTAATATATTGCTCTGTATTATGTGTGAAAGTGAAAATGTCTCCGGATAATGCTCAGCTTAAGCGCAGGCCTCCTTTTATTTATTTTTTCAGTATGCACTAAAAAGGTATTTGTATGGCTGGTACTGAAAGAATTTATATGTTTTAGATTTTTTTTTTTTTCGCACAACAATCCAAATTATATTCATTTTTTGGTACAATTTGTCAAATTTAGGTGTCTATAATTTTTTTTATGCAAAGCTATTTACATTATTTTAGTACCAGCTATATATATATATATATAAAAAATTAGCAGAGAAAATTTCTTGCAAATTGGTTAATATTTTAAAAAGTTAAGTCTGCAGATGTAATGTGAATCTCACGTTTTTGCAAACAAACAAGAAGAAATTTCAGCCATTAAATTTTGTAAGCAAAACCAACAGATCACTGCATTGTTTGAAAATTCATTAAAAAAAAAAACTATGAACATTATTTATTGATGAGTTAAACATTTTGTAATTTCTCAATTTATTATTATTATTTTACTTTTTAAATATGACTGGATTGACAAAAAAAGGCTACTGTACTTTGCTTTTCAATGACAAGGTAAATCTCCTTTTTATCCCCACACCTCCTCACAGGTCACTTTATGCGCTTACTGCAGACAGATTAGTCATCATGTGTTTAAAAGCTAGACATTTATTTAAATAAAAAATGTTTCTAGTGTGTAGTGGGTGTGCATTATTTGCCATGGCAAATACTTCAGATGGGCAAGGCCATTGTCTGAGGCGATTTCCAATTAGGTCCTTATTCTTAGCATGGCTACCTCTCCCAACCATAGACCTAGTTTTGTATTCATGAATCTTTAAAACTCTACAATAGCACTAGTTTTGTATTTACCTTTAATGGCACTAAATCAATTCTTAAAATTAAAATTGCCCAAATTTGTTTTTGTGTGTATTCTTCTCATATATACATCTCCTCATAGTTCACTGTCGTCTGTCATTGTCTGATGCTTACTGTATTTTTTTTTTCATGCTGTTGTACTAAATGTGTATTGTGTACGTACAGACAAATAACTGATTTTATTGCATTTTAGTCAAAGATTGACTTTAAAAAAAAATGTATTAACACCATTATAGTTTTAATTTAATTGTGTTTTTATTTATTTACAGAGAAAAGTTATTCATACAAAAAAGGACTGCTGTTCACAGAGGGCTGGGTTGAGTTTTCCAGTAAAAGTGTGGCAAAGTATGTGGCTTTGGCTCTCAATAACACTCAGGTCGGTGGCAAAAAAAGAAATCCATGGTACAGCTGCATCTGGAATATCAAATATTTACCTGGCTTCACATGGACAGATGTTAATGCTGACAGAGAGCTAAAGAAAGCCACATTCGAAAGCAGACTCAGAGCAGACATATCTCAAGTTAAAAACCAGGCTTCCTTCTATGCCAGTAATTTGGAGAAATCCAAAACCATGGACGAGATAAAAAAACGCAAGGAGAAAAAGGGTGAGACATTTGAGAAGAGAGAATTTGGTGATGGTGTACGACAAAGGCTAACTGATGAAGAAGTTTTAGCTCAAAAACAGTCATTTAAGCACAAATCTGACTCTCTGACTGGAGAGAAAAAGGCCAAAAAAGCTAAAACCACATTTGGCAACAATGATGAAGATGAAAGTAGGGCATTTGTTATGAGTCATATATTTGGAAAGACTTAAGTTGATACAGTGTTAATTATTATTTCATTTAAAGCATTTATGTAAATTATTTTCAAGTATATTTTTTACTGCTACAATAATTGGATTAAAATAATCAAATCTGGTATAAATAAATGAAAATAATTTAGATTTCTTTTCATTTTTGTGTGTGTGTGTGTAAGTATCAATGTTAAACCACATCAGGACAATGTGGTAAACTGGCAGTGATTAATAATTATTTTTTTTTAGATATGACACACAATGTGTTGCAAGGACATGATTATGCCTTTACTTTTCCAAAAGAATTAGGGTAGTCTCCCTCCAAACAAGGGGAAAAAAATCTGGAGGTTTTAGTCATATTTTAATGGAGCACTTTTTCCAGTGGTTAAGTAATTGCCTTTCCAAAGGTCTGATATTCTATTTACTAGTTTACTGTTCTGAGAATGGACTAAAACTTGTAGGTTCTTTGTGAAATATGTTCTTTGATATTGGATGATATAATAATAGTAATAGATTAAACAGTGCACTACCACAATAAATGTATTGCTCATCATGACTTTAAAAACAAACTTAAAAAAAACAAACAAGGTCTAAATTCAATCAAAGCATTTTATTTTTAAAAAGTCTTTCAGTACCGATATTAACTAGCAATTGCTTTCTCTTTAACTCTCCAAAAACATTACTAATTGTTTGAGTAACTTTGAGTTACAGACATTAGGTTGCAGCATTTAGTCCACCTCCTGAGAGAAACCATCAATTCCTGACACTAGAGAAATCACACATAAAGTCGAATAGTACTGTCAGCACCACTAGAAAATATCCAAGGTTGAGTTGGGTGAAATTTACAATCCAATACAGAGAGATGGTTTGCGGTCTTGTGGCCTTTTAAGACTTTTACAGTTACAATTAGTGGATTTAGAAGCTGGTCGCTGCAAAATGAAAAAATAAATTATTTAATAAACATGTTGCGAATGTTGCCAATAGGGAGTCATCAATGGTAAGGTTGAATTAATAACTTTAAGGTCATGTAATACAGTATTTAATGACATCAGACAAGCCTACTCCCACTAATCAAAATGAGGAACATCCAAGGTAAAAATGAACACGGGACCTAAATGAGAAACATTTTTTCTACCCAATATTAAAGCTAAATATATATTACTAAAATACATGTGATATATGGTCCAACTTACAGTTATACATACACTAAACTGGTCTATATATAAAATATATAACACACTATAAGTATAAGACAATATAGAATTCATGAAACTTTATCAAAAAAGATTTTTGGGGTAAGTCCAACTAAGGTAGGTCTATATATATGTCTACTATAAAAAGGAAAGAAGTGACTATTTTCTTTCTAACTGTACTCAGTTCTCAGGCCTCTTTGATTTTTAAGCATTAATTAATTTTAAATCTTTCAACTAAGTCTTTTGGCAGAAAGTGACAAATGTATATCGCTACTTATATGCTAACTAAATAGGTAATAAAGCATCATTTAAAACGCTTTTTTTTTTGGAATGTAACTCTAAAAAGCCTAGGATTAAGTCAATTGGCAATGAGCTACAGACATCAGCCTGTTGAGAAAATAACACATTTATTTCAACATCAGTAGCTAAGTACAATGACACTAGTCAAAAGCAAAAAAACAAAATAGTAAATTATCCTGTTGAACCAAACTGATCTGTGGGGCCATTGAAGCAGCGTTCATCAGTTTCTGTGGCTATGACATACTAGAGGATTGGGTGGAGCACAATTAGCCGCCTTTACTTTACCTTAAAAGCACTAAAATATTACATCAATATCAGTTTTACTAGCCGATTTGAAGCAGTACAAAAATAAATATCTTGAGTTTTTACTTCTTGGTTACTTAAAAAATTTAAAGAAAACATTTAATATTTTTGGCTAGTATGATCAAGTTAGATTTAGCCTTCTGGCCTAATAAAATATTTCACTCCTCCATACTTTATGTAAAATATTTAATATTACAAATGCTACAATATTAATAAGCATTAGTAAATCTTTGCTTAACATGGGGGATTTTTATCAGTTATTTATCTGAAAACTCCATCAAATTTGAGTTCAGTTATTTGAGGGACTATTGACTGTGTTTCTGCACTATCAACACAAAAAAAACAAAATGAAATGGAAGGGAACACGATGACCCAAAAGTAGAGAGTCCTTTTTGAAAGTTTCTGCGATTACTTTCTTAATTAAAATGTAAACATTTTAAGACTATCTGATTTTGCAGAGCAAATTGCAGAATGCAAATGCAGAGTAGGGGGATACATTTTCCAGAACAACTCCGGAATAATGTGAAACAGTAGGCATATCTGTGACATTATGCACCTGACAATTTTAAAATGGTTTACCTGTAAACTTTGCCATGGCTAACAATGACTGAACCATCATCAGACGCTGATGCAAACAAAGGATAATGTTTATGAAATGCAACCTGTCTTAAGGCTTTCTTGTGGTATCTAAGGATTAGGCCAATTCATCAAATATCATATATCTGGTTAAATTATTTTAATAAACTTTTACTTTGCAAATTTTATTTACTCAATTTGGGTAGATAAAATAAATATTATATATTGTTAGATTCAGTGCTTTTTTTGTGACGGTACGTACCGGTACGGCGTACCGGAACCTCTTTCAATGTGGGGAAAAAATATTACTTTTCTTGTATTTTAACGTTTATTATTAATTTATTTTATTGTAATTAGTTAAAATTGAATTATTTTTAAATCGCGCGCAATAAGAATTAAAATATAAAATCCAAAACTGCTTTAAAAGTTAGGTAATCCATCATTGAGTACCAGCTCCTATTTTTTTTTACAAAAAAAGAACTGGTTAGATTGTCTTACAGTTACAACTGTGACTATTTTTTCAACTTGAGGTAATATAGAAAAGAAAATAATAAACAAAATAACATTGTAAGACAACAATTGTAAGACTATTAATATAAATATCTAATAAAGTACAAGAGATGTAATTTATAGCAACATTGGAAATAATGTCATAAAGAACAATGTATAAATGTAAATGTATATAAATGTAAACACACTTATAACAAAGTAATCAGCTTATTCTATAGCTAATGCTAAAACTGTTAGACTTACTTGAGTGTTTGGTAAGGTTTTGTGGATAGATCCAGGTCAAACCAACAGAGTCTGCTGTCATAGCTTCCAATAATTACATTGTCACCTGTTGCAAACACAAGTGTATACATGATCCTACAATGTTAACACTACAACTGGACAGCAATTTAACCATTCAGTCGAATGTTTATCTTATTTGAGATAAAATCTTCCATAGCTAGTGCCCACACTTATTTTCATCCGTTGTCTCCCTTATACTCTAAAAGTAAATTTACAAGTTAAAAAAAGGCAAATAACTGAGCTCAGGATGCCAATGAATTATCAATAATTATTTTTAACAGCCACCTGCACAAAATGAATCAGAAATATGACAAAAGTACCCAAATTAATGTGGCTTAAGAATAGTTAAAGCATTATAATGTAAGTAATTTCATCAATCTAAAGACAACATACCACCAGGATGCACATCAATAGAAGATATAAATTTACAGTTGGCCTGCAGTTTTTTGTGAAGTTCTTGTTTGACCAAGTTGTATATACGTATGTGCTGCTGAGTCTGAAAAAGAAAAATGTATTGTACTTGTGTATATATAGGCCAGGGCTACTAAATAACTAATTAATTTGATGTGATGAATGTTATATGAATATAAAAATAAACTAAATTACTTACTGCCACAAAGAAATACGGATGTAAGGGATGAAAGCTAACACGCTGTACCAGACCTTTAGGTTTTGCAAATGGAGCCTACATAGATATAATAATTGTACCATAACTAAAAATGTATTTTTTGTACATCAATTTTGTATATTATAAAACATAATACTTAGGTGACCATTACTAATAATAGTAATAGAAGAGAATTATTACAATTAATCAGCAATGCACAAAAACTTGGACAAACTAATTTGTTTAAAATAATAAAACTATTACAAATAAAATCATCAAAATGAACTAAAGAAGATAAAGCTGCCCTACCTGTGTTTGACGTTTGGATAGCTGATGAATGAGAACGGCATGACTTTTATTGCCATCTTTCTGAACTGTTGCAAAGTAATCTCCTTTGTTGTGCCAAGTAAATTGAACAATATCCTAGCAATGAATGGAAACAAAGGGACAGATAGAAATAATAAAATAAAAACAAAACATAAAGAACACATTAGTAGAGAGCAGCTAACCTTTGAGTGTGACACTTTAATTCTGAAACCTTTGTCTGTGCCTGTCACATCAAATGATGACCATGCCACAAGTGACTTTTCTGTTGCTGAAAAGAATTGTGTATCATTATTTAGGTTACCTCCTTTCCATAAACAAGGAATTAAAAGTTGTATTAATTAAATGATTAAACGTTGTGTAGATTCATATATTAGTATTAGTACTATTGGTGATAAAAACAGTAATAATTGTTTTAAGTCCAAAATTAAATAATAAATTTATGTATAGACCAGTAAAACAAACAAATACATATTGTTAATATTCTATGAAGAGGACATAATTTTTCTACAAGTACAAGATAACTCACATTTTTATTTAATAGTTATAAGAAAAATATATTATATTCTTTATAACATTCTGCATTTAGCCACCAAGGGTTATTTCCCTTACACAGGGATGTCTTTCTCTTAAGGCTTTTAGTAGTTTTAGTCTTAAATGGTTAAGATAAATTTACTAAATTAATATTTAAATCTGTGAAATTAAGTGAGAAAAAAATATAAAAGGTTTTTGAATCTCAGTAGTGGACATCTCATTATTATAATTATAAGGAAAAATATAAGCAAAACTCTAAATTTTGTTTCAAATTATCCTAATATATTATCAGGTCATCATTTTTAAAAATGATAATGTTTGTGATTGAAACAATATCTTAAAACAAAATGCAGGTACCAAACACACAGCTAAATTTCACAGAAATTGGCTGAAAAGATAAAAACAACAAGAAGAACAAATAGTGCACTCACCAGTAGTATCTTCAAAGTTGTTTAATGTGTTATCTGTGTTTGAACAAACAAGTTTGTCTACAAGGCCAGGGTTCAATAAGACAACATCAGAGCCACTGGGAATAATAAAATCAATTAAAAAACAGTAATCATTATCTGTTACTCTCAAAACTACATTACTGGCAAAGCCTTAAAACTAATGACTCAAAATATATTTTTTTCATAACTAAACTTACGACTATCCAATGATTTATAATAAAAATGAACATTGATCAGGTTATTGGGTAAAGTATTGTTTAGTAAAGACTCACACTACAGCTGCAACCAAGTTGATGGCTGGGTTTGGATTCCAGGCCACGTAGGTCACTTTACCATTCATTGGGATGGTCTTCATGCACCGCCCGGTGCTTACTTCCCACAGTTTCACTGTTGTATCGTCTGAACCTGGACAACAACAAGACATCACCACAATATTATTTGATGCACAAATGTAAAAATATTATTTGATGCACAAATGTACAAATATTATTTGATGCACAAATGTACACCTTTCAGTGGTCAAATGTGCTAAAAAATAAAATAGCAACAATGACAATATTTTTAATCAAAATGGAGTCAATAGTAAAAAAAAAGGGAACTTATAGGCCTAATAAATATAACTGTTTGAAAAATTGCGAACCAGAAACAAGCCATTGTCCCGATGGATCAAGTGAAATACTTCTGACCATATCTTTGTGTCCTTTGTATACCTAGTGAAAAAAAAATGTTACAAGTTTATGATCACATTCACCATCACAGTTCTAATATTTTCAAAATCATCGTGGCACATCAGAACACATGGAATCATTAAGGCTTTATTAGTAAACCTATAGTCTTTGATAAAAACAATTTCAGTACGACCATTACATAAAAATCCTCATTTTACTGAAATACAAAACATGAACACTTTACATAAACAAAAATGTAAAAGGATTAAATTGCTTAGAAACAACAGTGGTACTCACCATTCCTTCTTTAGTTGGATAAGGTTGTAAGTCTTTCTTATCAGGTCTTTTTGGTATAAGATCTTCAGGGTTGACATTCATCTTTAAACAAAACAAGGAAGCAAAATATATCTACATGTCAATCTATATACTATATACTATCTGTATACTAAATTCTTGAAAGTGAATTTAATATTTATTTTTGGACACGGGTAGAAACAAAAATTTCTTCACTGCAACATACAAAAAGAAATATTTACTTTCATCTTTCTCTGTCTCGCTGCCAAATACAAGTCCAGCAATCTAGAAAACCTTTCATTCACAAAGAGACCATATTTAGGAACAGATCGGTAAGCGGAAAACTTTTGTGGTTTGAAATTAATGCGTCTATCTTCTGGTTCTTGTTCATCCCATTTGGCTTCCTGCAAAAAAAATAGTTACAAATAGGTACCACAAACAATATTAATAAGTAACTGAAAAAAAACAACAACAATGAAAACATATTGGTTAGAAACGCCTTTCTTTCTGAAAAAATATTTCTTTTCTTTTTTTTTTTTATTAAATATGTTATAATATAAATATGTTTTGGCTGCATACAAACATTTCATTTATAAGAAACCAAACAATTAACAATACCTCTTCTTCATCAAAGAGATACTCTTCAGGTGGATTGAAAGATTCAGAGTGGCCTGGCAGCGGTTCTTTAGGTGCAGGAATATGCATTCTATATCTTTTAGTTATTTCAGACTAGAGATAAAACAACAAGAGACTAAATATGTCACAGATCCTTAGCAGAATAACTACACACTAACTCAATACTAATCTAATGTTTAATAAATACTTATTTTTGTAGCAAAAACATGTATAACTTACTTCAGTGTCCTCTTTCCATAAATCTAGAGATGGGGCATTTGGATCTTGGGCAAGTTTCATTTTCCTTATCTCTCCTCTTGGTTTCATCCAGCCCATTTTTAATGCATGAACCATTTGGCCAACCTAAGGTGGGCATATAATATCAATTGAACAATAATCTTTGTCAAATTAATTATACTGGTAGTATAATAAACATCTTCATTCTCTATGGGATACATGAGGCAGTCAGACAGGTGCATTTCGCTGACCTTAAATAACATTACACTAAGAAATAGGACAAAACTAGTAGGACACAATACTCTTCTGTAAAGATGGAGCATCTGTGACCTTTAAAAAAAACAAGTCTTTGTACATTGCAATAACTGTAAATCACTGCAAAACAATGAGAGTACATTTTGGAAAAGTAAATGTCCTTAAGATATACAAAATATACAAATAAATATACAAACCCTTTGTCTCTCCCACTTAGAAGGTATAAAACTTCGCTTATCTGGGGGTCGACCAGTCACAGGCATGTTCATTACTTCATTGGAGAAAAAGTCTGTCCATGGCTATAATTAGAAGTAAAAAAAAAATGCAATTCTACTTACTAGTTAGATTTTTCCCAAAGCTTAAAAAGGAATAATAATTTTGGCATTTAACTAGGGATAAATATTATATATAATGTACACTATTCTTGAGTAACTATTTGAAACAAGAGAAGTAAAGTATAGTAACCCTGTAGATTCATGTTCATCAGTTTCCAAAACAAACTAAGTTAAACATTGCTATAGGTGCCATAACCATATACTCTATTGAAATGAATCACTACTATACTCATCTATCACCACTAGACTAACATAATTCACCACTACTGTACTATTCTTTGAACTCAATCACAACTTACTTCATAGAGTCCTTCAGGGCCAGAAGGATGTTTTGATTCTTGTAGCCTATGAATAGTTTCTACATCGGCATCACTCAGCACAACTTTCTGTCCAGTAAGCTTATTCACCACTGTTCTCCTTTACAATAATACAATAAATAAAGGGAAGCTAATACAATGCATTACAAGTATGAAATAAAAAATAAAGCAGACTATTTCAGAAGTTAGTGTATAATTAAAACTTCACTGACTTCTAAACAAAGAATTGCAAATAGAAAAGTTTTCCATACCAATAGTTCGGGTCATCCACCTTTTGTAAAAACTCATCTAAAGCATCACCATGGTTTGGTTTTATGAGCTTTCTGCCTTCAATATCATAGCCAATGTGTGGATAATCATTGTACCATTCCACTGGAATATTGCCAATTGTGTTGCGAACATCCTAACAATAGAAATGTTAAGTCAATGAAATTAAAAGCTGGTCATGTGGTAATTTACTCATTCCTTGCCAATCCACGATATATCGTGGATTTGACTCTGCGCTCCGTGCCAATCCACGATATATCGCGGATTGTGTTTTCATAGCTTATTTCCTTGCTATAGCCTATTAATTCGTTTTGTATTATCAAACGAATGACAACTCTTTCTGCTTCCTTTTTGCTTGGTTTACTTTTGGTTTTTAAATAATAATGACGATTTTTAATCGATTTCTGTTTAAACTTTTGTACACAAAGCATAGCCACGCCTACTTGTCAAATTTGCTATTAAAATAACTTTTATTGCTAATTATTAATATCTATTCCTCAGATAATAACTTTAAATCATTTAAATCTGGTTTTGAGGACTGTCGGTTTATTTACTAATTAAAGAATTCAACATTCGTGGTTAGGCCTAGCCCTATGAAAACTATATGGAAAGGTATAGGATCTGCGTTTTCCGGATGATACTAACATTACAAAAATGCGTATAACTCAGTAACTATATGGGATATTTTTTAAATTTAAAATGCATTCTGATCTGGAATAGATATACTTTTAGTGGTTTTAAGCAGAATAGGATATCTGCTACGCATACCATATATAAATCTGTTAAGATCGATTTTTTTGCTCCTTTTTTTTTAAACAAAATTTTGATCTCTAGAATGCGTTAATTCAACAAAACACACAGTTTTTGGTATAAATCTTTTATATGCTTTATTGTAATTGTATGTGTTGTATTATAATGTCAGTGTAGCAACTGATGTTTGACAATAGCGCAGTAAACAGCCAAACCCTGTTGAATCATGTTTCCCCAATAGGATTTACCAACGCGCATCATAATGTTTACAAACTGACTTGGGAGTTTAGAGTGGGGGCAGGTGACACAAAATGGGAGAAAGTATTTTTATGGCTTAACGTCAATGTGCCAAGTTTAAGCTTGATAGAATGATGTTAACATCCAAAGATCAGATTGAACAAAGTTAATATATAAAGGATTTTAAAAAAATAATATATATCTTGTGACATTTGAGCATGGAATGGGTTTCTGGGAAACCACACAACAATGTTAAAACTTATATATCAAATGCAAACTATGCTTTAACCATAGATATGTACTGGATGTGATAATCTAGTCTCTATGAGAAATTCTTGTAAATTATGAGATATAACAAGAATAATATCCCATTTTAAAGTTACCTCTTCATCTGATGAATCATATTCATATTCATCTACTTGATTTTTAGGCTCATCATCTTTGTTCTCAACCTTTTCTTCATTTTCACTGCTATCGCTGGTTTCATCTTCTTCACTACTAAAATCCTCATCTTCGCTGATACTTTCTTCCTCCTCTTCTGAACTTGTATCATCACTTGAGTCTTCTGAGTTTTCTGAGCCATTATCTCCATCCAGCTCCTTTACCTTTGAAACACATCATTAAAAATATTTCCATTCTTTTTGCAAAGATTTCAGTATGAAAAGAAATTGATGCATAAAATGAATTTGTTAGAGTTGAATTACACACACACTCATTAGTTAATAAATTAAATTGAATGCAGGGAGGGACATTAATAGCACACTTTCAGTATGTGTATACTAAAGATAATTTAGGGCTATTTAGGTTCAATCATATTTCATTACCTTAAGAAATTGATCTTCATCATTTTTTTCATCAAGCTGATTTACTTTGCGCTTGCTGGTTTTTCCATTTAGCGTACGTTCTGAGTTGGTAGGAACTTTCTGAAAAGTATGTACAATTAAAAATGAAAAGCCACTCAGTAAGTGTAGTTAAAATATCAATTTAGCCTTGTTGTCATTTTTGGTATAAGTATAATATTATAAAAAATGGCTTTAAAAAAAATCTGTTATAAAAAATAATGAGGATTGCATAATACCATTTTAAAGCTAATTTTGAATAAAATAAAAATTACAATGCATTTTTGTGAGTTTATCTTTCATGCATAATGTGTCCATCGGCTACCCTACACAGCAACCAGATGGCTGCCGCCCAATGGACCATGCGGAAAGGGGCGACCTAAAACAACATGGCGTACAACAATCATCGATGACCTCCACTCTGTTGACATAAACTGGGATGACATCAATGCCGTTACAGCCCTGGTTACAGACAGATCTCACTGGTGAACTCTCATTGCCTGATGTTACGAATGGCGCGGGAGGAGCTAAGTCTAAATCTCATGCACTGACCACTTCAAAGCGATTTAAAAAATTCTATTATGAATTTATACAGCAACATAGGAATAAAGGCCTAAATAAGATACATAGACAATGTAGAGAAATATAGGCCTATGGTTATAAATTTCACTAGTCACTAGGGGTGGATACTATTCATTACTGTGATCTATATTTACTATAGTCAGTATTACCATTGGCCATTGGCAGTATTGCCAGTATTGGCTGGAATGTGAATGTTAGATTTTATTTAAAAAGAGTGCTCTTTTTTTTTAACAAAGCCAAATATGAGGAATCCACTTAAAGTAAAGGGTTTTGTTTAGGAAGATCATAAAATTACAAAATATTACATATTATAAACAATTATATAAAATAAATGCTATAATAAGTTAAGCTCAATTTTAAATAATTCTAAAATGTCTCAAATAAAATACAAATTTAATAAATTTTTTGATTATTGAAATTTAAAAATTCAAATCTTAATTAGCCTTTGCTTTATAACTGGTCGATTAACAGATTAGGTGTTAAATTTAATAATTATAGGATGAACAACACAAATATATGTCAGTCGTTTTTTAATACTATAGCAATTAATTAAAAAACATTTGTTTTAATACCTTAATTTTCGTAGCTGCCATGCCCACTTGTGCTGCCATGTTTACATGCGATTATCATAACTTTGTACTTTCAATGTAATTGCCAGATAGTTCCGGCAAGATTTGAGATTTAAAACCAAGTCAAAACAGGACTAAAGTTAATTTGGGAAATAATAATTAAAAAAACAACAACATACTTTTAAACATTATTTTAACAAATAAGAAACGGTAAAATGATGATATAAGCATAAATCTACACGTTAGGAATATGTTTGTGTTGAAAAGTGAACGCATTCGAGTGACATATTAATATTACTAGGCCAGCAATAAATTACTGTCCATATTTTAAAATAATATTGGGCTAAACTATATTAGCCTAGGTCTATGGGTTCCATGACAACTCGTCCAGCGACACTTATTGGTGTAGCCTACAGGTGCGAAGCCACAGGAGGGGCCGAGGGGAGCTACTCCCCCCCCCCCCCCCTGGAATTTTTGAAAACAAAATTTTCAATATTTTTTGTCTAAATATGAATTAAATTCCGCTCAAAATTTGGTAAATGTTTGTCAAGCGAAAGTTTAGCCCCCCCCCCCCCCTGGAAAAAAATTTCTGGCTTTGCCCCTGTTGGTGTACCGCGACATTGTAGGACAGAAGGGCAATGAGTATGCCTTAAAGTAATAATAATAGGCCTACACAAGGCATTAAACTCTAATTTATATAAATACAAACCAATAATAACCTGTTGCAATGCATAAAAACTCTTTCCTTCTTTCCTTATATCCATTATGCTAGAACAAATGCATATGAGTACTCTTTCTTCCCTAGTGGCATTCGGGCATGGAATGGGTTGCCTTAACAAACCAGGAAAAACAGTAACTTAATTAAAACCATTTAAAACATTAATAAAAATGCAAGACTAGACTCGGATCACGGATGAGAGTAGGACCCAATAATCTTCTTTATAGAAGGAGCGTCTGTAATGTATAAAAGATAAGATAAGAAATAAAAACATAAGCAATAGCTGCCTTAATGTTCCGCATATTAAACATATTTAAAAAAAAACCATAATAATAAATAAAATATTTGATAATTCTTATTTTTTAATAAGCTTTCAGAAAATGTACAAATTAGATATTCGATATATAGGCACGACTTATCCTTTAAGAATGGTGAAAGGGGGAAGGAGGACTTTCATATTAAGAATCTCACTGTGGATAGACTGTCTCGGGGTTTAGTGGGGACTCTGGGTATAGGCCTTCATATGTACACGTGTAGGTTTAGAGTTTTAAAATATGTGGCGGTAGATGAATCAATTATAATTGTTTGATAGAAGAAATGTCGCACGGTAGACGAATTGTCTGGTAGACGAACTGTCGCTGTCGACAATTTGTCTGGTAGACGAACTGTAGCGGTAGACGAATTATCTAGCCAGGGGTCTCCAAACTTTGCAGCCCGAGGGCCGCATTAACTATCAAACAGCAGTTCGAGGGCCGACTACACACTCGAGGTCCAAAAAAATAAATAAATCAAAACTTGGATATTATTTTTAATTATTTATTTAATATAATTTTATTCCTTTTTTTTTTGATAACACATTGATACACTCCACATGAACATCTGTATTAGTGGGGATGGTGAAATAGTTTAATTTCTGGATGCCATTTCTGGCTTTAGATTTGATGTCCCTAACATCAACAGTGATCTGAGATTAACATCGGACAAATTTGTTCTAAAATTGTTCTTCGCGTATTTCATTCTTCAAAATGTTGTTCACGAAGGTATGTTGTTCCAAAGATTGAAAGTTACCTTGATGCAAAAGTTTTGACATTAATAAAGTCTTCCTTGGGCAATAAACTTGTAAAAACTACCAATCCTTCTATGAACGGGTCCCTAAATGGGTCATTTGCTTGCAAATCAATGACCTCCAGCTGCAATTCATCTGAGCAACTGGCCACATCTGCTTCAAATGGCTTTCACTTCCTCTGCCTCGAATCCAAGTCAGAAAACCGCTCCTGAAACTGCAACTGGAGGTCTCGCATGCAAATAACGTGAGTAACTCGGCTGTTGCTTCCTCCATGAAGACCTTGTTCTGCTCAAAGTGCGTCAAGTTGTTGGCCTGTACTTGTTCCAAAAACAGGACACGTTTGCATCTGAAAGCCTTTAGGTGGTGTATAGATCAGAAACTAGATTTTCCTTTCCTCTGCTTGTATATTTAGGCTCAGAAAATTTAAATGACTAAGCTTAGTTATGTCGGCAGCAAATTAAATGTCAATTTCCATACCCTCTCTTCATCAAACAGTAAAATGATTGTGGCTTGCCTTTACTATCCAGGAGGTCATCTATTTTCTTTCTTAATTTAGATACTCTGCTCAGAACTTTCTCAACACTTAGCCATCTTACTGTAATATGTTAAATCTTGCAATTCTGTGACTGTATCTTTCAACATGTCTATGAACTGTCTATGGTTGAGAACATGTGACTTTATTAAATTCACCATCTTCACCACACGATTCAGTACACTTCTAATGTCCAAATATTTAGCACTCAAAGCTTGCTGGTGAATAATACAGTGCAGAAACATTGGTTGTGGAATGTTTTTCTCAGTACACATCTGCTTCATTTGTCCAACCAAGCATTTCTGTATGCCACCCATGTGCTTTCCTCTATCAACAATCAGGCAATTGAGGTTAGATTAGTCCAATATATTATTATAGATAAAATCAGCAAATGTTTTTTTTTTTTTAAACTCATTGAATATATCCTCGTGGTAAAAGTGCCATACATGCACCACTGCGCGCCTCTATTTTAATTCGATAAAAACAAAACGTTCAATAAGAGGCGGCTGATCTTGGCAGGGTAGGCCTACAGGTAAATTTCGTAGATGAAAATGTCTCCGCGGGCCGGATGAGAGGGCCTCGCGCGCCGCATCTGGCCCGCGGTCCGTAGTTTGGAGACTCCTGTGCAGACGAACTTTCGCGGTAGACTAATTGTCCGGTAGACCAACTCTCGCATAAGACGAATTATCTGTAGACGTAGTGTCGTTAGGCGAGAAGTCGTGGTAGACGTAATGGCTGTAGACCTACTTTCTGTAGACGAAGTGTTGTAGACGAAAAGTTTGTAGACCAGTTGTCGTGATACTATAGTATGGTATAATTTACAGACGCCGCTTGTAATCAGAATAGGCCTATTGTTGCGCAATTCACAAAGCTCTGTAGGCCCTATGTTTCTTACTGCTAAAATGTTAATTTGCCCACTTCCTATCAACATATTTAGCTGAAACTTTGCACATAGGCCTACATCAGACGTGTCGCCGATGACAACACATATTCTATCAAACCCCCGCCCCTTTTTTTTTGTGTTACTTTTTTTATGTTGCGCATTTTAAAATTCTTTTTGAATACCGTACATTAGAGGTCTCAGGTGTTGTTTATTTTTTTTTATTTGTTTCTTGAGAATGTTTTGACATTTGTCTCATACATTTTTTTCCTTCCGAAAATGAGAACTAAATTAAACATATGAAATATTTCATTAATCAAATTTTACATTTCAACTATTGATGATTAGAGTTTTATTATTCTCTTACCAGGCTGCCAGAGCTCTTAGCTCTCTTGCAGTCAATGTCAGGTAAATAAATCTATGTCTTGTTTTTTTCGCTGTTAAATTATGTTTTTAGATACATTGTAGTGCATTGGTAATGGTTGGTTGAGCGGGCAATAATGTATGACTGAGATTGATTAGCTTGTGACTTGTGGCATTCTAGTGGGTGTGGGCAACGTCTGCAATTTGGTGGGTTTGTTGGGTATATTGTTTAAATGTGAGCTGAGTGCTAGACTATACTATCCTACTGTTCTTAATGTGACTACTATATGCATTGTTCTTTGCACATGAGGAGCTTTGTGTGGTCTTGGTAGTTGATATGAGCATATTCAAATCAACGTACAGTTGTTTTTTTTACAGATTTTCATTGTACCCGATAACCATTTTTCTTTGAAGTGGTTTTTATTGTTTATTTTAACTGTGTTAAAGTTGAAGGTCTTTCTAGTTGGTCCATGCCTAGATGTCCTAGTATTCATTGTTGATATTGTAGGCTACGTACTTTTATGAAACATTATTGGAACAACTTTTATTGCTGGGTTTTTGACATGAAGCATATTGTGTCTTAGTTCAGGCATAATAAATGATCCAATAGGCCTACAATCATTATATTTTTTTTTCAATGTATAGGTCTAGATAACGTAATGTTTGTGTTTGTTTGTTGTTGTTTTGCCACGTTTAAAGTTTTCATTGTTTCTATTTAAAATTTACAATAGGCCTACTTATAAATACGGATAGTCAAAATAAAATTTAAATTTAATGAAAATTGTTGTTGGTAAGTGCAGCCTTATTCTTATGTTGTCATTCTTTTTATTTCCTGTTGTTTTTTTTTTGATGGGTAAAATGATTTTAAAAAAAATATAGGCCTAATATTGACAAAGATCTACAACTCTCTCTGCACTTTTCAATTTTTCTATATTAATTAGCCTATCTTATCACTGTCATTTTGACAGGTATAAAAACTATCACCAGTAGGCTATCATAATATAATATGGATTTTTAATTTTTAAAACAAACACACCCCTTCTTCTTCTTTGTCCTTTTCTCTTATTATAACACCAAAGTATCAAAATACATGTAGGCCTATAACACCAAAGTATCAAAATACATGTTTAACACCAAACCATTCTTTTCCCCGTCATTTCGAGCTAGTAATTTAGTATAAAGACCAAACAATAACCTGGCTTTAGTTTTGATTTTAATGTTGAAGTTTTGTTTTTAAATTATTTTACAACTCATTAATTTACAGGTAGGCCTATACAAAAGTTGAATCATCAATAGCTTTTTAGAAAATCTCCTAAGCCCAAATAGAAGCTTTAATAATTGCTAAGAGGCAATATTTAAGCCATGATGGACGGTTGCTCTTTTAATGTGCAAGTGGCCAGGTACACGTCGCCAATACTTCCTCATTAGAGATGAATCTATTAAAAAAATTACGTGTCTTACTGTATACTGTAGGCTTGGCTCGGTGATTTAGGACACACACAGTCTACGTGTCGTTCAGAAAGATACTTGGGATCTATTGCTTTGATGAAGTAGAACTAAACCATTTCAACAGTAAGTAATTATATATTTATAACCCAACATTGCGAACAAAAACTTAAATTTTGTGAATTATTTATTTTCTTTGTTAGATCTAAATCAATTAAAAAACGCTTATTGTCAAATCATGTGTTACATAAGCTTGTTAAAAAAATGTAAAAACATTTAGCTGCCAATGAAGCAGAGCACACAGCAAACCGGGGGATTGTGTGCTCAGCTCAATGCCCAACCACATGTAACTTAATGAGTAGCTGTGTATAGAGACATGCACTAGACAAGTGGTCGGCTACCTACGACACGCGTGCCAGATCCGGCAGGCAGAACTATTTTCAATGGCACGCGTATGACCTCCAAAATGGTAATTCAAGTCCTTTTACAAGAAAAGAGCTGAATAACTTTTAGGTTGTCGGCACGCTGAATGAATTACAAATTCTACTTTGGCACACTATTACCAAAAGGCTGCCGACTCCTGGGTAAGACCACTAGAATGGATTTGCATTGAAACTGGATATATTGCCGTGAAAACAATTTGAAAACATTTAACTACTTCCCTAATTTAAGGCACATTAAGATAGATGGATGGACTTTTTCAGAAGTACTCTGAAGTACTCTGAAGTACTCAAAGCAACGTTTTTTGTCGTGTTTTCATACCTCATTACGCCTGATTGGCTTCATCTTAATACAACCTACTTAGACTCCTTGATCTGTTTTTATCGGAGGGATATTTTTAAAATGCAGCAAATTACGTTTTAAACATTAAATAAACTAACCCATAAAAACACATTTTTTATTATACTCCCTATCTTTGTAAACTAAGTTTATATTTAATTTATATTTTGATAGATTAAAATAAATATAAGTGATATCATACCTTATGAATTTCCACACTAAAATTTTGCGCATCCTTTTTTTTCTAGCTTTGGCCCGCAAAAACCATAAAAAGATAACTCGCTTTGTTTCGGCTACATTGTGTCGTTTTCAATCTATTTTTTTCGTAAAAACGAACACATTTGAAAAAAAATCTTTACTTCCGTCTCTTCCGGTAGAGGCAGCCATGTCTGACGTGAAATATACTCTTCGATTCGCAAATTGGTCGAAGGAATTCGTGACTATTCCGAAGACTATGATGCTGAAAGAATGTATTGTTAGTTGGGACAAATCTGCTGCCCAATTTTCATCTCGATTGGACGACGGAAAGTGTTAGAAAAATCGATGCAAAGTTTTGCTAACAACCAAGGAAGCAAGCAGTTAATAGAAAGGGAGTAAAAATGTATCAAAATATCCCTATTTGAGGGAAAATCTGGAAAATCTGGAAGGAAGCTGCTAAGGAAAGTTATCTGCTATTCTCAACTGCTAGGCATTCACATTACTTTCAGCTTTTTGTTCAACTTAGACTTGTGAAGAGATTTTATCACACATAAAAGCTGTTTCACGCATACAAAGAGGTCACTTACACTTGACCACTCAGAAATAACTATATAGCCTATATTATTATGTACCTGACATTGAACGATTAGCGACGAGCATTCAAGGAAGAATCTTGAATTTATTGGTACAGACTATTTACATTTAAAAGAGTTTTTATGCTCGTCTCTATAATTAAACATAAAAATAATTTATTCTAAAAGAAATTTATTTGTTTTATTATTTCATTAAATGTAAGCGGCTGTTAAACTAGTATTATGGAGCATGGTGGTCGAGCGGCAGTGCGTTAGGCTGGCGTACCGAAGGTCCTGGGTTGGAATCATGGTGGAGGCTAGGATTTGTTCCCGGGCCTGGGGATGATACTGAGTTTACCCAGCTCTGATGCCAAGTCTGGCACGCTTGCCGTAGGTTGCCGACCCCTGCTCTAGACCATAGTATAGGTCTACTATAAGTGCTTACAAAAAAAACAACACCAGAACAGCCTTCCGCGTGGAACTCGATAGTATTTAATCTCCAAACTCGTACGTCCAAAAAAATAGTAGGCTACCCGTATTTCAAGTATATTAGGCATATTTATGTAATAATTCAAGATCTAGGTGGATTAAAAAAGGCGTGTGTGTGTTTGTGAGGGGGGGGGGGTCTAACTGGATCTTATATATTTAGCCAGAATAGGGGGTAGCTAATGAGAATAGGCCTATAGGTCTAACAACAATAAAAAGAAGCAGATATATTTTGTTTCGTGGAAACTTTTGATATTCGGTAATAGAAAATGAGAAATTATTATGGGGCCTGGTTACAAATGTGTTTTTTAAAGTGAATTTAACCATTTCTTCTGGGGCGAAATTAAAAAAAAAAAAGAAAAAAAAAAAAAAAGAAAGGAATAAGTTGCCAGACCTTCTTAAACACCATTTACGTAACGAAATGCAAACCTAGGCTCAAAATGAAGGGCGCAATAATCTGCTGCATAGATGGAGCGTAGGCTATTTAGCCTACAATATAAGATAATATAATATAGAATATATGTTAGCCGTCTGGTCCAGCAGTTAGTTCACCGGACTGTCAACCGACACGTCGGGGGTTCTATCTCTGGCTCCGACCGATCCCTGCCGCCCTGCAGGAGTTTTCGTCCTAGTGGGCGTAATAACCTTCTATCTAGGAGGAAGGTATGTACAACTTATTAGATAGCCTACTTTTGAAATCACGTAGTCTCTGGTCCTAAGGCGAAACAGTTGCTTAGATAACTACGTTATACGTTATATTTTCTCTAAAAAAACAACAACGACAATGTCAGGATGTGTTTAGGATTAGGACATCAACCTGGCAGAAGTTGGGCGATGAGAGGGGTGCGGAGTCGTAGGTGAGTGGGGTAGTAGTGGCAGGTCGTCGTAGGGTATGAATTACCGTGACTGGAATCGCCCTGGAATAATTATTATTTCTCTCACTGGCTCGTTAGATGTTATGACGGACACACAGATAGTTCTAAGTAGGCAAATAAATCGCTGGTTAAGTTCAGGTGTTTATTATAATTTCAGTTCTTCACTCAATGGCAAGATACATATATGAATTTGCACAGGCTTCAGTTAACACTCAACACATGGTACTGCTAGGTTATCCCAAATTTAGGCAACCGTAGCTGTGTTCATGAAAATACTTAGACTGACAAAATATCTATCTATACACATGCAGGCGGTATATCCTATGGAACAAACTGAATAAGTGGAGGCTAGAATCGAACAACCTTCTCCACCAAGCACTTGAGCCGAAGTATCTCTAAAACTCATTAAGCGCGCTTTCCTGAATTTTAGTCACGTGATCAGTGGTCAATTTGATTGGATAGCTACATTAGTTTAGAATTACATATGTTCTGGTTGGCTGGTTTGCTTGCATAAAGGATTGACTATTGGGGGGGGGGGGGGAATTTAGGAGTGGGTATACAATTAGTACCGCCGACTTTTGCGGGGTGGGGCCCAGGGAAAAAGGGGGGGGGGGTGGGTAGACGTTTACGAAGATACAAAGGATAAGATAATGACTTATCTCCCCTTGATGTACCAGTTTGTATGTGCGAGACGCTTCGCTCCAGATGTCACTACTTCGAGTGGACAAAGGGTTATGCCCACGGCGCTGAGTAGGAGACGAAAAGGGGAGATAATGAAAAGGTGTCTACAGGAATGCTGAGTTTAGCAAAATAAATGAGTAGTACTATCAAAATACAACATGAATCATAATTGACAGCATAATAGAATATATATATATATATATACATACATTAAAGAATACACACACATACAATCACACATACAAATAGTGTAGTACCAATTGGCTGAATCAAGTAGCAACTCTGAATTCGGGAATGAAAAAGTGTAGAGAGGGTTAAAGAGAGGTGAGGAGAAGAGTGGTTGGGGTGTTCCTATTGCGTGAGAAGAGGGAAAGAGGTAATGGCGTCAGGCTACTTTCTACTCCCTAATCTAACTCTACGCTAACCTATGTTTCTAGTTCTACACTACTTCTGCGCTATGATCTATCCATGAGTACTAATAAGGTTACGATTTAATTCCAGAATCGTGACAACTCACCCGCGCAATTTGGGAATCTACTCAGAAAGTGGATTCACACCTAAATTATTGTCTCTGGCGCGTGGGAAAGGGGGGAGTCGGTGGAGTGTCGTCTGGGTTGGGATCTGAGTGTGAGTATCGGGATAGGAAATCCGCGAGGTGGTGTTCCTTTCCAGACTGGTAAACGGTTTGGAAGCTGTACTGTGACAGGGTGAGGGAGTATCTCATTAACCTTCTGTTTAGGTTCTTTGCGCATGCGAGGAACGTCAGGGGCTGGTGATCGGTGTGGAGAATGAAATGGCGCCCGTACAGGTATACATGGAATTTCTCAATTCCAAATACGAGAGCCAGACATTCCTGTTCAGAGGTGCCGTAATTCATTTGCGCGGAATTGAGTTTCCGTGACGCGTAGGCTACAGGGAACAGCATGTTATCATGTTCCGGGTCAGGTTGTAACAGGGCCGCGCCTACTGCTCGTCCGCTTGCATCGCACTTCAACACGTAGGGAAGGGACGGGTTCGGCAGTCGCAGTATGGGTTTGCTAGTGAGAGCTGTCTTCAATTGGTCGAACGCTTGTTGGCACTCATCAGACCAAGTAACTTTCTCTGGGAGATTTTTCCGAGTTAGGTCTGTTAAAGGGGCTGCGATGCTATTGTAGTGTGGTATGAACTTCTGATAATACCCTGTTGACCCTAGTGGAGACCGTATACCTGATTTGGTGGTGGGCTGAGGGGCTAACTTAAGTTTCTCTACTTTGTTTTCGTCCGGCATTATTTTGTTCCTTTCGATCATGTGACCTAGGAATTTCAGTTTATTGAACCCGACCATGCATTTTGAGGGCCTCGCGGTTAGGCCAGTTTCGCGGAGCCTAGCTAGCAGGGCAGTTATTGTTTCTACATGACTTGCCCAAGTGGGCGTGGCGATCAAGATATCGTCTACGAAATGGGTGATCCCAGGTCTGTTAATTGGCTGAATCAGCTTCCGCATCATGCGTGTGAACACGGAGGGGGAGTTATTTAGGCCAAAGGGGACAGTTTGGAACTCGAAGTGCCCTTGATCGGTACTGAAGGCGAGGTAGTGTCGGCACTTCTCTTCCACTTCTATTTGGAAGAATCCCTTGCTAAGATCAAACTTGGAAAAGTATTGAGCGTTGCTCAGTTTTGAAAACAGTAAATCAGGGTCTGGCATTGGTTCAACTTGAAATTCAGTGACTGCGTTTAAGCGGCGGAAGTCTATGCACATACGGTGAGAACCGTCTGATTTCCTTACTAGTACTACCGGCGCATTGTACGGGGAGGTTGAGGGGGCGATGATGTTGTTGGCTAGCAGATAATTTATTTCTTTCTCAATGACATCCAGTTTGGCGTGGGGCATAGCGTATGCCTTGACCTGAATGGGTCGGGGGTCGGTGACCTTCATAGTGAATGTCTCTAAGTTGGTACGCCCTGGGGTGTCGGTCAGCACGTCGGGGTACGAGGAGAGTAAGTGTTTCGCTATGTTAGCTTGTTCAGGGGTTAGAAGGGGACAGATTTCTACATCATCTATGGTTTCTGTCTGTTGTAGGGGGAAGGCGGTTAGTGAGTCATCGGCTTCTGTCTCTTCAGCAATGGCCGTTGCTACCAGGGGTGTATCGTCTAACGGTCGCTCTATGTATCGCTTTAGCAAGTTGATGTGGAACAGTTTGTCTTTGTTGCCGATTTTTATAAGGTAGTTGGTGCCTGAGAGTTTTTTTGTAACTGGATATGGGCCTCTCCATGCTAACTGGAGTTTGTTGTAAGAGGAGGGAAGGAGCAGTAGTGCTTTATCGCCCGGAGCCAGAGAGCGTTCTTTGGCCCGCCGATTGTATAACTTCTCCTGTCTCTCCCTCTCCTTGGTTAAGTGTTTGGAGGCAATAGAGTGGACAGTTTTAAGCCTAGTCCTTAGATCATTGATGTAGGCGTGAACTGAGAGTTCCTCGGGGTGGGGGGAGGGTTTGGTCCAGGCGCGCTTGAGGAGCTCTAGTGGACCACGGGGTTGGGACCCGAATAACATCTCATATGGAGTGTAGCCTAAGGTAGAATGGGGAGTAGACCGATATGCGAATAGGGCGGTAGGGAGGAGGGTATCCCATTCATCCAGAGGGCCATCGGCGGTTTTCTTTAACAGCCCGATTAGTGTTTGGTTAAACCGTTCGACTAATCCATTGCATTGAGGGTGGTAGGGGGAGGAACGGAGGTGAGTGGTGTTCATGATGTGCAACGCTTCCCTCATCAGTGTACTGGTGAACTGGGGCCCGTTATCGGAGAGTAGGACTTCGGGAAACCCCACTCTCGTGAAAATGGTAAACAGTGCCTCGGCCACGTGTTTCGCGTCTTCTTTCGGCAGCGCCACAGCTTCCGGCCAGTTGGTAGCCTGGCATATCACGCATAGTATGAATCTGTTCTTCTTCCGTGTTATGGAAAGTGGCCCTACGAGGTCTACTGACACCCGCTGAAAGGGCGTGTCGGTCACCGGGTGTTTGCCTAGCGGTACTGGCTTAGTGTGGTGGGCCTTGGACATGAGCTGGCATTGGTGACATGACGCTACAAATCGTTTGATCTCATTGTGCATACCGGGCCAGTGGAAGTAATGGGTGATTTTGTTGACTGTGGACCCTTGCCCTTGGTGACCGCCCAGGGTTGAGTCGTGGGCCGCCTCCATAACTTGCCTACGGTAAGGACCGGGGATGATGAGCTGGTCTCTGACCGACCCGTCAGGGAGGCTGGACCGTCGGAACAGTCGTTTCCCTTTTTGAATAAACGAGTAGGGTTTCGGGGGGTCTGGGTTTTGACCGACCTTAGCGAACAGTGGGGCCAGGGTCGAGTCTTCCATTTGAGCCCGCAGGAATTCGTGGGCCGTCGGGGATTCCTGGGGAGGGTGGGGAACAGGGTCAGGGTGCGCGCGTGTGGCCACTGAGGCAAGGGGCGGGGAGGGGACATCGGCAAGGTTGACGTATCGTTCCCCCAAGATGACGTCATAGGGTAATTCGGCTCGGATTGCTAAGGTAGCCGTGCCAGTGTATGGTTTTGACTTGATGTGAACCTTGGCGGTTGGGAGGGTCTCAACGTATCCCGTTACAACTCTATATTCGACTGACTCGCCAGTATAGTCGGAGGGACTCACGAAGGAAGTCTTAGCGAACCCATCAAGCTGGCATCCCGAGTCGAGAAGGGCCCTGGCTTTTTTTGAGTTGATCTCTATATTTCTTTCTGTCTTGGTTTCCGGTTTGGCGGGGGTGTAAGCGGGGGGTGTGTCGGTTTCCGGGTCTTGCGTCCTGGGGGTGTCTGCCGGGCAAAGGGTGGCGGTGTATACTCCTGGGGGGGGGGGGGGTTTCTGGGAGTGATTATGGCTTGTGTGTGCCTTGGGTTGTTGCTCAGCGGAGCTACCGTGGTGGGTCGAATGGGGATGATTGGTGCCGGTTCGTGGCCTGGTCATGTGGTGGGGTTGGTCTGGACGTCGCGAATCTTGGAGGGGTGGAGGGGGCCTGGTTTGAGAGTGACCCGGTCGATGTGGGGGGAAGTTGTCGGGACTGATTAGTGGGGGAGGGTTGGCGCGATGGTTGTCCCAATAGGGCCGATGTGGTTGTGGGTGTCCCGGGCGGGCGGAAGGTGGCGGTGGCCTTCCCGGTCTACCGTTTTCCCGTCGGGAAGCGGGGGGTGGTTGAAATTTGTCCCGGGGATGGAATGATTCCACTAAGTTAGATTGCAGAAATCTATCTGCGCCTTGCAGGGAAGGGGTTAGACCGGATATTCCCTGTTGGATTAAGAAAGCCTTTAGCTTTGGGGGCATCTGGGATTCTATCTGTTCAGTCATAAGAAGGGTGACCATACCGTCGAATGACTGCTCGACATTGCCTAACTCAACCCACTTGAGTAGGTAAGATTGTATTCGCTCCGCGAATTGTGTATAGTTTTCCCCCGGTCGTAGCGTGGACGACCGAAACTTCTTCTGGTAGTGGGACGAGTGTAACTGGTGGCGATTTAGCAGCGCGTTTTTCAGTGCAACGCACGACTCCCTGTCTTCTGGGGCCAGTTTACAGTAAGTCTCGTAATCCTCCCCTCTCAGAGTGGAGACGAGGATCCTACAGTGTAATTCTGGGGGGACTTCATTTAGCTCCATACAGTCGCTAAACCGTCGGAGGTAAATGTCGAACTGCTCCAGTCGGGGGTCGTGAACTTCAGTCCATAGAGAAGCATGTCGGGGGAGGGGATGGTTGCTGGGGTTTGCTGAGCTAAATGACGAGGGGGAGTTTGGGTTGTCGCTGTTGTCCGGGGGCCTAGTGCTTGCGGCTAATTCAGCTAGTCTGAATTCATGTGTCCTGCGTGCCTCCTCATCTAGTCTAAGTCTTTCTTCTCTAGCTAATTCTAATTGCTCTGCTTCTACTCTAAGTCTATCTTCCCTAGCTACTTGTTCTAATCTCTCCTCTCTAGCTAATTGTGCTGCTCTCTCCTCTCTCTGTTCTATTCTACGTTTCTCTTCTAACTGTTCTATTCTACGTTTCTCCTCTAACTGTTCTATTCTACGTTTCTCCTCTAACTGTTCTATTCTACGTTTCTCTTCTCTTGCCTCATGGACCGCTACCTGTTCAACTACGTATTTAATGACGTCTCCGTCACTGTAGCCTATCGCTATAGCCTCTTCTCTCAGCTGCTTACGCAACAGTACACCTTCGGCCATAGTGACAGAGTAAGGCGAGAGTAAGGCAGTAAACGGACAGAGATATAACCAGATAGAAAGAGGAAAGTGTAAGAGGGGTTGGGGGGTTCAGAGTTTAACTAACTTAATACTAGTCCAAAATGGTACTCACCAGAACAGCGGTTCCTAGAATTTCACACACATATACAATACACACGTATCCAATCACAAAGTTATCGTTTTTGTATGGCGCTTGGCTGGTTGCAGGTAGCTTCGGTATAGTGAAAAGTTCTTTCTCCCCGTGCCGGGACTAGATAGTGTATAGTGTTATTGTCTATTTTCCTGGTTTGGGTACCGGGACTACGGCGGTTCCTATGGAGAGGTTGACGGGACAGATGTCGGGTTCTCGGCGGTTTCTAGTGCTGACGTCTCGGGTGCAGGTACGTCGATGCGGTGTCTCGGGTGACGATCTGGCGGTTGGGGTGGCGAATCTGGTCGTAATGGGTTGACGAAGGTGGCGTAGGGTGACGAATATGGCTGCTGGTGTATCAGGGTTGGCGTAGATTGCTAGAGTGGCGAATCTTCTTAATGGGGTGTCTTGGCTGGCGTATCTGGGGTGACGTAGGCTGCGTAAAGTGGCGAGCCTGGGTATCTGGGTGGCGTAGGCTGCGTAAAGTGGCTAGCCTGGCTTACTGGGGTGACTTGGCTTGCGTTTGAGGTGGCGGATCTGTTTGCTGCTTAGAGTCTTCGTGTTGTAGAGAGATGAGCCCCCAATCCAGGGTCGGTTTCAGTACGGCGTGGTCCTCGGGTTGATTGCTGTTGTAAGTGCCCTGAACGGCTTGAGTTCAGGATCCCGCGGCGAGGTCCCACTTTGTCAGGATGTGTTTAGGATTAGGACATCAACCTGGCAGAAGTTGGGCGATGAGAGGGGTGCGGAGTCGTAGGTGAGTGGGGTAGTAGTGGCAGGTCGTCGTAGGGTATGAATTACCGTGACTGGAATCGCCCTGGAATAATTATTATTTCTCTCACTGGCTCGTTAGATGTTATGACGGACACACAGATAGTTCTAAGTAGGCAAATAAATCGCTGGTTAAGTTCAGGTGTTTATTATAATTTCAGTTCTTCACTCAATGGCAAGATACATATATGAATTTGCACAGGCTTCAGTTAACACTCAACACATGGTACTGCTAGGTTATCCCAAATTTAGGCAACCGTAGCTGTGTTCATGAAAATACTTAGACTGACAAAATATCTATCTATACACATGCAGGCGGTATATCCTATGGAACAAACTGAATAAGTGGAGGCTAGAATCGAACAACCTTCTCCACCAAGCACTTGAGCCGAAGTATCTCTAAAACTCATTAAGCGCGCTTTCCTGAATTTTAGTCACGTGATCAGTGGTCAATTTGATTGGATAGCTACATTAGTTTAGAATTACATATGTTCTGGTTGGCTGGTTTGCTTGCATAAAGGATTGACTATTGGGGGGGGGGGGGGGGAATTTAGGAGTGGGTATACAATTAGTACCGCCGACTTTTGCGGGGTGGGGCCCAGGGAAAAAGGGGGGGGGGTGGGTAGACGTTTACGAAGATACAAAGGATAAGATAATGACTTATCTCCCCTTGATGTACCAGTTTGTATGTGCGAGACGCTTCGCTCCAGATGTCACTACTTCGAGTGGACAAAGGGTTATGCCCACGGCGCTGAGTAGGAGACGAAAAGGGGAGATAATGAAAAGGTGTCTACAGGAATGCTGAGTTTAGCAAAATAAATGAGTAGTACTATCAAAATACAACATGAATCATAATTGACAGCATAATAGAATATATATATATATATATATACATACATTAAAGAATACACACACATACAATCACACATACAAATAGTGTAGTACCAATTGGCTGAATCAAGTAGCAACTCTGAATTCGGGAATGAAAAAGTGTAGAGAGGGTTAAAGAGAGGTGAGGAGAAGAGTGGTTGGGGTGTTCCTATTGCGTGAGAAGAGGGAAAGAGGTAATGGCGTCAGGCTACTTTCTACTCCCTAATCTAACTCTACGCTAACCTATGTTTCTAGTTCTACACTACTTCTGCGCTATGATCTATCCATGAGTACTAATAAGGTTACGATTTAATTCCAGAATCGTGACAGACAATAAGGATAACTATAAGGAATAATAAGGATAACACAAAAAATAAGAGCGACACATTTAACCTAAAGGCCTACATAGAATATTTAATAATTAGTCTAGCCAAAGACTATAATAAGATGGACCGCCTGCTATGATATTTCTGCTATTCGATAACTTGAAACACTATGGAAAATTAAGAAAGTTGTATATATAGGAAATCTTTAGGCACGTTTAGGAGTCATTTATTTTTAGGACAGCGTTATTGGCTGCGAACGGAAAAACAACACTTTGAGCTCTAAAGCAAGTGCTCCATCTTATTATATAGTCTTTGGTCTAGCATTTCACGACGATTTTCAATATTTTTCATACATTGAACGCATAGTAAAGAAAGAACAAACGCGAAAACGCTAGATCTTCTTCATCTGCTATGACAGGGTCTCCAAACTACGGCCCGCGATGCCCTCTCATGCATTACAGTGGAGTCCTTTTTATCTACAGAATAAAATTACGGAATTTTACCTGTTTCCTGCCAAGTTCAGCAGATCCGGCGAGAAAGCATTATGTGTGATTTGCAACGAAACTGGCTGTGATGAAAGAATACAACCTGCGCCGTCATCATTAAAGCAAACATCAGGAGAATTATGCACATTTGGATGGTGAAGTCCGTGCAGAAAAATTTGCTAAATTACAAAATCAACTCACATCTCAGAGGACATTGTTAAGTAATTCCTCAAATGAAAACGAATCTTTAACTAAGGCCAGTTATAAAGTTGCTTACGTCCTGGCTAAAAGTGGCAAACCGTTTACAGTAGTGAAGGAATGTTTGTTGGAGGTGGCTGAGGAACTTCGCCCAGAAAAGTCAAAACAATTAAAAAATTTAGCTTTGGGTGCAAATACCATTGCCCGCCGTGTTGCAGATATGGGTGAAAACATTGTGAATCAAATAGCGAAGAACGCAAGCAAGTTTTGCCATTTTTCAATTGAAATGGATGTATCGCTGGACAGTTGTTCCACTTCTCAAATGCTTGTGTTCATTAGAGGTGTGGATGAAGACATGAACATAACACAAGAGCTGGCTTCCCTACACAGCATGTATGACACAGTTACCGGAGAGGATAGATTCAATGAGTTGAAAAAAAAGATTTACTGATTATAACTTGGACTGGACTAACCTCAGTTGCCTGACTGTTGATTGAGGAAAGAACATGAGTGGCATAAAGAAAGGCTTGGTTGGACAAGTGAAGCAGATGTGTAATTAAAAAATGGGGTCAGTCATAGACAGTTCTGAGACATGTTGAAAGATACAGACACAGAATCGAAAGATTTACCATATTATACAGCAGGCTAAGTTGTGACAAAGTTCTGAGCAGAGTATTAAAGTTAAGAAAGGAAATAGGTGAGTTCCTGGAAAGTAAAGGCAAGCCACAGCCACTACTGTCTGATGAAGAACAGGTATGGAAATTGGCCTTTGCTACAGACATAACAAGTCATTTACATTTTCTGAACCTAAAACTACAAGGAGAGAAAAATCTAGTTTCTGATCTATACACCCACGTAAAGGCCTTCAGATTCAAACTTGTTTTGTTTTTTGGAACAAGTACAGGCCAACAACTTGACGCACTTTCAGCAGTGCAATGTATTCATGGCTGAAGCAAAAGCCGAGTTCCCCACGTCATTTGCATGCGAGATCATCAAAGACCTCCAGCTGCAGTTTCAGGAGCGGTTTTCTGATTTGGATTCAAAGGCAGAAGAATTGAGACTGTTTCAAATACCATTTGAAGCAAACGTGGCCAGTTGCCCGGATGAACTGCAGCTGGTAGTCATTGAGTTGCAAGCAAATGGCCTCTTTAGGGATAAGTTCAAAGAAGGACTAATGGGTTTTTACCAGTGTTTGACCAAGGAAGAGTTTCCTAATATCGAAACGTTTTCATCAAGGTACCTTTCAATTTTGAAACAACATACCTGTGTGAACAAACATTTTCAAGACTGAAATACGTAAAGAACAATTTGGGAACAAACTTGTCCGAATACAATCTCAAGTCAATGTTGATGTTAGGGACATCAAATCTAAGGCCAGAAATGTCTGATATTTTGGCATTCAGGAAACAGTTTCACCATTCCCACTAATACAGGTGTTCAAGTGTAGTGCACCAATTTGTTATTAATAATAACTGAATACGACAATATTAAATAAATAATTAAAAACAACATACATGTTTTGATTCTTTTTTTTTATTTGGACCTCGAGTATGTAGTTGGCCCCTGAGCTGCTGTTTGGTAGTTAAAGCGGCCCTCGGGCTGAAAAGTTTGGAGACCCCTGTGCTATAGCTAGGTCAGGACCGTGCGGTGGATTTTCACCATTTGCACGTCTACAAACTACAAATGTAGACAAACGTTGCCTACTGCGGCCGCTTAACTGCGTTTTGCTCGGCATGGCCCTGATCTAGGTCTACAATAGTAACGGAAAATTTGATTAAGTTACGTATTAAGGCGAAAGGTATCCCCCAACCCCACTCTAATTTTTTCAAAGATTACTAATACTACGTCTGCCCCAGACACCAAACTGCACTTGATACACGGTTCTATATTACACACTTTTACACGCTTGACACGATAGGATTAATTACAAATTACAGACCGGCCAATCATTCGTTTTACATTTTCACTCTCTTTTTCTCTTTCTTCGTTTCAATGGCCAGAGGGCGTTATTTTACGTCTGCCCTATACGACAGTAACACTTATATGTTGTTTTTTTTCCAGTTAATAATTTTAATTAGTAGTGTCACGTATGTATAATAGGGCGTCCTGGCCACATGTACTGTATGCTTAACTAGTTTTTGTTCATGCCTTGGAACCCCCTCCCCCACCCCAACAACGTCCAGCGCCTCCCCCACCCTCATCTAAAACCAGGGATTAAAAAAATATTTATTATTCATTCTTAAATTTTAATATTTTTTTTTTATAACAATTATATTAATTTTAAAGTCTGTTATCTAGGGCTAACATAATTGCAAACACATTAGTCAGCATTCACCTTACTATAGGCTCAATGCAAAAAAAAAAATATTTTAATTAATAGGCTATATATTTATTTTAAAACTAATTAATGGCCATTTTTCGACGTTTAATAATTGAAATAACTTTAGCTTTCCATATTTATCTTTTCCGAACAAGCTGTGCATTTCTCTTTTAATTAGCCATCTACTGTGTCAGTAGGCCTAAGCCCTACTGTGTTATTTTTAATGGAAATTCTTGATAAAAATTAATTAGACATTTTGCATTAAATTAATTGTTTTAAAAGATGAGTGCGTAAAACTTTGAAATATTTAATGTATTTTCTTTTATATTTCAGCTATTTGTAATTTAATAAAATAAATTATCTTAGTTTTTTCAAGAATTTTCGGGGAAAATTGCCTACTTTTGCTACTATCCCCATTTACCATGGAATATTTCGACCACCTTACTTTATTTGACAGTTTTAGACAGGGAAACGCAGTTTCCATTGATCTATTTAGAGACCTTACCACATAAAGGACAATTTCCATTGATCAGAGCAGGGGTGAAGCCACGAGCGCGGGAGCGGGGGGACTGAGGGAGATAAGCCTTCCATCTGAAATGTTTGAAAAATAACATTTTTTCCATTTTTCTTAAAATATATATACTAATTTGCGAACATTTTGATAAATGTTTGTCACGCGCAAGTTCAGCCCACCCTGAAAAAAAATTCTGGCTTCGCCCCTGGCTCAGAGTGATGAATTATTAGTTTTCAGTGCAATAGAAATAGACTTTATTAATCACGGAAGAGGACAGTAGTATTAGTTTTATAAAAAAAGATTTTATTGTAAGCTTATATACTGACTATATAGAAAACAATTTGTTATAAAAATATCGGTCCAGCGTAGAAAGTTGTAGGCCTCTATTTACTTTGAGGGTCTTAAGTTCAAACCATCAAGACCGGAATTCTCCCCCTCCACCCTAGACCCAAGATCATTTTTGAGTTAAGTCAAAATCCTTTAGGTACATTTTTTACCACTAGGCATTGTGCTGACCACTCAATCCCGACGAATGTCGCGGTTGAGGAAATTAGTGAATTCCGCTTTGTGAGTCCCATAGATATTCAAAGTATACGAGGGAACTTTAATTACATGACACTAAATATACTACTAAATAAATAATGCAGTCGTGAAACAGTTGAAAAATCCACAAGAGAAATGCACTTTGTTATGCTCTTAGTACGGCAACCAAAATCTAGTAGTGCATATGCAAAGTCATGGAGTTTTTTTTTTCCTTAAGAAACACGACTCTGGTTACTTGACATTGGCATGAATCTTTAAAAAACAACAACTGGCTAAGCTATGAGAAAATAAAAAAATACGGTTACTGTACGTAACATTTAATTTAGGCTACTCTGTAAAAACATCTTTGCAGAGTTCCGTTTCCGACTAGTTCTCAAGAAGAAGAAGTCAAATGATATCAATCCTCTGCTCCGATCTCTGCACTGGCTACCCATCAACAACCGGATCTCATATAAGCTGGCTTCCCTCTGTTATAGGTGCCTGAATAACTGCGCCCCGGATTATCTTCGCTCTTGTATGGAGCTCTACACCCAGTCCCGCCCACTTCGTTCGGCATCTGACGCGCTTACTCTGCGGATCCCTCGTGTGAGGCTAGTGTCCACTGGCGAACGTTCATTTTCCTACGCAGGACCGTCCGCTAGGAATCACCTCCCACTACATCTTCGCCAGAGCCCTAGCTATGACACCTTCAGGAGCCGGCTGAAGACTCACCTATTTCGTCAGCAGAATTAGCGTATTACTATATATTTCGTTGTCTGTCTGTATTCTGTAACTGTCGTCTGCGCATAGAACTGTCACCAACGGGATATGCGCTATATAAGCACCGTTATTATTATTATTATTATATTCAAACCTCTGCACATTCCTGCAGGCGGGACGTCAGTAGGGAAACATGGCGCCACCGTGTTAAAATACTAATTTTGCGACCCCCCCCCCCCCCCCCACCAATATTTAATTACTGGGCACTTTTGGTGAAACTTTTCTTGTTGAGACGGGCATCTCATTCGACCCCTCTCTTTACTTCACTGCTGACTACAGGCAGAAGCTTGGAGATCTTAGATAACCAAGTAAATTCTACACTAATAAAAACCATGTAGGACAGATTTTTCTTTTCTTTCTATCTGTTCTATCTGTTCTATCTGTTCTATTTGTTCTATCTGTTGTAATTTTCTTATCCCTCCCTCTTTTTGTTTCGTTTTTTTTCTTCATTTGGGGACGTCCCTTAATGACGTCAAGCAATTTTTTTACCATTTTAATAAACCCTACTCCGCCATTACCACAAGCTGTTACAAAATGTCAGACCCCCGCCTTTTAACTTTCCAATATGACGCCGCAACTCCCTGTACCCCTCTTCCAATGTCAGCATACTTCAGATCACTTGTATTATTTTATTCTTTTGTCATTGTAGCCTGTATTAAATACAGTGCAACATTCAATTAGTGTTGAAAAACAACAACACAGTTAATCAAAATAGTTTCGAATATATTCCCTGTCTAGTTAGCACTGCTAAATTTACAATATTATATTCAAGTTCTGTTATAAAAGTCCAATGAAGTATGACTTAACCACTGATCTATAAAAAGAATGGATTGCGCATTCTTAATAAATTGGTCTGAGCAAAGTGAAGAAAAGCACTGATCTATAGAAGAAAGGAAAAACTAAAAATTCCACTGCACTTACCGATATAAACAAAAATGTGTCTAAAACTTACTGTGCCACTGATCTATAAATAGATCGGAACGGAATCTATGTTACTGCCATTTTACACAATATGCAAATGGATTGTTGCTGTCAAGCTTCTGACTTCTTATTAATAAAATAAAACTAACAATAATACGATCAAAAGAAAACAAGTACCAAAAATTAAAAAAGTTAATAATAAAAAAAGTAGACAGCAATATTTCGCAGTACGGAAAAACCCGGTCCCGAGCACACACCAAATTTGAAAGCATTTCAAAGGGACATCATTTGGAAACTGCGCCCATTGTATAATCTTAACATACGGTGATTAGTAATAGGTCTAAGTTTATTTAAAAAAAGAAAATTAACGAATTAAGCAATATTGTTACAAAATAAAACTTTTTTTTTGGAAGACGTTTCCAATTTATACATTTAACTTTTAACCCGATTAGTCAAAGGGCTTAGGAGAATATAGAGCAGAAACAAACATCTAAATAAATAAACAAACTCACGGTAATTATATATATTGACCTGTGACAGTATAAACAAAATGGCGGAAATTTCCTCAAGAATGTTACTTCCGAGCCTAATCCATTCTTTTTAGTGATCAGTTGACTTAACTAATTAAACTATAACTCAAATGATGTAGAAAAAACAACAACTTGGAAATTTGTTTTATTATAAAAGAAAACAAACTGGGTGTATGTCGTTCCACCCAGAAAAGTGCCAACTACTAAGAATATAAAAGAAAATGAAACAAAAAATAACAAACTTTCTCATTCGTGGAAAAAAATCTAGCCTATAGCAATAACAAATGCAGATAAGTAATCTTTTTACCCGAGTGGTATCTAGGCATGGAATGGCTTGACTGAACAAAACAGGAAAACCAGGAAGTCACTTAAACATTAAAAACACTTAATGAAAATGCAAGACTAGACTCAAACTAGGGATAAGCGGTTGACGCAATTATCTTCTGCATAGAAGGAGCGAACATAATAATATAAAATAATAGATAGTAATAATAATAAAAATGTTGAACTTTCATTGGACAATATCGTTTAGCACCAAGCGTCATTTGATGATGCTAAAAGAATTAAATAGTAGAATCAAAAGAAGAAGACATTTAAACTAAAAAAATAAATATGAAAAGTAGAATAATTGTTATTCAAATTATAAAATGAATTTTTTTGAAAAAGTTAAATACTAAAACAAAACTATGTTTCTCCATTCTCTCTTAGAGAAGCAAAGTGTTACTTTACTCGATTAAATGGGAAGAGCATGAGTCTCTATATCCTGAAGATTACCAACAACGTTTAGATAAAGCGCTGTCTTTGTCTTTGCAAACTGTGCTCTTTATTTTCTTCATATTCTTAAATATCTTCTTGTATAATAAAAATGATGAATATTTACTTAGTGCATCTTTCCATGCTATTGAGTTTAGCATTTTCATGAGCTTTCATTCCACAATTCAGTTGCCGGTGTTAGGATGGTGGAAGGCCCCAAAACACCTAGCCAAATATCTTTTGTCACACAGTTACTCAGTGTCTGAGGCAAGCTGTTCCACAATGTTGGTGCAGCATATTCGAAGAATATATAACAGAAGCTTTTATTCAATACAAAAGATTATTGCGTGCCGTGGTGTATTTTTTTTTTGATGTTGCAAGAATACAAGCATGTGGACTAATGACTTTCCATTGTCTAGTCTGAATGTCTTTGAATTGTCTTCAGCTGTCTTGTCTTATGAATCCGAGCCATTCCTTAAGAGGATCAGATTATATCTTCTACCCGTACGCATAATCGTTGTTCTATCCTAAGCGCCAATTTCGATAAGATTTTGTTATTTGTCCTGACTACATCAAACAATAAGTACCATTGCAAAATGTCATTAGGGAAACATTACGTAACCTTTATCAATTATTTAGTCCTAAGATACAGGGAATACGATGACCACCCGACAATAGCCTAATTGGGACATAGTAAAGGCGTCTGGGCATTTTGCCAATACCACAATCACCTGGTATAGGCCTACTGTGGCTACAGAAACTGGTGAAAGTTGCTTCACCTGCCATCTGGATCAATTCGATTACTTTTTTTTATTTAGGTTAAGGGCATAAGAAAAGGGCTTTAATCTTCCGTAGCCCTTCAAGTCAAATAAACATCAGTTATAGCTGTGGTGGAGTTATAATTGTGCGATGAGCATTGGGCATTGTTCCGAATCATGCGTCAGCTAGACAAGGGGTCAGAAGACTTGGTACGCAGAGCGATTATTCAACAACACGCGGAAGACTCCCCCCAAAAAAGGCAATTCAAGTTTCCGCTACAAGCAATTGAGTTCTAGAGCACGACGACGTTTAGGCTGTTGGAACCACAGAATAGGTATAGATCTAGTAGCGTGTCTATTATAGCGACTGCTGCATTGCGTCAAAAAATGGCGGAATCTTAGCTTCCCTTTTAGTGACTGCGCATATAGGGATTGCGCATTCTGTTCTGTACCTATTCTGTGGTAGGAACGCTGAACGAATTAGAAATACTACATTGGCACACTATTTGCCATCCCATAATATAGACAAAAAATTATAAAACACAAAAAAATAGAATAGCTTTATTGCATTACTTTGATCTCTGTACACTAGCAGCCACAGAATAGAATAATTTTTATTAATTACTTTGTTCTCTGTACAGATGATGCACTTGGTCACGTGTATTGCCCTGGTTCTGGTTTCATACCTTCCTGGCGCCGCCCCACAATTTACCAGTGCATCTGACCAGCCACACATCAAGGACTCTTTGCGCATGACAAACATCCTCATGGAGAGGCCCATAGAAGGTCCGAGCTTCCGTAAAGATTGTCGTATGCTGAGTCCGCAAGAGTTCCAGGACTTGGTCAACGCTGTCAATGCAGCAAAATCCGACACGGTAAATCTTCGGGTCCAGTTGATTAGCATTTAGCATTTCATGCAGTTCAAATATTTCAGCAAGTCATGTGCAAGTGTCAAAGGGAATTTGTTATGATAAATTAAAAATAGTTTTTTGCTAACACAAAACAATCCAATTTGTTATTTTCAGTAATTTCACAATTTTTGTTTAAAAAAAAAATAATGCACTACGTTACATGTATTGTTTGTATCTTCTTCTAGAGAGTTCGCCCCAACGTACACGATGCCTTCGCTTATCTCCACGCCCACCCAGACATCAACAAGGGAGCTCACCTAGGGCCTTCCTTCTTGCCTTACCACAGAGTTTTCATTTTTCTGTAAGAAGTTTGTTCCCTTTAGAATCACATTTTTAAATGTAGCACTCGGATGCCAGTTGACTATACCCTAACATACCGGTAATATTAAATGATGATTACAAAAGGTTTGGCGTGAACTTTAGATGAAGTGCTGTCTTGCAGATATGAAAAGCTGCTGAGAATCTATAACCGTAATGTCAGCCTGTGTTACTGGGACTCTACCTCCGAGCCAGAGAAGATGACCTGGTCAGCTACCTGGACTCCGGAACTTTTTGGTAATGTACAAGGCTTGGTCACCACTGGTTTCGCCAAAGGATGGATGACGCCCCTGCGGGCTCTTGACCGGGAAGGTCAGCTGTTTTTTTTTTGTTTTTTTTTACATATTATTTCTATTAGTTCCAATAACTTTATAACATATTAAATACAAAAAAAAAAAGAAAAAGAACTATTGATATATTTAGAAATGACTAGGCTTTAAAAAAAATCATCACTGAGCTGTTCCTTTATTTTTTTAAGATTGTGTTGTGTTTACGTAGGGATGTTTTTACTAAGCATTCGATATTTTTCACTGGAATATTTGCACATGATGATATTTGACATTAAATTAGGAATACTCGGGCAATTGCATTTATATTCGTACCTTGCCTTCCCCCCACACGCACACAGTCACATGTACACTCATATAATATGTGATTGGCTAACTCTCCAGTTATACCTAGACCTCCTCCACCACATGCACCACTGACCCGGAATGTGGCTCGGAGGGAGAGAGTAATGTGCTAGAATAATCCATTCGTTTCGTCCTATTTACATAAGACCGGAGCACCAGTCAGCATTGCACTAGTTAAACAACTAACAACCACATTCTCTAAGTTTAAGTCTCCCGTCTACACTGTTCCCTTACACCGCCTATATTATACAATAAAATGGTATGCGGTAAACCGAGTTGTTTTTTTTGCCTGTTTATCCCCTGACCAGGCGGTATCCATGGGCGTCCACTGACGGATGATGACGTCAGGGTTGTTATGACGAAAAGAAGATTGGGGGAGATCTCAATGCCGGCTGCCTCCGTGGACGCCAACGTTGAACTAATGCACAACTATGCACACACTTATGTTGGAGGAATCATGGGACAGGTAGAGCCACATCTTCAGATAACACTGGATAACAGTACTGTTTTTTTTTTTAATTGAATGTAAACAAAACTACCGCAACTCTTTCCGGGCTTCAGTAGGAATAGATCGATAAGGTCGGCTATCTCGGCAGCTGCACGGCCCATCACCAATGCATTTTACTATAATCAAGCAATGCATAAGATATATCTAAATCTCGTTAATAATCATTAGTTGCTGCTTTTTCTTACATGACACAGAAATGTGTGAGCTCAACAATTTGGAAATGGATATTTAGCACGACATTATAAAACACTGTTATTGCATATGTGTAATTTGTAGAAAATGTTGCAGATAGGATTACATAATCTTGCATCTGATGACATTTACATTTTTTTCTACCTTTTGCTTTTCAAAAGCTTAGAGAACTATTTCTACTTCACTCGAGTATCTTATCTTATCTTATCTTATACATTACAGACGCTCCTTCTAATTATTAAAAGATTATTGCGTCCTACGCTCATCCGTGGTCCGAGTCTAGTCTTGCATTTTTATTAATGTTTTAAATGATGTTAGGTTATTGGTTTTCCTGGTTTGTTCAGGCAACCCATTCCATGCCCGAATGCCACTCGTGAAGAAAGAGTACTTATATGCATTTGTTCTCGCATAAGGGACAAGGAAGGTGTTTTTGTCTTTATGTTTATCTGAGCTTTGCAACAGATTGTTATTGGGTTGTATTTCTAAATTAGAGTTTAATGCCTTATGTATTATTACTACTTTACTCTTTGCCCTTCTGTCCTCTAGTGTTTCTAGGTTTAGTGATTTTACTAATGGTGTTACTCTTGTCAATTGGGAATATTCACTAGTTATAAACCTTGCAGCTCTTTTTTGAATTTGTTCTAATTTTTTAATGTTTTCTTTAGTTGATGGGTCCCATACAGATCCTGCATATTCTAGTATAGGCCTAACTAATGTGAGATAGCATTTTAGTTTTATGTTCTTATTACATTTGTAAAAGTTCCTTTTTATGAATCCTAATGTTTTGTTTGATTTTTTAATTACTTCATCAATGTGAGGGTTCCAAGATAACTTATCATTTATTATTACTCCTAGATACTTAGCATTGCTAGTTTGAGTTAGTTCTTTACCATGAATGAAGTAGTTTGTTATTATTTGTTTCTTTTTCTTGGATACCCTTATTAGTTGGCATTTTTCTGGGTGAAAAGACATACTCCAGTTTGATTCCCATTTTTGTAGTTCATCTAGGTCTTTTTGTAAGAGTTCACTATCTTTTCCTGTCTTTATTATTCTATAAATTATGCAATCATCAGCAAATAATCTTACTTTTGTGCCTGTGTTGATGCAATTTGGCAGATCATTAATGTAAATTAGAAATAGTAGGGGTCCTAGAACAGTTCCTTGTGGAACTCCTGAGTTTACTGTTATTGGTGATGACTTAGAGCCATTTATTATCACTGTTTGTTCTCTGCCTATAAGAAAGTCCTGAATCCACTGATGTAAGGGACCAGAGATGCCAAAGTATTTAAGTTTTTTAAGAAGACTAGAATGATGAACTTTATCAAATGCTTTTGAAAAATCTAGTAATATAGCATCAATTTGGTTGTTATTATCTAATCCCTTAGACAAGTCATCTATTAAGCCTATCAATTGAGTCTCACATGATCTATTTTTCCTGAAGCCATGTTGGTGTGGGCACAGTGCATTTAGTTTGTCTAGATGGTTTACTATACTACTATATATTATATGTTCAAGTAATTTACATGTTATGCTTGTTAGAGAAACAGGTCTATAATTTCCGGGGTCAGATTTATCTCCTTTTTTGAAAAGGGGGGTTACATTGGCTAATTTCCAATCTTTGGGCACTTTGCCCTGGTTTAGAGAGGCCTGAAAAAGTATTTTAAAGATTGGAGATATTTCATTAGTTAGTTCTTTAAGCAGTCTTGCTGGTATTTCATCTGGACCAGAAGCTTTGTTTACTTTTAAGTTTGTTAGGAGTTGTTTAATGCCTTTTTCATCTACATTTATATTTCCTATCTCTTCTAGTTTGTTTAAATTTATGAATATTTCTTTGTCACCTGGATTTGAAAAAGATGATGCGAAGTGAGTGTTTAGGATATTAGCTTTAGTTTCATTATCATTACAAGTTTTGTTGTTTTGGCCTTTTAGTGGAGCTAGTGTAGTGTAGTGTATATTGTGTATAAGAAATACGTTAGCTTAGTGTGTCCCTGCTTACTGTATATGTATGCGTGATATATTTATCTGGGCTAACCTAGGCCTAACACTTAACAGAACTCGGATATTTTCCTTTCTTTTACAAAATAAAACTTTCCTGTAGCTTTTGCAATAGGTAGAAAGTTTTTACAAATAACATAAGATATGTATTATAGTCTTTTATATAATTTAACTAATTTAATATCTTTTAAAATAATCATGTTTTTTGTTTTCTTGTTAATATAAATAATGTTTACTTTCTGACTAAGGTTCAAACAGCGGCCTATGACCCAATGTTTTGGTTTCACCATACCTTTATTGATTGCATCTATGACAAGTTCCTGAAACAGCAGAGAAAACTTGGCATTGATCCCATGAGAGACTGGCCAGTGGAGCACGGGGACAACTCCACTCACGGACCATTCGCCCCCATGCGTCTGGGCAGTCTGAGGAACATTGACGGGGCCCAGGAGTTCTTCAGCCGTGAGATCGTCAGGTGTGAGCCCATGCCCGCGTGCACCCAGGACTCCCAGTGCGGGGACTACATGCGCTGCGACGTGTCCAGACAGAAGTGTATCTCAGACACACTCAGACCTGCCACTGAGCTGGGTGCCATGTGGAGTAGTGTTGAAAACCTGCTCGTCTCTCTGCAACACACCAAATTGGCTTCGCTCAACGATCCCTTAGCTGCATCTAGCTTTGGTTTTGGTGGCATCTTTCAGCAGCCAGAAATCTTTGCATATCCAAGTGCTTTAAAAATGTAAAGGACCACAATAGGGACATCCTTGGTTCTAGTGATAGTTGACATTTGAATAGTTCAAGTCTTTTTATTTGTTCCAAAACTTTCTACTTTTGCTTTGTTTTTTTTGGCATTAAAATTGTAATATTATAGGCTATCTCAAATATTGATTAAGCTTTATTTCAATTAATAAAAAAGACAGATTTTCATAGCTAGAATAAGAAAATGTTACTTTAAAAAAATAAAAAGTTGTGTGAGTATATAAAGTTGAACTAGTTAAGTTTTGGTAAATGTTTTTCCATATATTATATAGAACTACACATATAGTTACATAGTGTCATACTTATACAACTAATTAATTAATTTACCAATCAAATTCCTTTGGGTCTTCAGTTAGACATAGGGCCTCGACAATGTTAATCCAATCCATACGGTCTTGAAACAGTCTCTTCATCTCTTGCCATTGCATCCCTTAATTCTTTTTCCAATGTTCTTCTCCAGGTGGTATTTGAACGTCCTCTTTCTGGTTCCTTGTCGGTTCCACTCTAGCGCTTGGCGAACTTTGTTGCCTGGTCGTCTTCTTAGGGTGAGACCAGTCCATTTCCACTTCCTTTCTCTAAAAGCTCATAGGGCCTATCCATACACACACACACATAAATGATATTAATATTTTTACATATTCAACAGAAATCTTGTGTATTAGATTCAATGTCAGATAGGTCAACACATTATGTAAGAAAAAAAAGAAAGAGTAAGAACGTTGAACTAAAAAAAAAATATGAATATTTTAAAGGAAAAATTATTGTAAAAAAAAATCCTTTTTAACGACTTTGACCATTCTTGTAGGTTGTAGGCCGATTAATTAAAAAAAAATATTTTTTATATAGACGCGCGTTAGGTCTAAACAGTATGGCGTCGATATCACTTCCGGAAACAGAAAATCTCCACTGGGGCACACATGTTCAATCCATTGTTGCCAAGTCTAACAGAGTCTGCGCCTTCATCCATAGAAACCTAAAGGGGTGTTCCACGAAAATTCAGACCCACTGTTATAAAAGCTTTGCTCGCCCCATCCTAGAATACGCCTCGCCAGTTTGGGACCCCCACCAGCAAAACCTGATTGACAAGCTGGAGATGACCCAGTGACGCGCAGCACGTCGAATAATAGACTCAACTATAAGACTACAGCACCAAATCAAGCGCCTCCGCCTTGGTAGCAAAACTCCACCTAGAATCACTACAACAACGAAGAGCAATTGACAAAGTGTCCATGATTTATAAAATCATCAACGACCACGTGGACCTATTGACCCAAACAAGTAGAATCCAGAAAGTGTCCCGCTGTTCCCGAGGGCACCAACTCAAATTGCATGTCCCACATGGACGTACAAACACCTACAAATATTCTTTTTTTCCTTCGGCCATCAGAATGTGGAACTCGGAACAAAACTCAATCGCCGCCCCCTCCGTCTCCTCCTTTAAGTCTACCCTGAAGGAGTGGAGCTACAATGACCTTTATGACCACCAATAATTCACATGTTCTATACCCGTATTCCCACTGTTTATAAACACTCCTGAAAACACTAGAAGACTTCAACAAAATTACATCTCAAATTGTGGACTCTTTCCTCGGGTACAACGGGGCATCCACAAAAACATGAAGAAGAATAACAGAAAAAAATGCGATTGCGCATTCTGTTCTATATTTATTCTGTGGTCTTTAGTATCATCTCCTATTGTGTGTGTATTTGTACTTTGTACGCGGGAAGCATTACGGCGTTTATGTGTGACACAGTCGGCAACATCATTGAACTATAGATAGGTCTATATTTGGCCTACTAAAGACTCAACAAGAAGAGCAGCCAACACACTATAGTCTTGCAACAATGTGTTTCGCCCATTTGCAGTCTATCAAACTTTAACTTAAGAGCAAGGTCCTTGCTTAAAAGCCGAGTTTAGATTTGTATAGGCCTAGCGATCTTTTATAGTTTCCCGAAGGTTTGGACCCAAAACTAAAAGAGTCGGAGGCCTATGAAAACTAAAACATATCTAGTTCAGTAATCTTGGTGTGCCCGGAAAACATGAGACCCACTCACCAGGTGATAATCTGCAAGCGTTTATATCATACTTTGAAAAACATATATTATACCTTTGGGCCTACTATGGTTATTAACCAAAAGGTCAAGAGACTATAGCAGCGTCCTCTAATAAGTCTATTAGTTCAACGGAGCTATTAGAAATTAGAACATTAAGGTTATAATTATTATAATATCAGTAGGCCCTATGTGAGTATTAGACTAGGCCTACTAATATAACACAATGCATAAATTGCATGTTATTGTAATTAAACGAGTTGTAAAAAAGTTGTAACAATAGGCCTATTAATTTATACATTTATTAGGCTAATAATTATACTTCTAATAATTAAATGTTGAATTGGTTTATATGTAGGCCTAAATTTTAATAATTATTAGCACGTGTATAAAATATTGTTTTTATTTGCTGCAAAGTAAGTTTAAAAAAAGATATCAAGAAATATTAATAAAAAGAGGTTATTATCTCCCTTGATTTAATATTTACCTTCAAGTGCACGCAATGTAATTTGGTAGGATAGATATGCTGATAAAATTGAGGTAACAGGAGATAATAAATAATGTTAAATTACGAAGTAATTAAACCAAGAAATATAAATTTTTATACATCCTAATGAACTACTAGTAATTTTATAAATTTTCAATATCAAAACAGTCGAAACTTCTTATCTTATATAAATACTTTACAGTCACTTTTTCTATACAGTAAATTCTAGTCTTCTACGCTTCTGTGTGGTTTGAATATAGTTTTGTATTTAAATGATGTTAATTTAAGTTGCTTTAAGTTTAATTTGGTTCTTGGCCCATGTGGAGCAATACTGGAAATACTGTAGCTCTTTGTTTCCCAAATGGTGGGTAAAAGTATCCCGTCAGAGCAAATTGATCCATACGGCCCAGTTTCTGTGGCCACAGTATACTAGGGGGATTATGTGGCCAGTACAATGCCCAGCCGCCTTTACCTCAACTAAGGTCAAGTACCCATCAGAACTGGGCAGACTCAGGGACACCCTCCAGACCCATGGAAAAAATCCTAGCCTTTACCAAAATTTGAACCCAGGACCTTTGGTATGCCAGTCAAATGTGCTGCATCTCGGCCAAAGTGTCCCTCTGAAATTTTATATCTAGATAAGATATTATGATGTAGAGTAGGTCTGCACGTGTAAGAATATAACAGAAAATGTAACAAAATTATTACAATATACAATTATAATAATTATATTAGAAACAAACTTTACAAATAAGCGTAGCAATACTTCACTTAACTTCCTTTGAGCCTATGAAAGTAAAAGTGGGCAGATATTTAATACAAATTTAATTTAAGAGAAAATATCTTCTGCCTTATCTAATATTGTAAATATATTCCCAAACAGACAATAATAACCACACAGAACAAATGTCTTCATTGCATGCTGATTTATTTTCAAAGAAATTTTATGATATAATAAGTAGGGATTGATACTTCAAACAAATAGGAATTGAATACATTAAAGTTTACAATAAAGTCTAAGAGAGACAAGAAATAATTCAACATTATTTGAACTTTAAGACTAAAAAGCTATTATAAAAACCTATACATTCTTCTTTTATCTTTATTATTTACATAAAAATAACTATATAAAACCAATTTAACTATATAAAAACAATTTCTTGCTGCATCCAATAATAAATTAAGTTGATTTTATTAGCTACTGCATGATAAGTAACTGTGACCTGACCTATATACAATATTCTAAGAATTTGGTTATTGCTGTTATTGCTGTCCTGTTATTCCTATATATAGATACCTTTACTTTAAAAAGAGAATGGTGAAACCAACATTTTAAAACTTTTTATCTTATGTTTGACATTCTGATAATAAATCTTGAATCATTCATTTCTCATATTACATAATACATTTAATGGTATGGGAAATTGATGCAGTAAATAAGATATTTCTGATCAGATCATTTAAAAACAAAACATCTTTCTTTTTCTATTAACGAGTAACTATTCAACACTTTTAATTTTATATAAACCAGTGCTCAAAAGTGCTTTCATTAAAATTCATAAAGTTTTATTAGATTCTCTTGAAAAACTGTAAAGGTTGAAAAAGCTAAAAAAAAAAGATTAAAAAAAAATATCATTGTTAATATATAGACTATGTTTTTTGTCAACAGACAGCTAGTTATTAAGCTGGTGTCAAATATTTCTTGGCCATTCTAGTTTTGATGGTTTTGGAAAGGTTGTATCCTTTACAAACTGATGGGACGTTGTAACCCATTTTCTTGTGCTCTCTGGCTGAAAGGTTGAGCAAATCACCTGTAGAAAAAAACAACAACAAACTGTTTCAACTTTTCTCAAAAATGAACTATGGTACACAAATTTGTGTAGATTTACGATTTTCTTTTTGCCTTAAAAAAAAAAGTAATAATAAATTTATTAAGAAACACATCAAATAGATGTAAAATGTGTTTAAAACTTTAGTTTGGATATGCATCTAAATAATTATTGTACAATTTAATTTCAAGTTTCTATAATATTTTAAAAACAGTTTCAATATAGTTTTTCATTAGACTAGCTTGTATGTATGTGCAGGCCTACTTTAAAAAAAGAATCAATTTGGACATAAGGGCATGACCCAATTTCTTGAGAACCATTGGAGTAATTAAACTCTTACATTTACATAGCATGATATTATAAGGGTCAATTTCTAATTGTCTGAATCAATGAAACAATCTCATCTTCTTTAACATAAAGTCATTGACTGAAATCAATAAAGGTTTCATATTTTGAACATTCAAAATGTATAACTTAATCTTATAACTTAATCTTATGACCTCCTATTACAGTTAAAGCACAAACCCAATGGTAAACAAATAGAAGCCAATAGAACATCTTCTAATAAGTATTAAACTAAAGTATCCCCTTCAGAATATGTTGCTCAATGGGGCAAGAGAAGAAGCATTTACAGGTCTATGTGGCCACAACATACACAGCAAGCCTAAGTGGCCACAACATACACAGCAAGTCTATGTGGCCACAACATACACAGCAAGTCTATGTGGCCACAACATACACAGCAAGTCTATGTGGCCACAACATACACAGCAAGTCTATGTGGCCACAACATACACAGCAAGTCTATGAGGCCACAACATACACAGCAAGTCTATGTGGCCACAACATACACAGCAAGTCTATGTGGCCACAACATACACAGCACGTCTATGTGGCCACAACATACACAGCAAGTCTATGTGGCCACAACATACACAGGAATTGTGTAGCATATACACACTTTTCTCTCCAACTAATTTCTGAGCTATGTAGACATAATGATCTCTCCATTCCAGAAGAAACAACAAAACTGGCATTAACCAGGACTTTTGGGTGGCAACAACAAATATCTTTGGCTTACGGCAATGTCAAATTTTATAATAAATATGTGTTTGGCTTACGGCAATATCAAATTGGATAGTGAATTTGTGTTTGGCTTACGGCGAAGTCAAATTGGATAGTTAATATGTGTTTGGCTTACGGCAATGTCAAATTTGATAGTTAATGTGTTTTGCTTGATAGTTAATATGTGTTTGGCTTGATAGTTAATATGGTTTGGCTTAATAGTTAATATGTGTTTGGCTTGAATGGCTTAGTGAAACAGTAGAAAGATCAATAATGTAATAGTTTAGAAGAACATTAAAGAAACAAACAACAGCAAGCTGGTTGACTCACCAACTAATCCAGAATATTTCTGTCTAGGATCCAACGTCATTTCCAGTGTATACAGCTTATACACCTTGGATCCACCTTGATATTTCCAATTCACCTTCAGCTTTATTCCTTCACCTGGTATATTGTTAAAATATTTATCATTCACATAAGGGCATATGTTTCATTATTTCTTCCTTAAAATATAAAATAAAACACTTTACAATTGTATTGCTCAGAATGTAATATAGTTTCAATCAATAGATCAAAACAATACATGGATTTTCATTTTTCTCATTAACATGAAATTAAGCCTTTATTAAGACTCATTATTGTTAAAGCAGCTCTGACTAAAGAAGCTTTTATAAGAGATCAGGAAAGTCCAGTGACAGGCCATCTCAAAATATCTTGTTCAATTTGATCATTATGAATAGTTTAGCTTGGCCAAGGTTTAATTTACTGAAGTAAAGATATATATTAACATTATTATAACAGCACAAGTTTTAACATCACACAGCACATTATTATAAAAGCACAAGTTTTACCACTAATGTTCAGCTCATCTTCAGTGGTGTTGACACTAAATGCCGAGCCGGCAGCTAACTTCCACCCAAGTACATCCTTGTTGACTAGGAAGAAGGCGACATGATTAGCCCCAGTTAAGACATTTCCATCTGGCAGGGCCGGACATGTTTTCTTGTTGCAGACAAAGCCCAGGTCGAAGAATGTGCCTAATACAAATTAAACAAAGTAGCTTCAGCTTCATTGAGAAAGAAATCACTTTGTAATGTGTCGTAAGATAACAATAAAGGAGAAGGACGTAACATTTCTGCAACATTACAGTGCCAGGAAATTGAAAGAATCTGACCAAAACTTAATAAAAAAAAAGAAAAAGATGCTATATACAAAGTGTATTAGTTTGTACTCTCAACTTTGTAAAGGCATTCCTTATACTTACTGTTTTGTGTTTTCAAAAGCCTGTAGGTGCCGAGTTGAAGCCTTTTTGGAAGAATACACAGGCTTAGGTTTCCAGAAACAACAGTAAACACAGGCAGTGGATTATCTATAGGGAAATCATTTCAAGGAAGAATAAGATAGCACACAGTTAAATAAAAACAACATAGAGAGGACTATTTTAAATTAGAGTTCTATTATCTGGCCTTGTCATAGGGAAAACAATTATATGAGTTTTATGTTTTGAGTTTAATCCATTAATTGTTCATGCAAATAAAAAATCTAAACTTATGACCTTTTAATAAGTAAAGTATCATTAAAATCACAAACACAAACTAACTAAATAAATAAATGTAGAGCCAAGAGAGGTACAAAAGCTCTGGACTTAATGAACATGCACATTATCAAATTCTAATGAATTCATAGAATGGAAGGCATGCAAGAACACTCAACTTTACTCAAACTTGATCAGCCTATTAATGTAAGGTGCATTCAATTTTATTTTAGTTTGTACTATAGTTGCATATAAAAAACTATTTGGTTACGTAAATGATCTAAAAGAGTATTGGTTAGGTATATCAAGTCGTGAAGCCGGCTGGTCCAGCGGTTAGATCACCGGACTGTCAACCAAAAACCAACTGACAGGTCGCGGGTTCTAGCCCTGCCACCGGCGGATCCCTGTCGCCCTGCAGGAGTTTTGGGCCTAGTGGACGTAATAATCTTCTACCTAGAAGGAACGTCTGTAAACTTATAAGATCATTGGCTGAGAAAAGAAAGCGGCATGGTTACACTTTGTCAGCTGATTAAAAAAAAGCAATATTTTGTAATTTTTAAGATAAAAAAACCAAGCAAACTTATAGAGTCTATTTCATATAAATAAACAATTTTTTTAAAGTAATTTAAGTAAATAGTGGTCAAGTAATAATGGTTAATAAATGAAGCTGAAATGTGCACAACCTAGAGCTAAAGTGTTCTAAATATAGAAAAAGTCACTTTTATTTCTTTTGTTATTCTCAGCCAAAAAAAACTGGCCTATATATAAACATCTCTACACGTCTGTAGTTGTTTTACTGAAATCATTTTGTCAGTCAAGTTTGTTTTTTTCCAATTGGTGGCCGACTGCAGTGCAATAGGCATTACTTTTTCTTCACTGAATTGCTATACATTGACATTCAATCTAGATAGTTAATAAACATTGACTATTTGTTTAGTGTCTAGTTACTACATACCAAAAAACTGAAACTGTAAATAGTAGGCCTATTCAATTAAAACCTGATGACAAAATTTTTTTTTGTTCCCTTATAGGGCCTAACACATTCCTCCTCCCTTTACAAAAAAACAACAAGAAAACTACACCACCAACAAAAAATAATAATACAAACATTCAGTTAAAGAAAATAAAAAGGCAACATGCAAAATCAGTTTATAGAGGTTTAGTTCAATTTCAAAATTCATAGAAGGCCTTAGGTATAGTACATTATAAGTGTGCATTTACATTTTAAGTCAAAAGACTTTTAATGTAATGAAATTTTTTTTTTAAAGTGAGATGAGATTTTTTTAAAAAAATGGTTATGGTCTAATAGGTTTAGATTTCCCTGGAGCATAATATATCAAATATTTTCTAAGTGCTTGCATAGAACACTTGCAGTTAGATGTAAAGTGTTTTGAAGTCGGAAGAAAATGCCACACACATATCAAAGTTTGCTCGTACGGTCAATACAATATTTACACCAGTGCTAATAAAGCTGAGATTTTTTGTTTTAAAAAGCAACTTCAAAGAAAAAACAAACATGCAGAAGTACCAGTAAATGTCCTAATCACTGAACCTCTCTTTCTATCTTTACGGCTTTTCTTTTGAGATGAATATTTAATGAATGGCCTCAGAGCAGGTGTCACTAGATATGTTTACCAGGAAACAACATTATCAAAATTCAAACAAAAAGGTAGAACTCTGAATAAGACAAGCCCATCCATCACATCATATTAATAAGGTAACTACTTTAAAGAGAATTCTACATCATAGTAAAAAGGTATACAGTCAGGACATAACCTCAACTTTTGCATACTTGTGCAGTCTATATCATATAGGGTGCAACTGTGTGGGCACATCTAATATAATTCATATAGTCCTAGGATGCTCTTCTTTGCCAGAGAATCCACAACCTTTGATACACAATCTCTCACTGAACCAGAAAAAAATAAGGGAAGCCAGTGCCAGGAAACAAATACGTTTCCGTAATAGATTTTTTGTAGACAAATAGGTACCCAAGGGCCAGATGAGAGGGCCTCACGGGCTGTAGTTTGGAGACCCCTGTGCTAGAGGAAAGAGATGTTGGTCTCCCAATGTGCAATGTTCACTATTCAGGTTATAAACACAAATGTTCCCCCTAATTTTCATAAGGTTGCATGCAGCAAAATGTATTGACTGTGCACATTGGGAAGAAAATGAACATTAAATGAAAATGTTATATATAGGCCTACTAAGCAAAATAGTTAATTTTTTTTCATGATTACAATAATATAAGCAATTTTGTGCTCTGTTGCAGTGCCTATGCGCACACTTGGCCTGCTCTGTGCGCACACCAGAGGGAAATCTGCAGGACACCCCAGGTTAAAGCATGATATATCTGGACTACTTGGGTAATACTATTATAGAAATATATCTTGACACAACAGGTTATAGTAATATATCTTGACTAATAGATTATATTTTGACTAGGTATGACTTGACAGACCAGATGGCAATGAACATTTTCCTTAAAGTGGTTTTGTATTGGCATAGGCATGGTAGCTAAATATTTGACTGACTAAATAATCCAAAAATGGCTATAAAAATGCACAGAAACTCAAATAAATTGAATTGATAGTATGGACCCACAGAACCCTAGCAAGTTCAACATAAAACTGTTAAATATTCTGATAAAAAGTATGCCATGAAAGCAAACACCAAAGCAATGAAATAAAATATTTTAAAAAGTAAAGGAAAAGGGTTGGAAATTCAAATTGACAAACAAATAAAAATAGTTGATTTTACAAAATAAAAAATGATAAATTATCTCCTACACTATAAGGTAGTGTAGTGTAGTGCCTGGGCTCTTTAATGAGTTATAAGGGTATATAAAGTAAATCAAGCTTTTATAAAAAGAAAAAGAGAATCCAAAAATGGTTTCCAATTAAAGTTAAACTCTCATGTCATCCAAGCAGACGTTGGTTGAATTATTTATTTCTTTATTGAACCTACCTAAAACTCTATGGGAGTCAACATCTTTAAACTCATCTGTTAAATGGAAAACAATTATCAATAGAATTGATTGACAAATAAAATTTAAAGGCTTACTTTCTTCATTTAGTAAGGAGATTGTTGAAAACATTTTTTTAAAAGGTTTGGAAATGTTAATTAATTGACAAATAAAATGTAAAAGCTTAAAAAAATTAAAAATTGTCTCCTATTTTGTAGTTCTGGACTGTTAAAATTTGTTGTAAATATATTATAGATATATAGTTTCAATTACTTACATTTATATATAAATGTGTGCCAATCAAACAGAAAAAGATAGCAGTCATAAAATTATAAATTGAAACCCAAACAAAGAATACAGACAGTTTATTTTGGTTTTTAACTAAACTCTCCCATCCACCATGCAGAGACTTGTACAATTATTATATTACACTACTAAATAACCTACCGAAAACAAAACCTTTACTAGAGCTTGATTTTAGTGCTGAAAAAAAAACACACACAAAAATTAACAAACATAAGATATGAAAGTGGCTGGGCATTGTGCTAGTCACACAATCCCCTAGTATGCTGTGGCCACAGAAACTGTTGAACGCTGCTTCACTTGCCCCATGGATCAAATTGGTCCAAAGGGATACTTTTTTAATAAAGATAGTGAGAGATAAAAATGCTTTTCTTCTTCCATATGCAAGGACAAATGTATATAAATGATCTTTCTTTTCAAGCGGTGCTCTGGTACAGAATCAGTTGCCTCAACTGGTCAGGAAAAACGCCAGCTTCACTTCATAAACTCAAACCACGATAAAACTGCAGTAAAAAGCTGAGTAAAATGTTAGATTATTAAAGAGGACCCCAGGATAAATAAAAAGCAACAAAATGAGAAAGAAAGACAAATATTTCTAACAATAACAAATATAACTGCTGAGATAAAGAAGCAGATCAATAGATCAATGTACACAGTTGAAGATACACGACTTCAAAATCACTTAATCAGGTTTTTTTAAACTGAATGAAGATTTTCTAATTCATGGACCCATGTTTTCATGCCACATCAAGCCTGACTTGCTTGATCTTATTACTATCCAATATAATATAGATCGGCATATTTTGGTATGGATGAATTTGAAATGCAGCAAGTTGCACTGAAAACATCAGAATTACTGACATCAAAATTTGCAGATTTGCTATAAAAAAAAAAAAAAAACTACAACTAGAAGTAAGCTGCTTAGAAAAGACATCTGCTATTCTCAACTACTTGAAGCATTAATCTGAAGAAATTTGCACTTGCTTTACTTTCAGTTTTGATTCAACTTACACTTGTGAACATTTGTTCTCTTACATGAAATCTGCTCTAAGCCTACAAAGAAATTATTCAACACTTGGAACACTCAAGAGCCTGTGTGAAGCTTAAGCTTAGAGTGAAGTGACCAAATATATACCTGGTATTGAACAATGAGCAGGCATGGATAATGCTCATATTATTTGCTACAGACTATAATTACATTTAAATAAGTTTTTTATGTACAACGTCTTTAATTATAAGCATAATATAAAATGTAGTCGAGTTGAAATTTATTTGTCTAATTATTTTAATAAATAGTAGCTGCATATATCTGATGTACTATTATTACAGAATTATTATTATATCTAACAGTTTTATGTTGACTGTTCAATGGTTTCTCTATAAAGGGCTTTTCCCATGGGCCTTGGTCACGTTGCAGCGCTATATAAATTGTCTTATAATAACAAGAAAAAAAATATGTAGAGCAGATGGTCTTTCAGGCTGTTGGCACACTGAAGGAATTTGTAATCCTTGATTGGCGCACTATTATGAAAAGGTTGTCATTCACTGCTTTAGAATAATTTATAAAACATTTAAACCATGGTTTTCTCTGGCAGTTAGCCAAAACTATCTGCAACAAATATGTCAGCAATTGAAAACTATCCATTAGCAATTATATATATAATATGGTTTTAGTGAATATTCACTGGTAATAAACCTTGCAGCTCTTTTCTGAATTTGTTATAATTTAAAAAGAAAAATTTTAATTGATGAGAATACGTCAGCCGGCTGGTCCTCCAGTTAGTTCACCAGACTGTCAACCGACACGACGCGGGTTCTATCCCTGCTGCCGGCGATCCCCGACGCCCTGCAGGAGTTTTGGGCCTAGTGGACGTAATAATCTTCTATCTAGTCTGTAAAACTTATAAACAAAATAGACTGCGATCAGGTTAGTCTACCATAGCCCATTAATCCCACCATTAGAATGAATGAAGTGAATAATAGTCTACAAAATTACCAGTTCTTGATGCACTAGCATGGTGTCGAATTTTTGAGGGTAAGGCTCCTGCAAACAAAACAAATATTTCCATTTGGTCATTCCACATGCACCATTGTTCAGTTGCATGCTTTGGCTACTGTATTCTGTCTACCCAAAAGGTCCCCCGTTTTACAATGGTTATAAAATGTAAAGGGATGCATCAAGGGTAGGCACACCAAGATCCTGTCCAAGACTATAGCTACCTCAGGGCCTGCCTCGTAATAAGGGGTACGGTCTCGACAGTCACTTGCACTACTCTGCTTCCCCCCACCTGCTGATTTCCCCAGGAATATTAATGTGGTTGCTTGCTTGCATTCCAGAAATGTCGCCCAGTAGCACAAATTCCAGACTGTAGGCCTGGACATCCATGCACCAGGGCTTGATGATGTTCATTGCTTCCTCCCCACCAAGTCTGTTGTACTGGTTTACACACTTGACAATCTTTGAGGTCCATAGCTACAGAAGTAACATTTTACAACCAGACATGTCAACAATGTCTTCCAGCTACACTATCTGAGGTATGGACACTTTTGAGGTATGGACACTGTCTGAGGTATGGACACTATCTGAGGTATGGACGCTATCTGAGGTATGGATACTATCTGAGGTATGGATACTAACTGAGGTATGGATACTATCTGAGGTATGGATACTAACTGAGGTATGGACACTATCTGAGGTATGGACACTATCTGAGGTATGGACACTGTCTGAGGTATGGACACTGAGGTATGGACTCTATCTGAGGCATGGACACTGTCTGAGGTATGGACAGAATCTGAGGTATGGATACTAACTGAGGTATGGACACTATCTGAGGTATGGACACTATCTGAGGTATGGATACTAACTGAGGTATGGACACTGTCTGAGGTATGGATACTAACTGAGGTATGGACACTATCTGAGGTATGGACACTGTCTGAGGAATGGACACTGTCTGAGGTATGGACACTATCTGAGGTATGGATACTAACTGAGGTATGGACACTATCTGAGGTATGGATACTAACTGAGGTATGGACACTATCTGAGGTATGGATACTAACTGAGGTATGGACACTATCTGAGGTATGGACACTATCTGAGGTATGGACACTATCTGAGGTATGGACACTATCTGAGGTATGGATACTAACTGAGGTATGGACACTATCTGAGGTATGGATACTAACTGAGGTATGGACACTATCTGAGGTATGGATACTAACTGAGGTATGGACACTATCTGGGGTATGGAAACTAACTGAGGTATGGATACTATCTGAGGTATGGACACTATCTGAGGTATGGACACTAACTGAGGTATGGATACTATCTGAGGTATGGACACTATCTGAGGTATGGACACTGTCTGAGGTATGGACACTATCTGAGGTATGGACACTGAGATATGGACACTATCTGGGGTATGGATACTAACTGAGGTATGGATACTATCTGAGGTATGGATACTATCTGAGGTATGGATACTAACTGAGGTATGGATACTAACTGAGGTATGGACACTATCTGAGGTATGGACACTAACTGAGGTATGGACACTAACTGAGGTTTGGATACTAACTGAGGTATGGGCACTATCTGAGGTATGGACACTATCTGAGGTATGGATACTAACTGAGGTATGGACACTATCTGAGGTATGGACACTATCTGAGGTATGGACACTGAGGTATGGATACTAACTGAGGTGTGGACACTATCTGAGGTATGGACACTGAGGTATGGATACTAACTGAGGTATGGACACTAACTGAGGTATGGACACTACATGAGGTATGGATACAATCTGAGGTATGGATACTATCTGAGGTATGGACACTATCTGAGGTATGGATAGAGGTATGGATACTAACTGAGGTATGGACACTATCTGAGGTATGGACACTATCTGAGGTATGGACACTATCTGAGGTATGGATACTAACTGAGGTATGGATACTAACTGAGGTATGGACACTATCTGAGGTATGGATACTATCTGTGGTATGGACACTATCTGAGGTATGGACACTCTCTGAGGTATGGATACTAACTGAGGTATGGACACTACATGAGGTATGGATACTAACTGAGGTATGGATACTATCTGAGGTATGGATAATAACTGAGGTATGGATTCTAACTGAGGTATGGATACTAACTGAGGTATGGACACTATCTGAGGTATGGACACTAACTGAGGTATGGACACTAACTGAGGTATGGATACTAACTGAGGTATGGATACTATCTGAGGTATGGATACTAACTGAGGTATGGATACTAACTGAGGTATGGACACTACATGAGGTATGGATACTAACTGAGGTATGGATACTATCTGAGGTATGGATAATAACTGAGGTATGGATTCTAACTGAGGTATGGACACTATCTGAGGTATGGATACTAACTGAGGTATGGATACTAACTGAGGTATGGATACTATCTGAGGTATGGATACTAACTGAGGTATGGACACTATCACTATCTGAGGTATGGACACTGTGGTATGGACACTATCTGAGGTATGGACACTATCTGTGGTATGGACACTACAGCACCAAAACATTTTAGAAAGAAAACAATTAATTTTGTAACCACATTTTCACCTTTCGGAGGAGGGACAGCATGTTCTAAGCACATTGTTTAATAACCACATCAATAAAGTTTACAATTTGCCATACTTTTTTTTTGTCTATTATAATTACTAAGTAAACAAGTTTTAATCACCAATTCAAATTTTTGAAAATGCATAAAAATGCAAAAGTATAATAATTACTAGAAGGAGTTCCCCAGTACTGAGGATCAGGACCATAAATTGCATCCGCTGAAAAAAAAACAAATATTTATATATGTAGCCTAAAAGACTATATATAGGCATACATATTAATTGAATTAACAAGTTAGGAATTACAATGTTACAGCTTTTTTAAAACTCTATATTCAATGATAGATATGCATGCCAACCAACAAAATATTTATTTTATCTTTAATTGAAAAATGTCTGTAAATTATTAGATAAATATTTTAGTCTATAATAATTACTAAGTAAACAAATTATAATGACCAATTCAAAGTTTTTAAAATTTATAAAAATGCAAAAGTATAATAATTACCAGAAGGATATGCCAAGAATGGAGGATCACCAGAATTGAGTGAATTACCTTGTGTATTAAAAAAAAAATATTTATATCTGTAGTCTATAAAACTATGTAGGCATATATATTGGGTTGAATTAACAAGTTAGGAATTACAATGTTACAGCTTTTTGAAACTCTATAATCAAAGTAAAATAAGACTTCAAAGGGCAGATATGCATGCCAACCAACAAAATATTTATTTTTTCTTTAATTGAAAAATTTCTGTAAATTATTAGATAAATATTTTTGTCTATAATAGTCAGAGGAGGGACAGCATGTTCTAAGCACATTGTTTAATAACCACATCAATAAAGTTTACAATTTGCCATACATTTTTTTTGTCTATAATAATTCCTAAATAAACAAGTTGTAATCACCAATTCAAATTTTTGAAAATGTATAAAAATGCAAAAGTATAATAATTACTAGGAGGAAATGCAGCCACGGAGTGAGGATTAAGATAAGATGCTAACGATATGCTTTGTCTATCTGAAAAAAATGTAAAAAAAAATATTTATGTATTGGTCACAATGTTGTGGAGCTTTACACATTCAGATATCGAAGGCATTTTTATATCACACTGATATGTACACATTCAGATATCGAAGGCATTTTTATATCACACTGATATGTACACACTGGTCACTGCAGACTTGATATCCCCCCCCTGCCCACCCCCAACTTACTCATTCAGAACAATTAAATTTTATAGATCGTAGTGAAGCTGACTAAGCTAATATTAGAGCAGGTTTCTTACCCTAAAAATATTTTATTTTAATTCCAAAATTTTTCCCACACTTTTAAACATTTTTTACCAGCATGGGTGAAATGTATTAATAATCACTGGCAAATTATATAGGTCTAGTCCAAATAACAAAATTTGTTTGTGTATGTTTTAAAGTACTTTTTAAAGAAAAACCAACATAATGGGAGTTTTATTAACAAATTAACTTCTCAACTACACCACATGGTTGGTCACTTTTCAGATGACAGCTGTTTTATTATAAGCTTTTATATGTTTTGCATTATACCTATAACATTATAGAATCTTCTTCTACACAAATTTCTTGCATTCTACACTAATCATCTGGTATTTTAATCTAGGCTTACATTTTGAAAAGGGGTTTCAAATAATGCTCAGTTGTTGGCTTCCCTGGCTATTTTAACTGGTTTATCAAGGTTACAGATTCTCAACTCTTCACTGTTTTTGGGGTAATTAGTCATGCTTATAGCAGACTAGCCGGTATGTGCCCGGTCCTCCGAACCGGCTAAAAGTTATGTTTACATACACTCTAACTACTCAAGCAGTTTTAATGAGATTGCCCGCAAGAACTACACATTTTATATTTCGTATAAGACACGAATTTAATCATGATGGAATTTTTTATTTGCCCGCTACAACATAAATTACCCATTAAAATCATTGCCCATTACCCATTATAACAATTAAAAAATTGCTCGCTATATATAAATTACGAGGCAAATTAAAACGTGAATATATTTTGTTCTATTCATTCATAAAGAACATTAGCAAACATTGAAGCAAAGTTAATTTAAAATGAATACGCAAAGTTTGATGACATAATGCAAACATTAAACATTAGCTTTAGGTGTTCGAACTTGTAGATTTGAAGAAAAAGACATTGTAGGCTAAATAAGCATAAATATAGAGTGTAACCAGGACCGCTGCGTTTAAATAAGCTTAGTAAGGCGTCGGTATTACTTCCTGAAACAGAAAAAAATGCGATTGCGCATTCTGTTCTATACCTATTCTGTGGACGTATATGACACGAATTAAAACGTGAATGAAATTTTGTCACCGGCAATTGAACAATTTCCGGCTAAAAAATTAATATAAGTTGTTTACGACGCGTAGGCAATTTAAACATGAATAAAATGTGTTCCCATCATTGATAAAAAAAAATCCATGCACATAGTTTGATGACGTCAATTTAAACATGAATGAAAAATGTCCCTTCATTGCTAAAAAATCCATGCGCAAACTTTGATGACGTCATCCTGAAAATAATCTCAACGCCATCCTTTTTTTAATTTTGTGAAAACAAATTATAAAAAGTTGTACTAGCAAAGTCAATGTGAATCAAAAGTTGTGTTTTATTCGCGTTTTTTTACCAAACTGACCACTGCGGTCATTTTAATTTTTTTCAAACCATGACAGTGTTCACCGCCGTAACGCAAAGAATATTTGTAGCAAATTTCAAGTTTTTATGTCCAGTATTTAAAAAGATTATGCGGTATGTACATACCCACATACATACATATTCCTTTTGAGATTTATATATGTATATGATACTATAAATGTAGGCAGCCCTGATTGAACAGTAAAACTGCACACAAAACTAAGTCCCCCCCCCCAAAACAAAACAACAAAGACTCACCTTTTAGTAAGGGCACAAGTGGAACAGTGCCATCACTTACAATTGATACTGTGTTGTCCTTTGCTTCTGGTTTCTTCACGATCATTGCCGTTAATGCAGTAACGAATTTATACTGTCAAGAAAAAAAAACAACTACAGGATTCTAACCTTTGAAAAAGATGGCAGCAATAGCATTAGAATATTAGAGAATATACCTACTAAATGTAATAAGTTTATAAAAATAAAAAACAGATCTTATATTTAAATATCATAATGTTGATATATCATAGTTCATTCGTACTGTCTGTCAAAGTTTAAGATTTTATTTGCATACACAGGGATCCAATGATGATTTTCACATATCCACCTTTAGTAATGAATCCAAGTACACTCACTCATTATTTACCTTATTTACTCATTTATTATGTAGCTAATTTTTAAAAAAAAGAAATAAGTAACTAGTTCTGTAATATTTTTGTGTAATGTTTATATTTTAGTTATTTTGTTATGGGATCCTTGGAATGCCAATCCAACAATCTTTTTGTTACACCACCTCACCCTAGCCCACCCCACCTATGCATCTGCTAAGCCAGAAACGAATTGCTGATGGGAAATTTTCTTAGGGGTAAAATTATTGCTTGACATGAAATAACCGTAAGTATAAAAAGAACACATCTTAATTAAAGAATCGTTTCAGGTAGATAAATAAGGTGTAAAATATTACCTTGATGGACATTTCGATGATACGGCTCTCAAGTTCTTTTACACTAACTTTTGTTAGGTTTCTCTCTTTATCCTTCAGCATCTGCTTGACAGTGAGAAAGGCCCATATTCTCTCCACAATGTGAGAGTAATCTCTGGGTAGAGTGAAAAATGGGTTCTCCAGCTGGATGTTGTTGTTGAACTCGTAGGAAGGAAGAATGATACTAACGTTCCCAGATGAGTGAATACCTTCAATCAAAATTTCCAAACTGTTGGAGCTGTTAGCTAGCTTGCCAGATACAGCCACCTCAGATCCAGCAAATATCATCGGAAAATGACTTTCTGTGAGCGAAGATTTTTCAACTCCCCCGGGCAAATAAGTGATGTTTGCGTCTAGCATAGAAACTGCAGAAAGTTCCCTATACAGGCCAGTAACCTGTAAAGCTGCATCAGACGCTTCATAAATTTTCCTAGCAAATCCAAAATTCTGTAGAGAGATTTTCTTCAGCAAGTCAAAATCAGCTCTAAATCCAAAAGCCAGACCATATATAGACACTTTCAATGTATTTGCTCTGGCCACATTGGCAGCTATTTTTACAGGGTCCATTTCGCTATAAGTGGGTTCTCCGTCAGTCAAGAAAAATATCATGCCTACACGACTTGTGCTTTTACCAAGATTGATATCCTTTACAGCCGTCACTAAGGCATCATTTAAATTTGTTACTATGCAAAAAAAAATATTGAAAAAAATTAAAGCATAAGACTTTTTGAACATTTTTTTTTAAAATAAATATACCTTTTTTTGTACTTAAAGAAATATATTTTACACAATTCAGGGAGAGGTGTAATTTATTTTGTATCTAAAATATAGGAAAATAATTAAATAATTTATTGTTCAGTATATTAATACTGAAATTTTCTTTCTCATAATTATCAATATGTTTAATAAAAAATTTTAACATAACAAATGTCACAAGAGGAAAAACTAGAAGACTTTAGATTTGTCTTAGAATTGGAGACCTGATGTTTAATAAAGCTATTTGGTAAACATAAAAAAAAAAAAAATTATGAGATGAAAGCACAGAAAACTTTGGCCATGTTTTAGAATTGGAGATGCAATGTTTAATTTAACAATTTCTAGCTTACATCCTCCAGCAATTAGATCCTGGACAAACTGTTGAGCTTCTTGTATTGTCTTTGTTTCAACTGACACCAACTCACTTTTCCACTTAATTACAACATCACTGAAACAAAAATATTTGGGGACCAGGGTAAATAATAAACGAATACAAACATTATTGTTTTTTGCCTCTGATCAACAGTTTGTCTCAATTACACATCTTACAATCTGTCATTTGAATAAGTTTTCCCGTTTCAACAAACATGTTGTAAGAATACAAAACAAGAATGGAACATAGCCTTGTTTACATGATGGAGCTGTGTTTTTCTTTACATTACTCTCAGTCATTGAGCATCTACAGTTTAGCATGCATTACTTGCTTTTATTGTGAAATATATATATATAAAGTAACTGATGTGTATCATATTTGATCCCCATCGGCAAATTTAAAGAAACGTGACCTTATTGTCTCATATCTCATTACCTTTGCGATCTCGCTTCTGACATGTGTCTTCCCTAGCATACTATAGTGGTTAGCGTCTTAGACTGCCATGATGGCAACCTGGGTTCGATTCCACACTCACTGATACCTTTCTTTTTTTCTTTTCTCCTTTTTTTCCATTAATATTACTTATTTTTTAAAGATTGTAAAGAATTGTACAAATTTCGTATTGGACAATAGAACGGTATGGCCACATAACCAGAGCCAATGATCTTGCCAAAACCATTCTGTACGTCACCACCAGAGGAGGGAGAAAGGGAGGAAGACAAAAGAAACGGTGGGAGGGTAACCTCAGGGAGTGGTCAGGAATAAAACTGTGTGACACTTTGAGAAAGGCTGAGAGACAGGAGGAATGGAGGAGGCTCGTTTACATGTCATCTATGGCGCCCCAACGGTCAAACAGACTACGGGATATGTAGGATGTAGGAAAGAATTTTAGGACTTCAAGCTTTCCTAAAGTGTTTGCAGTAAGTAAAATCTAATAATTATATTTAAGACGCACGCAGAAGACGGGTGTTTGATTCTCATCCACAGGGATAGTCCTTCCACGGGCAACGCCTGGCAATTTAGCTTTTTGTTAAATAAAAAGAGGCCTATTTATTTTAAATTACTTTTGTAACCGATTTCAGTAAATAATAATTATTAAAAAAAAATTTGTACATCTATAGCTTTCTGTTCATTGTAGTTAAATTTTTTCCCGGGCAGCGCCGGGGAATTTAGCTTGTCTTTAAATAAAATAGTGGACGAAAATAAAAAATCAAGTGCTGATAGTGGAAAAAAAATCAAGTGCTGATAGTGGAAAAAAAATTGTCAAGCAATTTAATTTAAAATGACTTCAAACTTGCGATAATCAGTGTGAATGTCCCATTTATTGTATTATAAAATTGTTAATTATTTTAAATTTTCTAATATAATATATACACAATTTAAAACATTTTATTTCTTTGTATTAGATTTAAAATTTTTTTTTTATACTTGATAGTGTTTATCTCATTGAAACGCTTAGGTGATATGTGTAACCTAATAGTAGTAGAGCATTTTACAAGCTAATTCACGGTACTTGTTCATAAGGGGATGTATGTATACTCAAACAGTATTACAAAAAATATGCGTTCCCGCTCAATGTAAAAATATTAAACAATACCAAATGCATTAAAAAACAAAAAAACTGACCTAAATTTAATAAGGTTGAATCTATCCTGAGGCTGAAGATCATTAAGAATGACAGTCATGGCGTTCTTAAGTTGGTCCAATTTAGACCCATACATAGATCCAGAGACATCAACCACAAATATGATATCTTTAGGAATGGGAGGTAAACTGGGAGCGAAGAAATGTATAAAGTAGCCATCTACCATCTGAAATAGTAAAAGACAACATTGTTTCATCTCAGGCATAGAGAAAAACTAAATTCTCTCAAATTATGTGTTTTACAGAAAGTAACATTAGGTTGTTTTTTTTAATGAACTAGTCAATATTTTTGTTAACTGGTTAATGTTTTGCAAATAAAACACGTTTTTTTTAGCTCCTGAAATAAATTAACAAAAAATAAATAAAATACATTTTAAACAGAAATAAGATTTTCTTAGGGAAGTAATTTGTTATAACTATCACATTAGCTATCTAACAATAAGAACAGAAGTGATGAAATGTACCCCTGGCAGTGTTGGCACATGAACACACCTATATAGTTAACTAAGAAAATAAGAGTGTGTTTTTGCACTGTGTAGGGATACCACAAATTAGTTCAAGTCTATTTAATTCCAGGAGGGTATCCCTGAGTCTACATAACTCCGATGGGCACCTGACATTAGTTTGGTAAAAGTTAAGGCGAGTGGGTGTTGTGCTGACCACACAATCCCCTAGTATGCTGTGGCAACAGAATCTGATGAAAGCTACTTTGCCAGCCCTATGAGTCAATTTTGTCAGACATGATTACTTTACCATTTAATTCCTACAGCCTAAATACCACAACTCTATTCAAGGCCTTGGGGGACCCTAATATTATAGATGTAAAAAAAGCCAGCATAAAACAATCATATCATTTTCCAATGCATGAGCCAAAAAGCATGGAAGCATTGCGCTGAATGCTAAAGGCGTCTCTCAAAACCTACCAGGATTTCTCCACCTGGCTTGTGTTCCACATCATACTGTACAGTGAACTTGGCAGAGATGCCTTTATCTCCTTGTTCTGCTTGGCTTGGCCTGTAAACAATGTGTGCAGTTTCAGGTGTGGGCCTGTCCACCACAATCAAATCACCACCAACTGATTAAAAAAAACATAACAACAACAACAAAATTAGGTCAGAGTAGAAGAGTCAATGATTAATGTTTAAAATGTACAGCAGGTATCAATACACACAAATTTACAGTAAGTCAAACCAAACTAAATTACTTCAACTAACAATCTAAAATGTCAATACAATCAATCAATTCAAGTCAAATCAGGATTTTAGGAAGTAGGTCTACAAGAAGAATTTATTCACAGAAGACCTTAAAGCAGGGGTATCACTGAGATGCTGAAAAACATTAGCATGTTAACTGTTAAAGTAGACCACACATGTGTAAACAAAGAAGCCTGCTGAGGTAGGCTTTAAGCTGTAAAAACCAGTGTGTGGAACATTTAATGTGCACACGTTTCGCCATTGCACCTAATAATAATTGGTCACTTATATAGCGCCTCACTCCATGCTAATGGAAAGCATGCTCAGCGCGCTTATAAAAACAAAACGACAATAAATTAACATTATGCATGTGAGTTTGAAAATTGGCTATTCGCCTATATGATCAGTTTATTTCTAAAGTGTTGAGAGAATACTCCCATGAAGTCCTGTGGCCCACACGACTAGCAATGGCAGCAACTTGGGTCAATGTTGTAAACCACAACTCATCACAATCCAGGCCTGGGCTTAACAGGGTTGCAGAGCGAGCAGGTTTTTTTTGTTTTGTTCTGTTATAAATCCATTTCAGTTCTACTCTTGTCAAGATTTTCTTAGCTACAGCTCTGTTTCAAAAACTTTAGCATATAATAACACTACACTTGTACAATCAGAAAAAAAATTACAATTTTTCAGGCTACCTAAAAATATAAGAAAGCACTATTAGATGATTCTAAGGATTTCACAATTAGAGTCAATATACATCAACAACAAAAAATACTAAAGCCCTCAGAATTCCCAGGATCAACAATGAATTATATCTTAACAATAATTCTGGAACATTGAAAAGATGAAGCTTATCCAGGTTACACTTGAATGAATGCCAGTTTAACTCCATAATGAATGAATGCCAGTCTAACTCCATAATGAATGAATGCCAGTCTAAATCCATAATGAATGAATGCCAGTCTAACTCCATAATGAATGAATGCCAGTCTAACTCCATAATGAATGAATGAATGCCAGTCTAAATCCATAATGAATGAATGCCAGTCTAAATCCATAATGAATGAATGCCAGTCTAACTCCATAATGAATGAATGAATGCCAGTCTAAATCCATAATGAATGAATGCCAGTCTAAATCCATAATGAATGAATGCCAGTCTAAATCCATAATGAATGAATGCCAGTCTAACTCCATAATGAATGAATGCCAGTCTAACTCCATAATGAATGAATGAATGCCAGTCTAACTCCATAATGAATGAATGAATGCCAGTCTAAATCCATAATGAATGAATGCCAGTCTAACTCCATAATGAATGAATGCCAGTCTAACTCCATAATGAATGAATGAATGCCAGTCTAAATCCATAATGAATGAATGCCAGTCTAACTCCATAATGCCCTTTTCACAATTTTAATACAGATAACTCCTAATTTTGATTCAAAAGCCCTTAAAGAAAATATAATTACCTTCTGATATACTGTTAAGGAGTGAGTCTGTTTTTAAAACAGGTTTGTTAACTACTGTTAACCTTTCTTTTTCCTATAAGAAAAAAAATAGGACAAAGTTATCTTAAAATACATAGCAAAGAAGTAAATATAACATAAAATCACATTAAAATAGAACCACTGATAAGAGCTTCAGTTGAATAAATACATCTACTTAAAGCACTTTGAAAACATCCAGTTTATTATTGAACAAAATTTAGGCTATAACAGATTTGCAAAAGCTGCACTTAGTCTGTTCAATCAAGTTGTGCTGAATACTTAACTTTATAAGACCAAATTTAGTGACAACACTCATTTCCAAACAGTGATACCTGAATATAAATTTCGATCAGGAAATCCTCAACTCCTTGTCCAGGTTTTGCGTGAATTTCATGCTCGTACACCCCATTTTTTCTGCGCAGCAGTTCTTGATAGACCAAAGTGAAGGTCACAGCAGTGCCAGCCTTCACATTGACTGACACTGAAAAGGTGTTAGCGTTGCGGGGGCTAAAAATACGAGCAATTTGCTAGGTTTACTTATACAATAGGTCAGATTTATTCAAATTTATCCTTCAATTTATAAAGATAGTGCTTTACTCATATAATTATAATCAATAAAAAAAAATCAATCCATTAGAAGGATATAGTTAAATACCAGCACTAAGAAACTCTCTTAGCTTCACATTTGTAAAGGTACAAGTTTCAATACATTTTGAAAAATGATAAGATATATATATTTAAAACATTTCTTTTATTATCAAATATTTACAATTGATCTTGCACTATTGCTGCACTTTGACCCCTGTTCACTTCTTTTTGATAATCTTGTTGTGCTGCTAACTTTTCCTTGACAGTTCCATCATAAGTTTCATTATCAATCAGCCTATGGAAAAACAAAAACAAACCTAATCAATCCAATTTTATACTAGAAGCCAAACATCTAAAAAGTAAATATAAAATAGAAAACATTGCAATTGAACCTACCCAACTCCACAGCCACTTCCCCCCCTGGGACCCAAGCCCTCCTCTAAAAATCAGAGACGAACTAAGCAACATAGGGAAAAACACCACACCCGAAATACTAAAAGAAGCAGTAAACAACATCATTAGAGAACAATACCCCCAAAATGCATGGACCAGAGTCTATACTGACGGGTCAACTGAAAAAGATTTGAAAAATGGAGGAGCCTGCATTTTCATAGAGTGGCCAAATGGAGAACTCCAGATAGCACTAGAGCAGAAAGAAAAGCAATTGAGCTTGCTGCAAATATACTAACAAGCCACACACAATCCTCCAACAGCCTGACTGTCATCTTCACTGACGCCAAAAACCAGTCTCTAAAAAACCCAAAATGCCCTGATCAACCAGTCACTCAGTACAGAACTTTTAAAACTGAGCAAAATAACTAAAGAACTGGTTCTCCAATGGATCCCTGGGCATATACAAAATGAAGGAAATGACACTGCCGACACCTTAGCTAAAGCTGGAGGCAGACAAAACCAGACAGACCCATCTCTACACCCCGAAGAAAAAAAGGCAATACTCAAAAGGAATGAATCCGAAAGCTGAAACAAAACAACCAAAACATTGATGCTTACTACAAATTCTCCCGCCAATTTCAACACATTATCTTCAGACTAAGGACTGGTCACAACAAGCTAAAGCAACATATGTTCCGCAAACTACGAATCGGAGCAAGCAAAATGTGCCCCTGCAAAACAGCTCCCGAAAATGCAGAGCATGTCCTTCAGACCTGCCCTCTGTATCTTTCTACCCGGTCAGCAATTTGGCCCCTGGGGGCTACCTTCAACAACAAACTGTTAGGTGGACTAGAGCAACTGACAGCCACGGTGCAGTTCATTACAGTTATCGGACTTGTTTGTTATCTGAATCCTCCCAATCATAACATTTGAGAACAAAGAAGAAGAAAGAAAAACAACACTTGTAAATGCAGAAAAGATCTTGAAGGGGGAAGGTGGCAGGAAAGTTTCACATTGGATGAGATTCCAAAAAGGTCAACAAAAAATCAGGAACTCAAGAATGAACTAAAATTAAATCAGCCTGTAATAACAAAGTTTATGAAAAGTTTCTGGCTAGGTATAAGAAAGCAGAAATTATATACATAAATATCACCAATTAAAGTTCTGATGCTTGCATAAAAAAATCTAATTTTCTGTGAAAATTGCAATGTTTTCCATTAAAATAAAAGAGACATTTGTAAGATATGGGTGGTTAACTTACATGGAGAAATGAGAGATAAATGCTTCTTCTGGTAATGTGACATCAAAGTCTATTTCTCTGGAAACGTTGTCTTTATTTCTAACCACACTAACCATCTGAGTTGTCGCGAATCGATAACGGATGTCTGACTGAACATGGAAGGATTCTATGACCTTAAAGATAGTGGATGAAAGAAAATAATCATACTGGTTATTTTTAATGATTAAAATTATTATATAAATATTTGTAAAGTTAAATGTGGATTTTAAAAAAATATTTTGATAAACAACTTACATTGAAAATAAATATTTAGATTAACATAATCAAGATTAACATAATCAAGATGTCAATTGGCTTGCTATGCTTTCATTTCAATACCATGATCATACATTTTTTTTTCAAAAGATTAGAGATGAAATATGTTTTTTTTTTAAAGTAACATTTTGAAATGCTCAGTTCAAATTATTTAATTTATTTCTTATCATTTTGTTTAGTTGTTAAGGTTCTAACATTATTCTGCATCCCCATATGTTAACACCATATTATGTAGTAATTACAAAACAAATACCTTCTACTACTACTGAGATGTGTGTTTAGCTAAGACAGAATAAACTCTTTTCATTTATAGCATGCATGCTTTTTTTTAAATTTATTCATTTTGTAAAACCAATGATTTTAAGGTATTAATTATAACCTAATAGTGCTACACCACATATAACAAAAAAGCACCATTTACTTCATTGGCTACTCGTAGAGTTTGTTAAGCATCATTTGGGCTTAGCATAGCTAACATTTTGAGCTTTGAATGATCAAGCATTTGGTAAAAATTTTGTGCATAAAAATTTTTTTTAATGGAAGCAATGCCATGTTAGTACTTTGTAAACTACTTCATTATCATCATCTGTACTTTAGGTTCCTTGTGGAACATAGGGCCACTGTCAAAGCACGCCACTCTCCACAGTCATTTGCCAGTTGCTTCAGTTCTTCCCACCTCTTTCCAATTCATCCAGCCTCATCCAACATGCTTTGTCTCCATATACGTTTGGGTCTTCCTCTGTGTCGTTTGCTATTGGAGGTTACACTCTAAGACCAGTCTAGCTCTATTGTTGCTACCTTTCTTGAGGGTGTGTCCAATCCATCTCCACTTTTTTTTCAGGATTTGTTGTTCTACTGTTCTCTGTCCACACCTCTCCCGTACCTTGAAGTTTTCTACCATGTCATATCAGTGTATTTTCAGTATATTTCTCAGGCATCTGTTAACAAAGGTCTCTGTAGTCTATTTCTTGTTATCTCTGTTGTTTGCCATGTTTTGGACCCATAAAGTAGGACCAATTTAAAGTTTGTGATAAAGATCCTTTTTTTTGCTTTGGCAGAGATTGTGTGTAGATCACCAGACCTGTTTCAGATTGGCAAAGGCCTGTCACGCCAAAATTTATTTGACGCTCAATGTCCTCTTCTATCCTCCTGATACACTGATCACACACCCAATGTATACAAAATTATCCACTTGGTCTAAGCTTTGGTTCGCTACTTGTATGTCGCCATCTTGTTGGTGGTTTATTTTCAATAGTTTTTTTTTTTATGGTTTATATTAAGCCCTAGTTTTTTTCCAGTCTTGCTCAAGGCTGTGATCTTCTTTTCAACTCTTGCACATCTTGTAGTCTGTGGGACAGAATGGCCAGGTCATCCGCATCAGGGTCCACTGGATTCCTTTGCCTGAGTTTGCATAATCTTCTTTTGTGAACTAATCTAGCACTTATTTTTTGTAAGAAAAGTGTGACCTATATTATAGCCTACAGTAATATGTTATAATTTATAATTATATAGTATATAGATCTAGCAATTCAATTATCAATATATTATGGTAGCCTACAGTGGCCAACACTGCTTCACATTCAATTTAATAATAAGCAAATTTATTCTATAATTTAATGGTCCACTCACTGTTTTTTTCTCATTTTTGTTTTCATTGTTTGCGCTGAATAATGGTGTGTTAACAATGAACAATACAGCCACGATCCACTTACAATGTTTGAGTTTCATTTTCGTTGAACAACCTGTATGAATATATAATATAGGCTAGAGTTATTCCCCGCTAATAATTTAAATATCAATAAAGAGCAATATTCGAATCAGAGAATAATGCAAAAGACCACATATAATAACAATAAAACTTTCACTTAACTGAATAATGACTGAAATATACATCCCAACAAAACTTACAGTGGAAACAAACTGAACTAGTAAAACTAGATGACGCAGACACACCAAGTGGCCTTATGTAGTTCAACCCTTGGATAATTTCCGTCTCGTCGTTTGGTGTAGCTTAATTTGTTGCATACAGAGTTGCTATTCTTTCCCCCTAGATCTAAGAATAACAAATAGAATCTAGATTTAGAACAAAACACAATAAAAACATTGACTGAATATCGTGCCAGGAAAGCCTAAAATAAGCCTAAATTTAGACTTTATATCTTTATATGCACATTTAAATGATCATTTAGCATGTAGCATGTAAATATAAAAAACGGTTTTATTCGGGCAAAAACAACAATAAACTATTAAAATTAATTTTAAGAGAACATAAAATTCGTTTTTGTTTGTTTAAAAAGTATTAATTACAGTCAGAACTAATAACATTCATTAACCTATTGTACGCTTATAAACTTAATATCTCATCTAGTCTATATATGTAAGGGCTACTATAGTATTGATCATTGTAATCTTCTTCTTCTTTCTTCTTCGCCATTATCATCTCCTAGTGGAGCATAGGCCATCAACAATCTCTTTCCATGACCTCCTGTCTCTGGCAGTCTTCTCCAACTCCTTCCAAGTTCTCCCGATCACCTGCACATCCTTTTCTACTTCCCTCCGCCAGGTGTTCTTTGGTCTACCTCTTCGTCTTGCACCCTGGGGATTCCACGAAAGAGCTTGTCTGGTCAAGTTTGTCGTTGGTTTCCTCAATGTGTGGCCTATCCATCTCCATCTCCTTTTTTGTATTTCTTGTTCAACTGGAATATGTGCTGTCCTTTCCCATACAGTTGCATTTGTAATCTTGTCATACCATTTGATATCCATTATTCTACGTAGGCAGCCATTCACAAAAGTTTGTAGTTTGTTCAAATCCCCCTTTGTTAATCTCCAACTTTCTGAGCCATATAGTAAGACAGATTTTACGTTAGAATTAAAGATTCTTAATTTAGTTTTGGTTCTAATTTGTTTTGTTTTCCAGATATTTTTTAGCATAGCAAAGGCTCCTCTTGCTTTTTGTATCTTTACTTTTATATCTGTTCCAGATCCCCCTTCCTTGTCAACTATACTTCCTAGATATGTGAAGTTGTCTACTTCTTCCAGCACCCTTCCTCTTACTTCCACTGCATCAGTACTTTTGGAGTTTATTCTTATTATCTTGGACTTCCTATCATTTATTTTAAGTCCTAGCTGTTGTGCCCAGGAATCTAGTATTGCAGTTTTTTCTTGCATTTGCTTATGACTTTGAGCTAATAGGGCTATGTCATCTGCAAAGTCTAGGTCTTCAAGCTGTTTAAACAGGGTCCATTGGATTCCATTTTTTTCTGTTTTCTGTAGTATTCTTCATGACCCAGTCTATTACTAGTAAAAAGAGGAATGGTGAAAGTAGACAGCCCTGTCGAACTCCTGACTCTATCTCGAACGCCTCTGTTAGTTTTCCATCATGAATGATTCGACATCTCATATTGTGATAGGTGTTTTTAATTAGGTCAGTTAGCTTTGGAGGAATACCATAGTGGCGCAACAGTTTCCATAGATTTTCTCTGTCAACACTATCAAAGGCTTTTTCAAAGTCTATGAAATTGATATATAGGCTAGCATTCCATTCTGTGCATTGTTCAATGATAATACGAAGAGCAGCTATTTGGTCGAGACATGATTTGTTTTGTCTAAAGCCTGCTTGCTCGTCTCGTAGAAGACCATCAACTGCTTTCTTTATCCTTTCCAGTATTATTCTATTTAAAACTTTTCCTGGAACTGATAGCAGCATAATCCCTCTATAGTTAGAGCAATCTGTAAGATCCCCTTTCTTTGGAAGCTTTACTAAATATCCCTCTCTTCAGTCCTTTGGTAGTTCTCCTTTTTCCCATATGTTTCCAATAATGTTGTATAGTACGTTAGTTGATAACTCAATGTCTGCTTTAATTGCTTCTGCTGGTATTCCATCAGGTCCAGCAGCCTTCCCATTCTTTAGCGTTTTTATTGCATTTTTTATTTCTCCTTTAGTAGGTCTATTACAGTCTATCTCTAGGTCTCTCTCAGCTGGTTGAATATCTGGGGTATTAAGGGGAGCAGGCCTGTTTAAGAGTTCTTTGAAATATTCTACCCATCTCTTTTCCTGCTTTTCTGCATTTGTTAGCTTATTACCTTCTTTGTCTTTGATAGGTTTATTTTGTTGCTGGAATTTGCCTGCTAATTTCTTTGTTATACTGTACAACTCCTTTATGTTTCCCTTAAATGCTGCTGTTTCTGCCTCCGCTGCCAGGTTGTTGATGTAATCATTTTTATCTTTTTTAATGCTTTTTTTAACTTCCCTATTGGCTTCTGTATAGTTCTCTTGAGCATCTTTTTTCAAGGCCCTGCTTCGGCTGTTCATCAAAACAACTTTCTTTTCTTTCCGTTGCTTAATTTTTTTGAGAGTGTTGTCTGAAAGCCATGGTTTATTGGGGTGTGTTTTTATCCCTAGCACTTGCTTGCATGTTGTGTTCCATGCTTCCTTTATTGAATCCCATTGTGTGCCTATGTCGTCATTTCCTTCCAGGTCTTCTAGGGCCTTAAATCTATATCTCAGTTCAATTCTAAATTCATTGTTTACGTTCGTTTCCTTTAGAAATGTGACATTGTATTGAGTTCTGCGTCTTGGGCAATCTCTTTGTCTTTTAAGTCGTAGCCTAATTTGGCCCACTAATAAGTGATGATCAGAAGCTACGTCAGCACTTCTGAAAACTCTTACGTTTTGCAAAGAGCGCCTGAATTTCTTTTTGATGCAAATATGGTCAATTTGGTTGTTTGTATGATGATCTGGTGACATCCATGTGGCTTTGTGAATATCTTTGTGCTGGAATATGCTGCCTCCTATTACTAATGAATTATCTGCACAAAAATTAATAAACAACTCTCCATTCTCGTTTTTTGTTCCTAAGCCCTGTCTCCCCATTATCTCCTCATATCCTTGGTTATCATAGCCTATTTTAGCATTAAAGTCTCCCATCACTATTGTTAAGTCTTTATCTTTAAATCTATTTAGAACTGTCTGTAGTTTACTATAGAAATTATTCTTTATTTCATCCTCTTGTTCATTTGTTGGAGCATAGCACTGTACAACATTGAGATTGATCCCCTTCTTGAAAGTCCTGAAAGATGCTGTTATTATCCGAGACCCTTCCGGTTGCCACTCTATAAGTGATTGATTAGCCTGTGGTGATAGTATTATGGCTACTCCCTCTGTGTGTTGAGCGTTCTCATCCTCGTGGCCTGAGTAAAGAATGGTTTCACCTGTTGATAGTTTTTTTTTTCCTGACAGTATCCATCTCGCTTCACTCACTCCTAGTATACTTATATTGTATTTTTTCATTTCTGAAGCTACTTGGTGGGTCTTCCCCATCTCATACATTGTTCTCACATTCCAGTTGCCAACCTGGGTATTTTTCCTCAGAGAGAAGGAGGTAGTCTGCCTATCAGCTCCCTTTTGGGTTTGGCTGACCTGCTTCATAATCCCTTTGGACAGGGCCTCCCTTCTCTGAGAATGGCAGACATGTAATTGATTTTGTTGATGATTTTGTAGCAAGGTAGTTTTTTACACTGGTGGGTTGCTAGCCCTACGCAGAAACCTACAAACATGCATGTAGGCTGCGAACCTGTTGGCCTGGCCCACTTGCCAGTATGCCCCGTCACCACGTCAAGGTAGGCTCTCGGCGGGGATCATTGTAATCAAACGTACATAAAACACTTATTTTTATCATAGCATGAAATTTGGAAATTAGCATAAATTTTATTTTAATGCAACATTAATTAGATCTCGATAGCCTACACGTAAGCACGACGCTAACAACTACTATGCTTTGACGCTTTGTGCTTTTAATATTTTAATCGTAGACCTAGCTATTATATAAACAGTTGGAGCAGTTTCATAAAGTTTTATGCTGGTCTCCTTCCTTCTGGTCGTTTGGTGGAGAGGACTGCATTAAATTACATGCTCAGTGTTTTTTTGTTGATTTCGAGACATCGCTTTACAAAGATAATCGTCTCTGGTAGAATCTTTATGGGGATTTAAAGGAGGTGCTATATAAACAACATACATGTAGGCCTATGTGTTTATACTTAATAATATTATGAATATTTAAAGCGATATACATTAATAAGAAGAACCACGCCTTCTTACGGCAATCAGCTTAAAAACGTATGTTTTATTTTTTACATTGTTTTTTTTTTGTAAACAGAATCCTCACAGCTTATCCATGTATAAAAACCTGGGCTCTGGAGCAAAGCGCTCTCCTTTCCCTTGCTGCACTGCCTTTTTTAAAACTTTCTGCTTTATAATAATGCTACGGTAATTAAAAGCAACTCAACGTAACATAATCGATCAGATAAGATCACAGCCAGGCTGATGTTAAAGAACTTAATTAAGCTGTGTAAAAGGCAAAGAAAAAATCAATGAAAGTTTACCAGTAATTAAAGTACAATTTGTTACATTATCATTAAACAGCTTGCAAAAAAAAAAATTGCAATAGAAACTAGGCGATTAGTGAAGCAGGTCTATCTAAAAATAACAAAAGAAGCAAATAGGGCCTATAGGGCCTAACAAAAAAGTAAAAAGTAAGTAAATAAAACTCTTAATTTCCTTTGATACTACAAATAGGCTACAAAACGTTTATTCCTAAAGGCAGCTGTTCCCAAACTGTGGGCCGCGACCTCCTTGGGGTCTAATGACCATTTCGCGGGGGTCGCCAAAGACTTTCGGAAAACGTATGTTTTCTATTGTCTTAGGAGCCGAAACACAGCTCAGTCCATCGACATGCAGATACATCCGCATACTATGTGTAGGCTACTTGGTGTAATGACATCAATACAGTTGTATTTGACAAGGTCGGCACCATAATGCACGTATGCGGACCAGTAACACGTGTGTAGAGAGTTGTGTTAAAAAGTCTTTTCTTTGTTAAAAGCAACCATTGTGTTAAAAGCAGTAGTATTGGCGATAAAACGACCGACACTTCATGAATAAGCTTATTTTGGAATTTAGTGTAGATTCTGTTCGGTCTGGATTTCAGCGTTTAGTACAGAATTAGTGACCAAAAGTAATCGGAGCTCACTGTATGATATATGGGCAAATATTAGCAACGAAGACATTGCCACATCAGTTAAAAGAAGAAACTTTAGACTGAGAATAAAAAAATTTGATGAAAATGAAATGTATATGCTGTCTACTTCAGGCCCCACGAAGAGGGTGTGTGTGTGCAGTTATTGCGCTGCGCCGGGGCCCATAAGAGTTTATCTTTGTAATATTATTTGTAAGATCAATAGGCCTACTGAAGTTTAGGAAAAGTTACATTAATTTAAATTAAAGACCAAGTGAACAGCTTTTTATCAAAATTGAGATAAACGTTTATTTTGATAGTAAATAGTGTATTCAGTACCCAAATGCTAATAAAATCATTTATACAAAATGTTAAACATAACTTTCAAGTAATTAGTTCAATATTAGCACTTAAATCCGCGTAGGAAAAATCCAAATCTCGTAGCCATTTGATATGGCAACAAAGGGTAGTGACGTCAGAGAAGGAATTCCGACAAGGAAAAATGAATATTTTCACGTGTTTCGAATCTATTTCCACGTGTTTTGAATCTTTTCTCGGTCTTATTTTTTAACAAAATGGTTAAATATAGATTTTGTGGGTCGTGTCTTGTTTATTTATTGTCCTTCTAACACGTCACTTCCGTATGAGACTTTTACAAATCTCGTGCCTTCGAGAAAAAGCTGTTCACTTGGTCTTTAAAAACTGTAGCCTACTTGATTAAAGTTTGTGAATAGGTTTATAAGGCTGTGAATGATATGATTACATTATAATGGTAACTCTTAGGACAGTTTGATAATATGGTCCACAGACCTTTTTAAAGATTCCTGATTTCTATAAACGTATGTAAGTTTAATGCAAATAAATTATCTAGATATGACAAGTGTTGGAAAGTAGGATCGAACCAGCACTCTCTTGCGGCTCCTGGTCTACTTTATCTGCTTTCTTTGAAAAACATGACATTGAAGCAGACAAAATGATTACGATGATAAATTCTGTGAAATAACACTTTCACAAGCTTGCAGTTGAAATTTCATGGTACTTTCCAAATCTACCTGTCACCACATATCTATGTACTTGTCAGAAGCCCATTAACATTCAAAACTAAAGATGTTCCTGAGAAAGCACAAAGGAGTTCATTGAGCGTATTAACAACGATGCATAGAGAACTAATTTCTCTATAGTGCCAGGTACACAATTCTGGATCAAATGTTTGCAGTCATAAATTGACTGATATTGTGTTGCGCCATTTTCTTCCATTGCCAACAAAATATTTTAATAAACATTCTTTTCCACCCTGTTGGTTATCAAGTATAGACACAGTCGACTTATTGTTGGAGATGAACTTCTTTGTTGTGCTCTTGCAAATACTGTCCCGAAAATTTCTGAACAGATGAGAAATACGCAATATCAACCATCACAAAACTGACGTTCGTATTGTAATTAGAAATATAGGTCTTAGCCTATACTGGTATCTTGCAATATTTAATTACATTTGTTTTTATGTCTTCTTTTTTAAAATGATTAATTGCTATGCTTTAATTAGGTTCAATTTGTAACAATAAAAATACATCCTGCATATCAGATATTTACATTACAATTCATAACAGTCGCAAAATGCAGTAATAAAGTACGGACGAAATTATTATTATTATTTTTTTTTTTGGGGGGGGGGGGGGGGTCGCAAAATAATGAAAAACTTTAAAAAAGGGTCGCGGCATAAAAAGTTTGGGAACCACTTCCTTAAGGATTTATCAAGGATAGTTTGTTAAATAGCACCATCAATGTTATTCTTTAAAGTATAAAATCTAAATATAAGCTTATTCAATATTAGTTGCGTTCTCAGCGTAGTGAGAAAAAGCCATGGCATGGCATTGATTAAAACTTAAAACTCTTGATTAATGTAGGGCATATATCTCTTGCTAGTCATACACTGCAGCTATTCGGATCACTTTCCCATCATAATTCATGTTTGTGTTTGTTACTTTGATGCACCATGCCTTTAATTCAGTACCATATGAATCTAACACATTAGATCCACTGTCTGCGGACCTGCCTTCTAATGTGAAGATTATTAACATCTTACACATATCTGTCGTTTGCGTGGAGTCTTCCATTCCTTTAAGTGTTTTAACAGGCTGTTGAGTTGTTGGTTTTCCTGGTTTGTTCATTCAACCCATTCCACACACACAGGCCACTCGAGATGAAAGTGAACTTTTATGAATAAGCAGTTAAGTGGAGATTTTTTTGTCTAGGTTTATAAAACTAGCAAGCTTAGAAGTGTACGACCACCAACCCCTCTTTTTCACTTCCCATGAAAGCTGTTTCCGGACGCCCATGCAAATGCGTAAAAAAAAAAACAACATTAATACAACATCAGACTCTATTGTTTTTAAATCGATCGCAGTAACATAACAAGGCGTGCACTATGGCAAGCCCAATGCAATGAACTATCCTTTGTTTTAAAAATAAAGAAATAATTAAGTCAAGTAAGTAAGCTGGTGCATGAAGTGTCACACCAGCTCCCAACCAGCTATCTTTCCACAAAACAGGAAGTTAAAAAGGACAATCAAAAACAGCACCGCCCACACACACAACAAAGCACAAACAAACAACGTTAGATAAAGTGCGTTTTATTTGGTTTAGACTAACTGTTTTCTGCAACCGCACGCAAAGTACTTCATTTACACACAAAGGGTTTATTTGTTGTTGTTTTTTTTAAAAGAGAGATACAACCGACACCTCCACAAACGTCTAGTCTTATTCTGTACAAAGAGCGGGAAACGTCCGACTCTTACACAACCGTCTGGGGCGAATCAACCTATCGGGCTATGCTTAGGACACTTACGAAAAATTCCAGAAGTTATTTATTCATCGAAGTACTTAGACATGGAGTTAAAATGCCACGGTGCCTTAGGCACAAACTATGCAAAATGTGCTCGCTGAACAGTATGAATTTGACGGAACCCTGCTTTCGGAACTACATTTGTTCAAAACTGAGCAGACTTTTGCAAAATGTTGAATTTCTTAGAAACAAAAAACAGCATAGGCTTCCAAGTAAAAAATGAAGAAGTTCGTATCATGCATTATTTCTTTTTGTTCTTCTTAAAAGTACGATCGTAAAAACAAACACAAAATATCAGAACTTAGTCAAGTCAAAGACTATAGAGTCTAGGCCTAATAAAATGGACCGCTTGTTTTTATATTTCTGCTATTTGATGACTCAAAAATTACTGTTTCAGAAATTTCCGATCACAAACTGAATTATTGGCTTAGGGGCCTACGGTTTAGTAATTACCAATGATTTTATCAATGGAAAACTATAGACTATGGCTATGCTAGTTGTTGTCGGAGAATTTAGATGAATATTAGAGGTAAATTAAAACTTTAAAATAATGTATTTCTATAAATAAGCTTAAATATTTTCATTTTTAAATTTCTTCGTTTCATTACTTTTCAAGTAAAATTATTTATTATAGAAGAATCCTTTTTTAGAAGGAGCGTCTGTAATATAAGGCTAAGAGTAGAACTCACATTATAATTAAAATCGAAAGTTATACAGCGGAAGTCTTTTTGGACAGCATTATTGACTGCGTACGTTAGTCTAGTCTAGATCTACATCTTTTATCGCAAATTTGACATGGCAATGCTTAGAAAATAGGGGTATATCACTGATCTATTTAAAAATTCATATTGTGGTTGCATTATTTATAATATTCAGTACGCTATGGTAATTGGAAAAAACTAACCCATAAAAACACAGTTTTTATTATACTCCCTTTCTTTGTAAACTAAGTTTATATTTAATTTATATTTTGATAGATTAAAATAAATATAAGTGATATCATACCTTATGAATTTCCACACTAAAATTTTGGGCATCCTTTTTTTTTTCTAGCATTGGCCCGCAAAAACCATACAAAGATAACTCGCTTTGTTTCGTCTATATTGTGTAGTTTTCATTCTATTTATTTCGTAAAAACGAACACATCCGAAAAGTTTATTTACTTTCGTCTCTTCCGGTAGAGGCAGCCATGTTTCCATTTTCTTCGATTCGCAAATTGGTCGAAGGTATTAGTGACTATTCCAAAGGCTATGATGCTGAAAATTTGATAGAATGTATTGTTAGTCTGGAAAAGTCTGCGATCCAAGTTTCGGCTCGATTGGACGATGGGAAGTGGTCGAAAAATCGATGCAAAGTTTTGCTAACAACCAAGCAGACAGACAGAAAATACAAGTTAATAGAAAAGGAGTAAAAATGGGACACGTTGGCCTAGAGCAGGGGTCGGGAACCCATGGTTCGCGAGCCATATGTGGCTCTTTTGATGGCTGCATCTGGCTTGCAGACAAATGTTCGATTATTAAAAAAAATGTTTTTAAGATTTTTTGATCTAAATATTAATTGCATATCAATATTTAATTCTACAAATGAGCTAAAGTCTACTGCAGCTCAGCATCAGAAGAATTCAGAGACATATTGCTTGTATTTTTAGTGTAGAAATTACTTAAAATACATACATCTACTATTTACTTGAATTTTTAGTTTTAAACATAATATATGGCTCTCACAGAATTACTTTCAAAACATGTGGTGTCCATGGCTCTCTCAGACAAAAAGGTTCCCGACCCCTGGCCTATAGGTAACGCGCTCGGCTAGCATACCAAAGGCCCCACACACACATAAGATTGTAACACATTTACTTAGGCTATTTACGGGCAGGCAAGTGATTCATATTGAAATGCTTGCACGCGTTAAAACACATTGAATATTAGATTTGAAGTGACGTAATTCAAAAGGGCGAACCGAACCAACTGATTCAAGACTGGCGTGAAATAATTCTTTAAAATACAAAATAAAATTGTTAAATTTTAATAAAATTGAAGTAATTAACATTTGTTTCTGACAGTGTCGGATTAAAACACGTAGACGTTTCTAAGCATTACAAATATTTTGACCAGTTCAGTCTGTTTAAAAAAACAAAGTGTTCTTCTTTTTTAAAACGTTCAAATTCTTTTATTATAATTACATCAACTTGTAGTGTACTTGTGGTCTTTTTTTTAAATTTTTGTTGTTGTGATCCTAGCTCAGTTACACTATTTACAGAGGTGCATCTAACTATGAACCCCCCCCCCTCCGCACACCATAGGCACTTCCATATTTCGCTCTATAGTCAATCCAGCCGTTGGTTCTGCTCAACGTTCATATATTACTATATTACTAAAATCGGTGCTTGAAACATATCCACGTCTAATTGATTAATAAAAATATTTTTTTGAAATTAGTTTATCTTTCGATTAGATCTATATTGTTCTTTTGATGCAGTGTTTAAGACAAATACAGTTTGAATGTTTGTGCTTTAGTAAACTTCAACGCCAGCTAACATGCCTAACAACACACTATAATGATTCAAAATATGTCCAATACTCTGCCAATATTTGTACATTGGCCAAAGGTTGTGCCAATAATGGTCTAATATTGTGTGCTCTTACTCTTAGGGCGATATTTAAAACTAAAAAGTACAATTAATGCATTGTGACTGTTGCTTAACAGGGTGGGGTGGAAGGGAGCGGGCGTAGAGTAGCTAATGTGTAGGCCTACGTACGCATAAAGGGGGGGGGGAGGAGAGGTGGTTAAAAAAATGTACATCAGGATGCAATAGAAGGCGGGCGCATACAACTATGACCTTTTTAGCGTATGTAAGATATGGATGGCCCGTTTCTTCGTTTTTGCTTTCTGAAAAATGTCTGCATAATTTGTAAACAACAACATTTGCTATGTATTATAAAGACTTTGTCATGTCTTATAGGCTACATACCCCCCCCCCTCACACACACACACATTGTATAGAAGACTTTCGCCTCCTACGAGTCCTACGCAAGCCTACTATTTCTAAATATGCTATTAAAAATGAACATTTTTTTTGCAAGCACCACGCTGCATGTTACTACACCGGAGAGAGGGGGCGAGAAATATGAATGGGACAACATCCCCGATTGGACAGGGAATGATTCTGGGCAATAAACACGAGAAATGCAGAATATCGTGTGTACTGGATGAAGATATCGGCTATCTAGTTTTTTTGTCACATGTAGTTCCCACACTTTCTTAATGATAATGATATAAAGCATTATACTTTTCCAGAGGGAGAGCATTTTTGTGTTAAATAATTTTATTATGCCTTAAGGTGAATTATGCTCTTAGGACCTGTATAGGCAAGTCAGTGCCTCCCTCCCCAACTGTTATCAACCCCCATCCTACGAAACAAGCGGACCCCAAAGAATGAGATGCAATTATGATTATTTTCTTTCGTCTTTTCTTTAACGGTCATGTTTTATACATTTTGTAATGTTTACATGGTGGGGTTTCTATCCGGGAAGGTCAAGGTTAGATGGTCAAGACGTCTGCCATACTGCCAAGTGGATTTATGAAAGTGTAATTCAAGAGAACGGTTTATTTTGTACTTGTTAAAGCGGAGATTGGATACATTGTGACCTTATGACCTTATGACACGGGAAGAAAAAAAGGGGGGGGGGCGGATGGATGAGGCTTGAAGTCACGTGTCTATTTGGGAGAGAGTAGAAAAGGAATTTTAAGTTTAAGGAATGAAATTTTTTAATCGACGCATGAAAAGAGGCGGATGTTGGAGGAAGAACTAGCAACTAAAAAAAAAAAAAAACGTACTATTACAACTTACAATTTAGCTTAATACAATTATTACCGGTATTACATCTTTTTTAGTTTTTGTTATTTTTGTGTTTTTTTTTATTTGGGGGGGGGGGGGGGGGACAACCGCTCTGAAGAGGTATCTAGTCTACACGAGCAAGATGAATTTAGGTATATCCTGCTTAAATTTTAAATAAAAATTAAACGTAAATTATTAACACATCAATTAGTGGTTTCATAAAGACAATTATAGGCCTAAATGACTTTACAAACACACAATTACAATTATAAATGCAGACATTGTAAGCTTATATGTAGTCGTCGCGGCAAAGTCGATGACAATTAGGCTACATATAACTATAACGAATTTGTAGGCCTACCCCAAGCTTATGTTCGGATAATTTTAGGCACCGATACAACTTGTATCTGTCATATAAAGTAACATTCACTTTTTAACCACTTTAAACATATATATTTATTTTTTTAAATTGTCAACATCAACATATTGTTGGTTGTTTAGCGCGTATTCTCTGTCAACAGATAAAAGTCTTAGTATGATATAGGCAAATGACACTTTTAGTTTTATGTTATTATTTCACTATTATTTCTGAAAAATGTACTTTTTAATAAAAGCCTTGCTTTTTCTTTTGTAGGCTACAAACTTCAATAGCTAAAGCTACGTACGTGTTCTTTTCTGTTAAAGTTATTTCAATGGTACATTGGTTTATATAACTATATAATTTTAACTTTTTGTTTCGTTTGTAATACTACATAGAAAATAACCCCATTGCAAACACAAATGCATGTTAAAATCATATAATTAATATAATCAACTGTATTATAAAAACAAACCCCCATTATCAGTACTTCTCTAAGTCAGAAACAACATTTTTAGCTTTCAATGTTATTATAAGACACACAGTTCACAAGAGTTACTGCCCTTTACATGGCTCGTTTTATTCTATAACCAAAAACACGGACATTCACTATTTATTTTTCGATACTATTTTTTTTTTGAAATAGTGTAAAAAAAAACATTGTTTCGTAGTTGAAAGGAAAAAAAAAAGTGAATTGACATTTTTGCTCATATGCGGACATGTTCCAAGCATTTATTCATACAGAAAATATTATATTGCGCCCTCTACTTTATGGCTGTCACAAAATCATTTTTATGTTTTTGTTGGACAAAGTTTATTTCACATTCGATGAAGTTGTATAGTGTAAGAGTAAGTTGATAACGATACAATCCTGCTGTTTCACATGGTACAATCTTACAATCAATTATTTCATGGTACATTTGAGGAGTAGTACATTTGAATGGGTTACAGCGTCCACATTTTTTTTAGTTTTGCTTCTATATCAGTGATGTTCTAACTCTTTGAATTTTAAAGATGTTTCGGGGGTTAACAAATCAATATTGCAATCATCCGATGGTTTTAAGGCTCAGCACTGTCTACGAGATAGGCATAGGTCACTTAAAGGGGTGGTGGTTGGGGAAACGACAGAGATCACTTGTGTGCGGGCTTAAAATAAGGTATGCTACTGTCTACTGCATCGCCCACATGACGACACATCGAGTCTGGAGGGATGTTACGCCTCCTCCTCCTCTTCCTCATAGAAATTGATGCCGTCCTCCACTGTGGCTTCCTCATACTGCTGGTATTCGGACACGAGGTCACTCATGTTGGACTCGGCTTCTGTAAACTCCATCTCGTCCATGCCTTCACCTGAGGATGTCACAATCAGTACCATTGGATTAAATGTTTCGCCAGGATCTACCTCTACATTATACTGTGTCTATAATTGTTTAGGGGTACGGTAGGTCGACTGGCGATCCGAAGTTCCTGGGTGCAGGCTAGGATTTTTTTCCCAGGACTTGAGTGTGTCCCTGAGTCTACCCAGCTCTGATGAGTACCTGACATTAGTTGAAGTAAAGTAAAGGCGGCTGGGCATTGTGCTGGCCCCACATCCCCTAGTATGCCGTGCCACAGAAACTGGTGAACGCTGCTTCACCAGCCCTATGATCAGTTTGGTCCGATGGGTACTTTACTATAATTGTGTAATACAAGTAGTGGACTACGTATTTTATTGCCAGTAACTGTAAACAATAAGTGTACATTATTGTAACAGGTGGGTCACAGGCGGTGTGGGGCTGGGGTGGAAACGGTGATTGGACGGAGACTTGAAATGACTCAATTACTCGTAAATGGAGAACTTTTTATTTATTTCGTCTTTGCAGTAGCATAATATCATTATTATATTGAACAGTTGGTTATATTTTTTTTTCTCATTTGCCTACAAAACCCTATCTTGTAAGCACCACTGGCAGTGCTAGCTCAAGGTACGGACAACAGGGGCTATTGCCCTGGGCACCATGTAATTGGTTTGTATCGTCCAGCTTCTTCCAAGTAAAGAAAACAAATGTCACGCATAAATGTTTTACTCTATATTATTTGAGAGAAAGAGAGAGGGAGAGAGAAAGAGAGAGAGAGAAAGAGAGTCACTTTTAATGACACGCAAAGATTCTTGGGTTTAAAATCTCTAGTTGGTATGTTTTCAGCGGCGTTTGTTATCCACCATCCCACCTTAAGTAGATCTTGGGGGACGCTGATGGGTTTGCAAAGGCGCTGGCATAACCATAGGTTATCTTAGCCTAGCAATCATGTTAGGAGATGTGTATGATGAATAACTAGTAATATGGTAGTAATTCTATCTCCTCATATCACATAAACCCCTCCCATCTCCACCTTTTCTACACATATATTTAGCTGTACAATTGACAATAAAATTATAAGAAACACATTGACACCATGCCAAACTGACCTGTGTACCAATGTAAGAAAGCTCTGCGACGGAACATGGCGGAGAATTGCTCGCCAACACGCTTGAACGGCTCCTGCATAGCTGTATTATTGCCCATGAAAATAGCCGACATTTTCAGACCTCTGGGAGGGATATCACAGACAGCCGTCTTGACGTTATTTGGAATCCACTCTACGAAGTAGCGACTGTTCTTGTTCTGGACGTTCAGCATCTGTTCGTCCACTTCCTTCATCGACATCTTTCCCCTGAACACCGTGGCCGCAGTCAGGTAGCGCCCGTGGCGGGGGTCGCACGCCGCCATCATGTTCTTGGCATCGAACATCTGCTGAGTCAGCTCGGGCACCGACAGGTTGCGGTACCACTGGCTGCCGCGGGAGGTCAATGGCGCGAACCCGGTCATGAAGAAGTGCAGACGCGGGAAAGGCACCATGTTGACTGCCAGTTTTCGCAGGTCGGCGTTCAGCTGTCCGGGGAACCTGAGGCAGGTGGTGATGCCAGACATGGTGGCAGATACGAGGTGGTTGAGGTCACCGTTGGTGGGTGTGGTCAATTTCAGTGTGTGGAAGCAAATGTCGTACAGAGCCTCGTTATCGATGATGTAGGTCTCATCAGTGTTCTCCACCAAGAGATGGATTGCTAGGGTACAATTGTAGGGTTCCACAACAGTATCTGACACCTGGAGGAAATACAAACATTGAGATTAACTCTTGGAAACACAAAATTCAAGATTAACATTAGGAAATTAAAAATCTATTTATTCTTAATCTTTCAAGGTGCTATCATTTCTACACCCATTACAAAAAGACACTTTTTTATTTAGAACTGTAGGGCCTAACCAAAACATCAAAATAAAATGCTAACATTAATTTGACATATTCTACAATGTGCTTTTCTGTAAGGGACACAACTAAAATACACATTTTAAAAACTAAAACCAAAGTGTTGCACAAAAGTTGTAATCACTAAAGTAAGAAACAATACTACGATAATAATGCTAATACTTGTTCTGCATGAAATCAATATTTTAAGTTTCGTTTCCTCACAATGTGAAACCTGGCCAAATGTTTCTAAAAGTGTGCCCCCCCCCCCCTCCCCTGGCAACCTGGAAATTCTCGGATTACAATTTTCCTTTTTATTTCGTTTGCGATTCAATTGGACCGATTTCAAAATTCAAGACATAGGCTACTTCAAGAAGATCGCTGGAAGTTTAAAAAATTGAGAACTTTCGCAGCCTACTTGTCTGAAGCCCAATGTGTGTGTACTTACTTTAGGTTATGGGGCAAGAGAATATAAATCTCAATGAGTGTCTACTTACTTTAGGTTATGGGGCAAGAGAATATAAATCTCAATGAGTGTCTACTTACTTTAGGTTATGGGGCAAGAGAATATAAATCTCAATGAGTGTCTACTTACTTTAGGTTATGGGGCAAGAGAATATAAATATCAATGAGTGTCTACTTACTTTAGGTTATGGGGCAAGAGAATATAAATCTTAATGAGTGTCTACTTACTTTAGGTTATGGGGCAAGAGAATATAAATCTCAATGAGTGTCTACTTACTTTAGGTTATGGGGCAAGAGAATATAAATCTCAATGAGTGTCTACTTACTTTAGGTTATGGGGCAAGAGAATATAAATATCAATGAGTGTCTACTTACTTTAGGTTATGGGGCAAGAGAATATAAATCTTAATGAGTGTCTACTTACTTTAGGTTATGGGGCAAGAGAATATAAATCTCAATGAGTGTCTACTTACTTTAGGTTATGGGGCAAGAGAATATAAATCTCAATGAGTGTCTACTTACTTTAGGTTATGGGGCAAGATAATATAAATCTCAATGAGTGTCTACTTACTTTAGGTTATGGGGCAAGAGAATATAAATCTCAATGAGTGTCTACTTACTTTAGGTTATGGGGCAAGAGAATATAAATCTCAATGAGTGTCTACTTACTTTAGGTTATGGGGCAAGAGAATATAAATATCAATGAGTGTCTACTTACTTTAGGTTATGGGGCAAGAGAATATAAATCTCAATGAGTGTCTACTTACTTTAGGTTATGGGGCAAGAGAATATAAATCTCAAAGAGTGTCTACTTACTTTAGGTTATGGGACAAGAGAATATAAATCTCAATGAGTGTCTACTTACTTTAGGTGATGGGACAACAGAATATGAGCACATAATTCTGTCTGGGTACTCCTCACGGACTTTGCTGATGATGAGCGTCCCGAGTCCTGAGCCAGTCCCGCCACCTAGTGAGTGGGTGAGTTGAAAGCCTTGCAGACAGTCGCAGTGTTCCGACTCCTTACGCACAATTTCCATGATGCTGTCAACAAGTTCAGCACCATCAGTATAGTGACCTAAACATGAATTATATGATGGTTATTGGAGTATCTAAACAAAAGTTTTTTTTCAATTATTTGATGTTTCGGGGTTTACAAATAAATATTGAAATCACCGATGGTTCTAAAGGCTATGCACTGTTATACATTTGGTAGCAATAGCTACGAGACGGGCATATGTCACTTAGGAATGGTGGGGGGATATAATGTTATAATTCTAAAGTCTTTTTAGCAGCACATTAAAGCTTTTCGACACTCTAGTCTTGACTAACTATGGAATGGCGGAGGTTTTACACTCCTGCACGAGACTTGCCCAACGGCAAGTCTATATTATGTGTTGCTTGGTAGGACCTGCTCTCTTCTCCTCTCACTAATGGATAACTTTGAACGCATCCCCAGGAGTACACTTGGTTCTCTTACCATGCTGTTTTGGTTTATAAAGGAAGTTGAAGTAGCTTTCTCGATTATATGATTACAGGCATACAGTCAATTAGGCCTACTAGCAAAAGGACTAACTGCATCTTTTTTTATTCTGAGGCATTTGAATGGTAAGTCCAGGGATCTGTCTACAAAATATCATATGCGTGTGAGCCGTTAGATACGTTTTAAATATATAATTATACAATTAATATTCCATTAAAAAAAAGGTCATGAAATATTTCCATGTTTATGTAACTGACCTTTGGCCCAATTGTTTGCAGCACCTCCTTTACCAGACACAAAGTTGTCTGGGCGGAAAATAGTACCGAAACGACCAGATCGAACCCAATCAATGGATCCTGGTTCAAGATCCACCAAAGCCGCTCTAGGGACATAACGTCCTCCTGAAACAAACAACAATAATGGTGTAGGTTCTATAACAATAAACACATAAATACAGCAACAATAGGATATTTGGATTATGACAAACCTAAAGATATCTTGACACTGATAGAAAACTAATAATGTTCTTCATTGAACAGCCCAGTGAAATTTAGTTCTATTACACACAAAGTGTAAAGTTTACCAGTGATAAACCTAACCCAAGACATAGCGTCTATTTAACAGCCCAGTGAAATTTAGTTCAATTACACACTAAGTGTAAAGTTTACCAGTGATAAACCACACAAGTCTGGAGTACAGATAGTTCATACCATTCTATTAAACGAAAGTCCACTAGTGGTCGTCCATTAATTATGTCAACAAAATAAGGAAGGGATGGGGGAAATGAAAACGTTTGCAATTAATTTTTGGTAAACATACAGAGTCAAATTGATATTATTTCAGCTAAAGCGTAAAAGGGTGCTAGATCTAATTCGTTTTGTTCTCCACGTGTGTTCTCTTTGGTCAAGTCTGCACCATCTCTTGCAAACAAACACCATCATCAGCTATACCAGAGGTTGGCAACCTACGGCACGCGTGAAAAACTTGACACACCGAGCGATTTTCAATGGCACGCGGAAGACCACCAAAAAGACAATTCAGGCCACCTCGACTACTTTGGCACGCTATTATCAAAAGGTTGTCGACTCCTGTGCTATAGGCCTACCATAATATAACATGCATATTGCAATGGGAAATTGAGAAAATACAATTGAATTTATGGTATTCATAGCGCAATTGTTACTCAAACGTTTGCGTGTTACAAAAACAACAACAACCGCATATGCCCCTCTATGTGTGCCGAGCTTCTTGACAACGACGTTTAGCGCTCTATCACTTATAGCGGAAGGTAGTTACTGTCGTCTAGTTGTATGACTATTAAATGATGACCAATATTATACGAGAGAAACCAATACCTGCAGCTTCGTTGTAATATACGTTGATTCGTTCCAGCTGGAGGTCAGAATCGCCATGATAGTTTCCGGTTGGATCAATGCCATGCTCGTCTGATACAACTTCCCAAAACTTTTACAGGAGAAGAAAAACGAAAAAAAAAAAACTGGTCAAAAAAGTACGCTTCGGATATACTAAAGACTACAATAAGATGGACCGCTTGCTTTGATATTTCTGCTATTTGATAACCTGCCATAACTTTAAACATTTAGTTTCGGAATTTCCGGTTTAGTAATTCGCTAAGATTTTCTCACTAGAAAAATTAAGATTAAAATCGAAAGTTGTATACAGCGGAAGTCTTTAGGGAATTTTAGGATTCATTAAAGACAGTGTTATTGGCTGCACACGGAAAAAACAAACAAGTGTTAAGCTCTAAAAATAGAGCGAGCGGTCCATCTCATTATAGTCTTTGGATATACCATTGCACTATAAGTGTACTGTTTTACATTAAAGTAACTAACTGTTACACTACACAATTACTATTTCAAAGATATTACAACTTAGTCATTCTTAAAGTATTATTATTCATTAAAATTATAGGTCCATTTATTCAATAAAGAAACACTTAGCGACAAGTAGATAAAACAATTTTCGGTACTTATTCCCTGCGCAAAGAAATTCATATAATGACATACACAACATTCTTTTGCTCTCCGAGTGGCATTCAATTATGGAATGGGTTGACTGGAAAAGTCAGGAAACAAACAACACATGGCCTTGCCGTGATATGATGCAGAGAGGGTTTGTGCATTAGGCGGCACTGTAGAGGGAGGGGCGGCATAAGCAGCGCAATCTAAATACAATTTGAACATTTTAGGGGCGGCATTTCGAAGACCTCCATCAAACATAGAAAATCTACCGTAGGTCTTGAACCAACTAATTAAAATATCAGTGAAAACACTTAGCATAATACTAAAGTAGTAGATCTAGACTGAAATACAAGCAAGACACCCCACATACGGAGAAAGTCTCAGAGACTTGTTGCACATATTTATGTAAAATAACTACGCACATATATTCATCGGTAAATAAATAGTTTGTTGTAAGTTTACCTTGGAGCCGATCTGATTGCCACATTGGCCGACCTGGATGTGCATAATCTCGCGCATGTTGAGTGTTTGCGTGGGTCGCACTCCCCTGCAATATGAACAAACAAAAACCCACTTTCAAGTTAGAGACCAAGCCTGTTCTTGGTCTGTCCTGTAGCACCCAGAAAAATCTCCAGCCGTAGACCTACTTTCATCAGCTTTGGGTATCCGTAACCAAGGAAATGATGTAGTAATACAATATGACGTCGTGGATACCAAGTCAAGCTTAGGAAAATAATTTTGAATTCGTGTCGTCTTACTGAGAGTCGCGTCAATATGCTTACAATATTCCCACAATGCTGTGGTGAAAAAACAATATTTTAGATATAGACTTACCAACCTGGCAAAGTTTTATTTATTTGTTTCCTGGGGCTATATTTGCTCGGAGTGTGAAATATTGCTGTGAAAAAAGTGTACACGTTGTTATAGACGAAAAGTGATGACGTTGAACTCAACAAAATTTAGTGTCATTTCCTCACAGAATCGCACAGGAAGTAAACGCACAATTTTGTTGGGAATTCCCATTTAGGCTTTAATTATAAATATAAAGAAAGTTGTTGTTTTTTTAAATCGGACAAACCTCTCTCTTATTCTCACACTGTTAAACCTAATGTTTGTGAATTGTTAGACTAGACTTAGTTATTAATTCTAGATTTAGTTTCAAATGTAAAGGTTTTCTCCTGCTAGCACTATTGGTGAGTTGCTTGTTTCATTGACATTTAGGGCTTTACCTTTTTCTCGGTGGATATTAAGACCAATGCATGCAGAATAATTTGCTACATCTGTTGTTTTCTCATGTGTTTGTTGTTGGGTGTGTGAGAGGAGGGCCAAGTCGTCCGCAAAGTCAAGATCGTCCAACTGTTTCCAGAGTGTCCATTGTATTCCATTCCGCTTTGTCTCTGTGGCCATCTTCATTATCCAATCAATGGCTAATATGAACAAGAATGGTGAAAGCAGGCAACCTTGTCTTACGCCTGTCTGCACAGAGAAGGCTTCTGTAGTTTGCTGGCCATGTACTACTCTACACGTTAAACCTTCATAGGATGACCTTTTAATGTTAACTGCCTTCTGCGGGACTCCATAGTGTCTTAGCAGTTTCCATAAGGTCGATCTGTCCACACTATCGAAAGCTTTCTCGAAATCAATGAAGTTTATGTAGAGAGGGGAGCTCCATTCTAGTGATGTTTCTAGGATAATGCGTAGAGTTTTATTTCCAGTCCGTTACTGTTTTACTTGTATATTAAGTCGGTCAATGCGACATTTATTTGCTTTGTCTAATGTTTGTACAGTTTTAAGATTATTAATTAACTTTATATCCTTTTTAGCGAAGAGAGTAATCTAAAAGTTATATGCGTGTTCTTGCTTGTTTGTTGCTCAATGTTAAATGCGTTCTGATCTTTGCGTTATGTTTGTTGTCAGCGCTATACACATATAATTATTAATACTTATAATACTAATTATTTTTATTGTCACATGAAACTCCTTTTATCTGTGGCGTACCGCGGGGCTCAGTTTTAGGGTATGTCCTATTCTCCGTGTAGCCTACACAAGCCAGCTTGGCAAAATTATTGAGAACCATTGTGTAGGCCTACCTCGCACATCTTTTTTGCAGATGCCATGGAGCTTTACGGGAGCTTTCGTCCTGATTCGTCTGCCTGTGCTTGGGGGAGGGGGGGGGGGAGGGGAGCTATCGTCTGCTACCAAGCGCGTCCCCAGGTGGCGGGTGGGGGAATGACCTTTAGATATACTGAATAAGCGGCCGCGGACCAACTGGTTTGCTGTCATGGAAGGTGAGGTGGGGTATCCCGTGGTAAGCAGATTCTTTAATATAATGTCTAATAAATCCAAGGAAATGACTGCACATAGGGAGCTTAGAGCGATCTAACTCATAACCCCGACTAATGAGGCCGTTAGCTATGGAAAACAGCCATCTTAGAGTGAAAACTCCGAAAATAAATCAACTGCTGCCTTGCAGATGGTCTTGGCTGATCAAAGACTATGGAAGCACATCCAGAAAAACAACAACTCTAAAACCGGAGGCAGTGGGCCTTAATGGCGTAAAAAATGCTGCCACGCGATTCTCAGTGAATTGAGAACGAAGAAGAGGTCTGCCGGTGTTGCTATTGTTGACGATGTGGAGAAAGGCTGTCTGTCGGCAAAGGCATGAATGGCTGCAAACAGACTAAAATAAAATGAGGGCGAGACAAAGGCAATTATGTGTGGTTCGCACGCTAGCCTTTAGAAAGTCGCTAATACATCGATCAAAGGTGAGGCTTTCGAAATTCAGTTGTCCAACACGGTTAGAGACTGTTGCCTTTTTATTGATAGTAAAAATTTATTTTGTGTTTATTTTTCTTTACGATCGTACTTAAATCTATACCTCTTTTATAGATAGTAAACTGACAACGGTTTCACCGTAGTGTAATTAAGGTCTTTTCATTTAATCTCTTTAAAAAATAACTCTTTTGTCTCAGTCTCTCTCAGTGTTTGAGGCAAGCTTTTACAAATAGAATGGGCCACAGATTCTTTTTGTGTCTATCCTTACTGGAAACTCTAAGGTGTGACTGTGATGAGGAGCGCAGCACCCTTGATGCGCGTGCTTTGGTATAAGTTCTTGAAAGTAGGAGGTCTAGTGCCATCCATACATCTGTAGATAAGGGACACAAGTTTGTGATTAATGCGCTTCATCACAGGGAGCCAATAGCGATCTTGTAGAACTGGAGAGATAGGATCCTGCTTCTTTATCTGCGACACAAAATGTGCCGCAGTGTTTTGTGCCCGTTGTTGTCTCTACAGATGGTTCTGACAAACCCCAAAGGCAATTGTTGCATTATTCCAACCTTGACTGGATCAGAGATACTGATAAAGCATTGTCCAGTTTCTTATTTGAGTTGAGGTCGCAGCTGACCCAGGGAGCATAGATGAAATGAACAAGCATACTTCTTCTTCATATTAAGATTAAGACCGTTAAGACCGAGGAAAAAGTCCACAATAAAAACATTTTTAAAACATCACAAACAAGAACTCCAAACAGATGACAGAGTTTCACTTTAGGTATTTAGTCTAGCCCTTCAGTGAAGATTTGAAAACGGCACAGAAGGGGCAGTGATGGACTGGCCCAGTGTGTTCCAGTCTAATGGACAAGCAGCTCAATACTGTGCGTACACACACGGACATAACCAATCAGAGCTGAGTTCTTTTTTTAGTAGCCTACATCTTGTGTTTAATGGCATATACCACAGAACTAAAATGCGGAACCATTGTCAGTAAAATTATCAATAAAAAAAACATCGTAAAAAAAAAAAAAGGAAACATGAAATAACAGTTTTTTCCTAGTTTAGTTTGTTTAGGATTAAATTAAAACTTTAAAAAATAAAACGGGTGTAAATTTTTGTAAGATTATACTAATAAACATGTTTGTCTTTTTTATTTGTGTCTTAAATATTAACAATTTATGGCCAATAGACCTAGGGTTTCATTAACAAATGGTAATTTATCATTAAAAAAGAAATGCTGAACATTTGGATCTCACAATAATTGTTCGAAACCGGGTTTTGCCTCCGGGTTCCGCAAGTATTTTTTTTTTATTCCACAAACATTTCTTAGAACTTTATGATTTAATCATACACACTTAGACTAGTCATCTTTGAGCCATTTTAAATGTGTAAATTTGAAACGAGCTGAGTGGAGTGGGTGATAATCTCCTGATCGAGGACCTCGCCATACCACGGGTTTACAATGAAATGTAGCTATAATGATACAAGAGCGGCAAAGCTTGCAGGGGCGTCTTAAAATTTCGTGCAGCCACTGGCTGATTTACTGGGTGTATCTGTATCATCTGTTGCTATGAGAAATTTAGTGCTAAGGCAGGAGGATATTTGGACTTTTGGCACGCTGGGTGAATTGGAAATTTCAATATGTATAGGCTAAGTGCCCCTCCTCCCCAAAATCATCTGTAAAAATGATAAAACTTCCTACTCTGTCTCTCTGAGTTGCCGAGGGGTAATGAACGCTACACAAGACATAAGAATGGATTCTAACAATCCCAGAACAAAAAGAAAACCAACACAATAGATAATTTGTACGCATAGCTTTATTTTTAGTTGTTTTTTTTTCATACACATCGCAAGACTGGGCAGCCACCAACTGAACAGCCATCTACTGAAACAGACTTACACACATCCAAACGAGACAGAGACCACTTCATCTGTCTAGACTAGACAGACTCCCCACCGAACAAGTTCAGGGACAACCAGAGAAATACAAAATACAAAACAAAAGAAACGAAACAACAACAACAAACAAACATATGGATGGCACGTACTATCTTACGTACTATCTTTTGCACATCCGGTTGGATTCAAAGTAATTTTAAAAAGATGGAGACTTACAAAAAAGAAAAAAAACAAAATACAGTGTCTTGCTATGAATGGGTGTACAGGTCATGGTTTATATGAGACAAAGATGTACAAGAACTGGCAGACTACTTATGGATATTTATAGATTATATCATTAAAAAATATAAGTTGCCTGCCCAATAGATAGTGACATGGCATAGTCTAAATACTATATATTTCCAATTTGACCTCAGATCCAAAGATGGCTAAAATTATAATGATCTAAATAAACCCAGCTTTCAGAAAAAAAAAAATTAAAAGCAGGTTACTTGGATCACCACTGAGATCTGCTTATATAGAGAACACAGTCAAGAAAATATAGAAACAGTTCACCAAAACTTGCCAGATAAATGTCAGCAAACAATTTATGTGAAAATATTTAAGTAAAATGCCACAAACCAATAGAAACAACAACAATAACAAAAACAATTAAAAAAAAAGCCTTTAACTTTAACAATACAAAACAACAATAAAGAACATAACTTAGATAAAAACCAAATATTGGACTCAAGAAAACACACAGAAATAAAACATCAATGACAAGAGAAAATCCTGGGATTAAATTTGTTAAATATATTTGAAGCTAAAAAAACCCATAATAATTTAACTGATCTCTACTGGGGCTGTATAAAAAGCTATTTACTCTAGTAAAGAAAAAAATAGGTCAATCTGATGGTCATAATAATATATATATGGTCATTATTGTCAAAAACATTAAACCAACAACACAAATAAAATGTGTATAAGAGAGTTGGTTAATGATGTTGAACTTTGACACTTTAAAAGTAAAAATGAAACAAACACAAAGTAAAAAGACAATTACTGTAGTACCATGAATCTGAATTATTGTGTGTAGAATAAGTTAGACTTAGTGAACACACAAAATAACATTGATGTCTATTGTACACAGTAATGTCTAGAAGAGTACAAGTGATGTTTTATTTTAAAGTTTGTTTTTTGTAGATCTAAGTGTGTAACACTTACTAACTATTTCTAGGAAACTAGCTTCTATGTATGTAAATTTAAACACCACCAAAAAAACAAAACAACAACCACTTATGGTTCAACTACAGATTATGAAATTCATAAAAAAATTATTTTCATTGGCATGAAAAAAACAAAAAGCAACAAGCTGGCCATTAACTACAAATAATTAAAAAAATATTAGCATAATCTAAAAAAAAAATAAACATTAGTAATAAGACTAATCTTTCCTTTCACACACACACATATTAACAGCAATGTGGTTATTTTTTTTATAGTAAACTTTCTAAAAATGATGAAGTTTTGTATAATGTTGCAAAGTCCTTGGTATTTGTTAAAAACATAAAACTAAGATAATCTTTAAAAACTGACAGGCTAGCATAATTATTTAACTAGGAGTTGTGTGACATACCACTCTTTCAACTGGTCCCTACACATGCAAGATCTATATTTTATTTCTTTTTAACATACAGCGACACCTCCCCTGCCCCAAGAAAACTAGAATAGACATACAATAAACTCACACACAGCTTGGTGTTGATGTAATAAATATATAAACAGAAGGACACAATTTACAAGTATTTGTTTTCTGAGGAATACAATTTTGTACGTAATTTATGAGACCATTCTTCTCTAGCGAGCTGTCATGGACATTCAAAGAAATGTTTCAGTGGACTTACAACGAAAGAAAAATAATCAACGAATAGAAAGACTGACAAATGCTATTTGTGGTTGAAGAAGAAGGCAACAAATTCTAGCAGTGAGAGACAGACAAGTTGGTTTTTAAAAAGTTGAAATAAAAGTGATGTGCCAATTTAGAATTGAAATGAAATAAAAGTGATGTGCCAATGTAAAGTGGACATAAAATTGAAGTGATGTGCCAATGTAGAGTGGAAATGAAATAAAAGTGATGTGCCAATGTAAAGTGGAAATGAAATAAAAGTGATGTGCCAATGTAAAGAGGAAATGAAATTGAAGTTATATGCCAATGTAAAGTGGAAATGAAATTGAAGTGATGTGAAATGTAAAGTGGAAATGAAATAAAAGTGATGTGCCAATGTAAAGAGGAAATGAAATAAAAGTGATGTGCCAATGTAAAGTGGAAATGAAATAAAAGTGATGTGCCAATGTAAAGTGGAAATGAAATAAAAGTGATGTGCCAATGTAAAGAGGAAATGAAATTGAAGTGATGTGCCAATGTAAAGAGGAAATGAAATTGAAGTGATGTGCCAATGTAAAGAGGAAATGAAATTGAAGTGATGTGCCAATGTAAAGAGGAAATGAAATTGAAGTAATGTGCCAATGTAAAGAGGAAATGAAATAAAAGTGATGTGCCAATGTAAAGAGGAAATGAAATTGAAGTGATGTGCCAATGTAAAGTGGAAATGAAATAAAAGTTATGTGCCAATGTAAAGTGGAAATGAAATAAAAGTGATGTGCCAATGTAAAGTGGAAATGAAATTGAAGTGATGTGCCAATGTAAAGTGGAAATGAAATTAAAGTGTATGGCAAGTATAAAGTTAAAATTAAAATAAAACAGCTCAGCAAATATAGCACAGCAGCACAAAGAAATCTGGAGAGTTTTTTTTTTTTAATGCTGAAGCTTAGCTAACACATCTACTAATGAACTTTAATTAATTAATTGATTTTATGAGCAAGTAATGGAAGACATATGAATTAAAAAAAAAAGCTTTTCTCCTATTTTTTAGTTGCTTCACAAAAAAAAAGAAATCTTCAGCACAAGGCAGGATGGTTTGGCTATGTCAAAAGGTACACGTTTATTGAACTGAGCCGCCAAAATTGTTTACAGCATGTTGTCGGAGTGTTTGATTTTATTGTGATGATTAAAAACATCAACACAAAACTTAAAAGCAGAAGCTTGGAAGGGGACATAACTCAATGAGCAGAATGTCAATCGTTGAGATCTAAGTTAAGCAGCTTGACATCGATGCTACCCAAGAAGTACCATGCATTTTTTGTCAAGGTTTCCCCTTTTTATTACAAAGCATAGATACAGAGTGAATTCAGCAAAAATAACTTGCATAAACAAGCTACATTTAGCCATATATTTAAAACAGTAATAGTAGCAAAGTGAGTAATTAAAAAAATATGTAAGTTAGAAAAACAATCACTGCATAACTTGTACAAACATATTTTTATAGAAAAATAACAAATCTTATCTCCCTTAGAACAGATTTAATAATTTTTAAACCAACACAAACAATTAACTAAGCAAGCAAATATATTCCATCAACATGTTGAAACCCAGTTTGCTAACAGAATTAAAGATATTCAATGATAGATGCTGAAAGATAAACAAAATCTCCTCCTTAACAATGGAAAAAAACAATTAAAACAACTTACAAACCATCACTGTTATTGTAATTTACTAAAATAAACAAAATGTCAACAAAAAAACAACAACAACAAAAAAACAACTACCTACATTATTATGTTTATGCCACAAATTGGTTCAATTAATTGATAAACAAATTTTAGCAGTAAAAAAAACTATCTATGCAGACAAATTTAGGTCAACTAAAACTGGATGTCTAGTCTTGATAAAAACCTTAAAGATATTTTTATATCATGACATTTTGTATAGTGCATAGCTTCCATACAGAACCTTCAAACCAGTTATCAATACATGACTTGCAAACAACCTATAAAACATGTGCTTTACGTGGAATTGCAGTCTATCAACTGTGTGTTTGTGTGAGGGCCTGACCAAGTAGACAATTTCCACTAAGTACCAAATCTGATTATTAGGACCTACTATTTGCAGAATCTGTGTTACAACACGAGTAGTAGCGGAAACTTCAGAGTTTTTCTATTTTATGCAAAGATTATTCTCTTATATCAATGTTACCTCCCCTTTCCTGTTAAGCCATTACATTAGCATTACATTAGTTAGGACTTAAGAAAAAATGATCATCAAGTGCTGATTATGTAATAATATCGTTTGACATTGATTGATATGAAAGTTTACTAAAAATTCTTTCTTATTTGTAACAATATGTGTTTGTATACTTTGCTGGGGGCAAATGGTACACCCAAATATAACGGAATATTTGGCTCTGGCAATTCCTGGATAGGCCCTAAATTTGGATCTCCACATAAACCATCCAACAATCTGATATATACTTGACAAAATATTACAATGATATGAAAGCGAAGGATATATAAATATACATAACATTATCTTGTGACAGGGTAATAATACAGTGCAAGGCGAGAGAGAGAGTGAGAGAACGAAGAGTGAACAGATAAAAAAAACTTCATTGTCAGTGAATAAATTAATATGTACATTTGGATAAGATCAACTTGCTTCAATGAGTCTCATGCTAGGTGGATGTAAAGAGTGGTGTAGGGTGGATAGGTGGGGAGGGGATGGTGTAGGGTAGATGGGCGGGGAGGGGAGTGGTTTAGGGTGGGGAGGGGATGGTATAGGGTGAATTTAAGAGTTGCAATATTTTTTTGGGGTGACCTCAACTTTTTTAAAGAAAGAAAGTTAGGAAGCTTCTTTCATTCATGGGTCTGAGTGAGAATTTCACAGTTTGATGAGCCACAAGGAAACACCCACCACTGATCTACTCAATTAATGACCTGCATAACAAATGTAACAATTGAGGGAACAAAGAAATCAACAGAGCTGAAAAAACTAAATGGTCGGTTTCACATAATGAGACATAATGTGATTGGCCAGGTCAGTTTGCATTCACGAAGACAAAAAAGCCAATGAAATACAAGAATACACGCAATAGTCATGTAATAAACTCATGTGCAGTAAATGTTTAATGTAAGTGAAGAATGACCGGGACCTACAGTGAAACAATACATTTATATAAACACTGGCTGTACACAAAACTGTATGACACAGAATATTAACAATGTACAAATAATCACTGTCTTCAATTTAAATTCATTCTAGTAATTCTTTGAAATATTTTCTCACATACATTAATTGTTAAATCCATTTGCTATTGACTGTCATTCTTTGAATTTTGTTTTATACCTCAGATAATAATTCATTCTTTAAAATGTTCACACAATGGGTTTGAAAAATAAAACAAAAGTTGTTTAAAATTTTTTGGGATGTTGGTTTAAAAAAATATTGTTTCTTTCTTCTTATTGAAAAAAAAGTGTGTAAATAGCTGCTTGATATGCATACGTGGGAGAAACATTTATCTTTTTTTTTAGGTGCAGATTAAGTATGTAAGGAAAATAATGTATAATTTTGTGTAAAGTTTAAAAATATTTACAAAGTCTAAAACATTATTTTTTTTACAATATTTCATTCATACATGAAAATTTTTTAATTGAGCTAATATTCTAAGAAATAAATACATTAGTCATTTTTTATGATCAAGACAATAGGAAACAATATATATGGCTTTTACATACAATTACTGTATTATATAGATCTAGCTAGCACCATAAATCTGGCAGTTTTAATATATTTCACCTCCCTTGAAAAAAGAATAAAGATTATTTCCCTTAAAAAAATACACTGGACTGGATACAAAAATGTTTTTTTTTGTTGCATTTTTTTAAATTTTTTCTTTGAATAGTTTGTCAAAATATATAAACAATAACTCCAAACAATAAAACCAATTAACATTATTAACACAAACACCAGTTGTTATTTGTAAACTTTGAAGCAAACACACACACATAGTCCACAACAACAGCAACTCAACTACAACAAATAAATGTTTACAAGTGTACAGTATACAACACTGTAGCCATCCTTCACATCAACTCCTGACGAAACTCTAACTGAAAAACAACCAACACAAGCTGTCTAATAAAAAAAAAGTCATATGTCATTTATAAATATATTTTAAAAACTCTATAATATTTGATATTGTCCAAACAACAATTAATGATATATTTTTTATATATATATATATAAAAGTATAAATAGCTTATATCACACAACAAAAAAGTGTTATCCAACTGGCATTGTACATAATATATAGAGAAAATAAAGCAACACTATTATTATTTAGGTCAGTGATCTTTTTTCTTCTCTTATCTCCCCTTTATATTTTCTATTTTCAACATTTCTTTTTTCATCTTCACACAAAATGTTTTTTTGTCAGTCTCATTAAATAAACATTCAGATAAAACTTATATCCTTCATCCTCCGATCTGTTTTTTCTTCTATAAAACATTCAACACAAATCTTGGTTTTTTATTGAAATGACTAATGATGGTAGTGAAAATAAAAACAATCATAAACGTTCACTTTTTGATACAAAAAACGTTATGTAATAAATAAAAAACTGCCAATGGTTAAGAGTAGATGGTTATGACTTCTCTTCCACTGCCTCGGACCATCAGCACCCTTTCCAGACCCTCTGTGAGGACTTCTAAAAACTCCATATCTACAAACCTGTTAAGAAAAATGTTTGTTGAACAAAACCGAAGAAAAAAAAAGAAGATTATTATGAACACAAAAAGCATTTAAAGCAAAATATTAGGAAAGATGAAAATTGATAATCATTAAAGGTAAGGTCCACAATTTATGACTAGTGGCAAGTTTAGGCCCACAATCTATGACTAGTAGCCAGGTGGGGGTCACAATTTTTTTACTTGTAGCCAGGTGAGTTCCACAATTTATGTTAGCCATCCAACTATTTATGTTAGCCATCCAACTATTTATGTTAGCCATCCAACTATTTATGTTAGCCATCCAACTATTTATGTTAGCCATCCAACTATTTATGTTAGCCATCCAACTATTTATGTTAGCCATCCAACTATTTATGTTTGCCATCCAACTATTTATGTTAGCCATCCAACTATTTATGTTAGCCATCCAACTATTTATGTTCGCCATCCAACTATTTATGTTCGCCATCCAACTATTTATGTTAGCCATCCAACTATTTATGTTAGCCATCCAACTATTTATGTTAGCCATCCAACTATTTATGTTAGCCATCCAACTATTTATGTTAGCCATCCAACTATTTATGTTAGCCATCCAACTATTTATGTTAGCCATCCAACTATTTATGTTAGCCATCCAACTCTTTTTGTGAAGTTTTTGGTTGCCCATTCATGTATATGTTCCAAAAGTAAAAAAAACAGAGCAAGAGTGCAATGCACTGGAAACATTTGATTTGGCTAAACCAGTCTCTGTAATTCAGAGTACCCATTAAATAAGGTATGCTTTCTATACTATCCACTATTCTGCATACTATTATTGTGAAACATCATAAATGTTTCTTATGTAAAGGGTTATAATTCTATTCATTCATATACCAAATTAAAAAAACACCATTTAACTTTATCAAAAAATTAAACAAACATAAAACAAAAGCAAAGCAATATGCACAGTCAATAGCAACCATCAATTATCAATGGCGACCAATGCATCTATGTGCCCTACTAATTGTCAGTATAAAAGGATACAATTTTCAGCTCCGGCATCAGACTTAGGAGGAGCAGGAAGATTTAGAATCACTAGCTGGGCATTATGGGACTTTTCAACTATGTGTTCATTCAGTCGGACAGCTGTGTGCATCCGTCGAACATTATTCTTGTCACTGTTTTGAAAAAAGAAACAAAAAAATGAGATAAATGAATTTTTCTATGTTAGTGATTTCCGGATCTTTAATCTTAGAGTTTGCTGAAATATTTTTTTACTTTTATCGAGAGTAATTTAACTTTTATTTAAGGTTAAAATAATAATTTAATATATTATAATGAATATTATGACAAGTCCGCTAGATTGAATGCAGCTACAACAACAACATAGTCACCAGATAAACTAGACTTTGTTTCCTGTTGAAATTCTCATTTGAATTAAAACTAGAAATATTATAGAAATATCTCTTGATTGGAATATATAATAAGTCTATAGAATGGTCTACAAATTCTAAGTTTAGACCCCAACTTTAACTACTTTTATTTTCAGGGCAAATTTAGACAGCCAGGAATAGGTTTCAAAACCATGTAATGGACACCTTACTTCTTCTGGAAATAATTTAGGTCACTTAATCCAAATTAGAATCTGAGCCTTTTGGAATGGTATTTAAATTTAATTCAGATCACATCACCCCCTATAAAGGACACAAGTAGAAGTCACACTGAGATTCCCCTTACGGTTTCTTTTGCTTGTGTATAAGCGCTTTAGCATCCTGTGGCGTGAAGGTGAACTGTGCCTTGTCTGTTGTTCTCTGCTCAGGTTCTGGTGTGTCTGTACTGCTTTCTTCAGGGACTGGTGATAGTGTGATGGTAGGCACTGGTGGACTGCTGTTGGGGCTGCCCTACAAGTACAGAAAGTTGAAAGGACATTAAACATAGCATTATGTTTTTCAAAAGGTAACACAAATTTGAGGCCCATTAAAATTTATTTTTAACACAACATTATGTTACTCCAGAAGTACTATGCAGGTTTTACTAAGTATATGTTGCTGGGGCTTCAATGATCCCAGATGTGGGTCATCCGAGCCCCACTTGGCATGATCACTCTAAAAGCACTACAATTTTTGAGGGAAATAGGTGCAATTTTATAGTAGGAAAGCATCAATAAAAATTGCAATAGATAAATGGACAAAAGATTTGACTTAGTAATACAGTCTGTTTCAAGAGTTTATGCCTAAAAGAAAAAAAACCATCCCATTTTACTTAGCCCAATTTAAGGGACCCCCTTTTATTTATTGTCTGCTTTATGGATTCTGCTCGAGATTTAAAATAAAAAATGAATCCCTTTATCTGTGCAATAGACTGACAATTAAGTAAGAGTTAAGATTTAACAATAGACTGACAATTTAGTAAGAGTTAACATTTAACAATAGACTGACAATTAAGTAAGAGTTAACATTTAACAATAGACTGACAATTTAGTAAGAGTTAACATTTAACAATAGACTGACAATTTAGTAAGAGTTAACATTTAACAATAGACTGACAATTAAGTAAGAGTTAACATTTAACAATAGACTGACAATTTAGTAAGAGTTAACATTTAACAATAGACTGACAATTTAGTAAGAGTTAACATTTAACAATAGACTGACAATTTAGTAAGAGTTAACATTTAACAATAGACTGACAATTTAGTAAGAGTTAACATTTAACAATAGACTGACAATTAAGTAAGAGTTAACATTTAACAATAGACTGACAATTTAGTAAGAGTTAACATTTAACAATAGACTGACAATTTAGTAAGAGTTAACATTTAACAATAGACTGACAATTTAGTAAGAGTTAACATTTAACAATAGACTGACAATTTAGTAAGAGTTAACATTTAACAATAGACTGACAATTTAGTAAGAGTTAACATTTAACAATAGACTGACAATTTAGTAAGAGTTAACATTTAACAATAGACTGACAATTTAGTAAGAGTTAACATTTAACAATAGACTGACAATTAAGTAAGAGTTAACATTTAACAATAGACTGACAATTTAGTAAGAGTTAACATTTAACAATAGACTGACAATTAAGTAAGAGTTAACATTTAACAATAGACTGACAATTAAGTAAGAGTTAACATTTAACAATAGACTGACAATTTAGTAAGAGTTAACATTTAACAATAGACTGACAATTTAGTAAGAGTTAACATTTAACAATAGACTGACAATTAAGTAAGAGTTAACATTTAACAATAGACTGACAATTTAGTAAGAGTTAACATTTAACAATAGACTGACAATTTAGTAAGAGTTAACATTTAACAATAGACTGACAATTTAGTAAGAGTTAACATTTAACAATAGACTGACAATTTAGTAAGAGTTAACATTTAACAATAGACTGACAATTAAGTAAGAGTTAACATTTAACAATAGACTGACAATTTAGTAAGAGTTAACATTTAACAATAGACTGACAATTTAGTAAGAGTTAACATTTAACAATAGACTGACAATTTAGTAAGAGTTAACATTTAACAATAGACTGACAATTTAGTAAGAGTTAACATTTAGTTTTTTTTTAACTTTTAGATCCACTTTGAACTCTCGGGTATAATAGTTTTAAGATATTTTTTTTACAATCTATCTTTTAAAAACACTGTAAAGATGGCTGATGACAAAGGAAAGTCATTGGATAATTTAATCACATGACACAACTTACTCTTTGTCAAGTCATTGGCTAATATTATCATGTGACACAACTTACTCTTTGTGAATTCCTAATCCTGCTCAACATATCAGTTCTCTGTTCCATGATCAAAGTCCTCTCATAAGTGTAAGCAGAAATATCCGAGTTGCTCTGGAAGGTGAAAACACAGTGAAGCACAATTAAATAACTGGATCGGAGAGTTAGCCAATGGGCAGTAGGGTGGGGGAATGTGTGTTATAGTCACAGGACTGGGAACTCAAGACCTTGAGGTAACACAGTGCAGGTTCTGTCACATGACCACACAGCAACACAAAGTAGTATTTCCATGTAGTGTCAAGATTGGACCAAGTGACTTGTGAATCAGTCTTTACCAACTTCTGGGCCAAGGGTACATTAAAGGTATTGTGTGGCCAATACAAATTTCAGTCACCTTTAATAACTTGTAATTTAAATGTGAATTGACATATAATTTTGATACAAAAAGGTATGTAATTAAGGAAATTTGTAATAACATCCATGATTTTATTTCTGGGTTCATGGCACACAAGGCTAGTATATAGTTACATAAGACATGAGTTAAATAGGTTGATGTAACATATGAGAACGTGTGGCCAGCTCAGTCACCATCTACTTAAAAACCTTAGTTGCATTTCTCACCATTTCCACAACATCAACATCTGCAGAGATACGCAGTTGGTACAAGTAAGTCTGTAAGTCTTTTTTCATTTGTATAGAATTGTCTTCAGTTTCTAAAGGTGGCTTAAGGGAAAAAACAACAAAGTAACACAAACCTTAACTTTGGGTCATTGTTGTATATTTAAAATACCTTTTCAAACTCTCTTTTTGTGGCATACAATGGCTATGGTATAAAAGAGGATAGTGGAGATAGCACAATGCCCATCAGACTTAATTTCCCCCCTGCTATTGTGGGATACCTATCAAATCTACAAATTTAAGCGAAAAAAATTTTCTAGTGACCAAACTTCTGCTCTTTTCCGGTCACTCTGTGAGTAAATTAAAACAATCGTTGATGAACCAATAGTAAAACTTTCAGTTTTGTAAACATGCCATGTACTGCGGTTCAAATAAAGCTAGAGTAAACTATAAAAAATGGCAGGCAGAGAAAATAAAGGATACGGGCGACGGTGAAGATTCGAAGTTTGCAGTTCTTCCATGTTCTGTCCTGGCACAGTAAAAATGGCAGCAGCATGAGAAGTCCTCCATCATGTAGACTTAGTTAAAGAAAATAATAAAAAACTACATGAAGTTTTTTTATATAATACTGATCAAGTGAAGCCACACAAACTTCAAAATGAGAATCTGTCAATGATGTCAATATACATCCAGTTGAACTATTCAGTATTGTAGAAGTAAAGTAAAGTATTCCATCGGATCAAATTGATCCATAGGGCCAGTGAAGCAGTGTTTACCAATTTTTGTAGCCACTGCATACTAGGGGATTGTGTGACTAGCAGAATGTCCAATCGCCTTTACTTTACCCAAACTAAAGGCAGTTACCCATCAGAGCTGGGTAGACTCTGGGACACCCTCCAGTTCCGGTAACATATCCTAGCCTTCACCAGGATTCAAACCCAGAACTGTCACTGTACGCTAGACGAACTGGCTGCACTGTAAAAGTATATACGATCAATACTTTCCATTATCTTTGTTGTTTTTTTCATCATTAAATATAAAATGAAACACAAGATTTCCCTTTCTAGCTGTACAACAAGTAACATTAGGGAATAAAAAGTTCATCATACAAGACTGTCTGAGTACATTAATATAAGTAAAAAAATAATTTCTGTGTGATAGTGGGGTGTAGAGGCTATATTAAAAAAGGGGCATAACACGATACGATTCTAACATAGAAAAAAAAAATTCTCCCATGACAAAAACAATATATTTTGACTTTTTAAAAAACAGCAACTAAAAGAAAAAATAAGTCAAATAAATATTCGGCACAAAAAAGGATATGTACAATCCACCAAACATCAATGGTTCCCTTCAACTTAACTCCCATGTCTGGGAACTGATTGATGCCCTTTGGTACCAGCAGACACATCTGGGCAGCGCCAACATTACGTACAGTATCTGAGAAGAACAAACAGCAAGGGGGAAAACTCTTGTGAAATCAATAAAGTGGTTGTTTATTTATTTACTTTACTTATATTTTCAAAAAAATTGAACAGCAAAGAACCAAAATAAAATAACATGTTCAATACACAATAAAAAAATAGAGAAATCTACCGGTATTTAGAAATGTCTTGATAAGAATATAACTAGGAAACACATTTTCATTTATTTAATGTTTCTGTTAGGATTTAAAAGAATAATTGTAATATTAAAACCTAAATAGAGAAAGTAGTGAAGCATAATAAAACAAACTATGACATTCTTGGTTATATACAGCTTTAAAGGATTTTAATAGAATCTTAGATGGCTTTAGACCATAGGACAAGCTTTAGACTGGTTGACAGTGATAGTGATTTTTTGTTTGTTTTGATAAAGTACAAAGTACGGTTATATATTAAATGTTTTAACCTTGGACATGGTGTTGTATGACTATTTCAACATTGTTCTATATTTAATTGTGACAACCCTGAGATATTACATTATTACTACAACAGTAATTCAAAACTAATTGTCAGTTTCTCATCAGTCATTTATTACTTAGCAAGCCTTAAAACATTAATTTGTTTATAATTCTAGAACTAGAATCTTTATGAAATAAATGTCCAAAGTTATACCCCCTAGTTTATTTTTACTCTAGCAGACTTGCTTAACATGTTGGGACTTCTCTCACATTATTAAAATAAAAATAAAATGTTGTTGAAAATGGGCAGCTAGCATATGCAAGTATTATGAAAGAAAACTTTTCATCAATGTGACTATATTTCGAGTAAGAAAAATTTTGAGATAATAGAAACATATACATAAGTTAAAAAACTAAACAACAAGAATGAGAATTTCTACCCAAGAAAACCCTGTAGCTCCTGTCATCTTCATCGTGCCTCCATCCGTAGGGCCATCCAAGTACAACTGTATTGTGTTTCAGGCCTCCCAAACCAGCATTCTGAATTCTGGAATCAATGAGAAACAATTTCAACCAACAGGCCAGCTCCTTAGCAGACAATCAAATAATATAATAGAAGAAATATTTCCGTCCAGTGTCCAGCTATTAGTCAAATGTAAGTAAAAGACAGCTTAGAAGAAGTATCTGTGTGAACCAATGTGGTTTGTGAAGCAGAGTTACACCAGTTTCCATGATATTATAGAAGATTGTGTGGCCAACACAATGCACAGTTATTTTTACTTACAAATGTCACATAACAATCTGAGCGGATGAGCGTAGGACGCAATAATCTTCTTTATAGAAGGAGCGTCTGTAATGTATAAGATAAGATAAGAGCTCAAGTACACACTCAAGTTCTGGAAAAAAGACAACCTTGGCCTAAACTAGGATTAGAACCCAGCTGCTTTGAATGGCCACCCAAACACACTTCTGCTAGACCATAATTCCCTCACATGGATAAGCAAGTAAAAAAGTAAGTTTCTCTTTCAGACCAATTTGAACTATAAGGCAAGTGAAGCATCATTCTCAAGTTTATATGGCCATGGCATACAAGGGGAGGAAAGTCATCAAAATGCCCAGCCGCCGCAAATTACTGTAATGTACCCATCAGAGCTGTGTAGACTCTTGGACACCCTCCAGACCTGGGAACAAATCTTAGCCTTCACCAGAATTGGAAACCAGAACCCTTCGTATTCCAGTCGAACGTGCTGCCACTGGGCCGCCTTGCCCTTTCACATGGATAGAAGATGACTACAAAGCATGATGTATTCTGCTAGCGTCTGGCGCGCACACGACATTGGTATTTATTGTGTTCATTTCTCAGATAAAGGTGACAATGGATGAGATTTCTTAGCTACTTACAGCTGGCACAGCCCTTCAGAGGCATCAGTGGCGACACTGACATCACAGAATCCTTTAACACTGTACTCCTTTATCAAGTTCAGAAGAGTCTGTAAGAAATGGTGAAGAGAAAAATGTATCAATGCAATGTGAAAAAGTAAAAATGTATCAATGCAATGTGAAAAAGTAAAAATGTATCAATGCAATGTGAAGAAAATAAAAAATATAATCAACCAACATATGAGATAAGAACAATTTATGACCATTTTAAAGATAGTGTAATGTAAAAACGCAAGTTGGAAAAATTGGACTTAAAAAAATGTACTCAAACAAATCCTGAAAGTCCATTCATCTCAGCAGTACCAATTGTAACCATTGGGCCATTAATACATTGAAACTAGCAATAGCCTAGCAATAAGGTTGGTTATTGGAATCTTGATTATGAGATGAGGGCAGGGTTACCACTAGACGTTGCCACATTATCATTCCACCGCCCCACTGCTGTAACTTAGAATGGGAAGAAATCTAACAAAATAAATAAAAAATTTTCTCCTGGATTCAGAAAATTGATTTTGATCAGTGAGGTAATAAAACAGTTGGACGCAATGCTTACCTGCTTACAGGCAACAGCATCGGGGTATTTGTCCCTAAAGTTGCCTTCTAGTACACTGTTGACCAAAACTAAACCTTTGCCTGAGTACAAGATAAACATGACATGTGTAGTAAACAGAAGGAATAAAATATAGAACAGAGAAAGGAATTGATATTAGAAATAACAAGAGTTACAGTCAGTAATTCTATATTAATCACTTGCACCAACCTGCTTTCAACTGACTAGCAAATAAAACCAATTTGGGAAACTTGGGCTGCAAATTTTCATCCAACTTCATCAACACCAAAAGCTGGGGTCTGAAAAAAAAAAGAGAACCATTTACTTCATCAGGAATAAGACATATACAAAGCTAAAAGTTTGGCCTCTTTACTGATGAGGATGATGCAATGGATCATGGAGTAAATTGTAGTATACAAACAGAACTGCTTTATGAAATAAAATGTTTTTATTTAATGTGAATTGAACTCACCAGATAAACACAAAATAAATTTAAAGATTACATAAATGATATGATTGCACAGTAAAAAAAACAACAACAACAGCTTTTCTCCAACTTAACATTAGAATTCACAAACCTATCTATACCAGTTTGGGTGTTAGCTGTTAGTATATACAAGTATTCCCCACAGACCATGTTGATCCATGAGGCAAGTGAGGCAGAATTCACAAGTTTGTGGGACCACTTTAATACAAGGGTGTGGTGTGGCCAGGAAATTGCTCAGCCAACTTTACATTCCCCAACTAATTTCCAGTAGTCGTCAGAGCTGTGTAGACTCAGAAGACACTCATCAGAGCTGCGTAGACTCAGAAGACACTCATCAGAGCTGCGTAGACTCAGAAGACATTCATCAGAGCTGCGTAGACTCAGAAGACACTCATTAGAGCTGCGTAGACTCAGAAGACGGTCATCAGAAAGCTGCATAGACTCAGAAGACAGTCATCAGAGGGCTGCGTAGACTCAGAAGACACTCATCAGAGCTGCGTAGACTCAGGACAGTCATCAGAGAGCTGCGTAGACTCAGAAGACACTCATCAGAGAGCTGCATAGACTCAGAAGACACTCATCAGAGAGCTGCGTAGACTCAGAAGACACTCATCAGAGAGCTGTGTAGACTCAGAAGACACTCATCAGAGAGCTGCGTAGACTCAGAAGACACTCATCAGAAGACTCTCATCAGAAGACACTCATCAGAAGACACTCATCAGAAGACTCTCATCAGAAGACACTCATCAGAAGACACTCATCAGAAGACACTCATCAGAAGACACTCATCAGAAGACACTCATCAGAAGACACTCATCAGTAGACACTCATCAGAAGACACTCATCAGAAGACACTCATCAGAAGACACTCATCAGAAGACACTCATCAGAAGACAGTCATCAGAAGACAGTCATCAGAAGACAGTCATCAGAAGACACTCATCAGAAGACACTCATCAGAAGACACTCATCAGAAGACACTCATCAGAAGACAGTCATCAGAAGACAGTCATCAGAAGACACTCATCAGAAGACAGTCATCAGAAAGCACTCATCAGAAGACACTCGTCAGAAGACACTCATCAGAAGACATTCATCAGAAGACACTCATCAGAAGACAGTCATCAGAAGACATTCATCAGAAGACACTCATCAGAAGACACTCATCAGAAGACAGTCATCAGAAGACAGTCATCAGAAGACAGTCATCAGAAGACAGTCATCAGAAGGCACTCATCAGAAGACACTCATCAGAAGACACTCATCAGAAGACACTCATCAGAAGACACTCATCAGACCCAGAAAAAAGATCCCGGCGTTAACTTTGAATAGAACCAGGACATGTTGTACAGCAATCTGACTGTCCTGCCGCCAGACCAAAGTATCCCATAATCGTGTTTATAGGGAGCGCAAATTGAACATTTTATTATTGGATTTTTTTCAGAAAAAAAAAAAAATTTACCAAGTTTTTCCCAAGTTTCACAAACTTTCACAAACTTACAAAACCAAGTTAGTTTTCCTAAATTTTCCTAAGCCGTATGAGCCCTGTACAGATTTAGTTTGTTTCTTCATTCAATTTTCTCTACCAAATACATACACCTGTAGTTTCATGAGAATTGTATTAACAAAGACACCTGTAGTTTCATGAGAATTGTATTAACAAAGACACCTGTAGTTTCATGAGAATTGTATTAACAAAGACACCTGTAGTTTCATGAGAATATTATTAACAAAGACACATGTAGTTTCATGAGAATTGTATTAACAAAGACACCTGTAGTTTCATGAGAATATTATTAACAAAGGCACCTGTAGTTTCATGAGAATATTATTAACAAAGACACCGGTAGTTTCATGAGAATTGTATTAACAAAGACACCTGTAGTTTCATGAGAATTGTATTAACAAAGACACCTGTAGTTTCATGAGAATATTATTAACAAAGGCACCTGTAGTTTCATGAGAATATTATTAACAAAGACACCGGTAGTTTCATGAGAATTGTATTAACAAAGACACCTGTAGTTTCATGAGAATTGTATTAACAAAGACACCTGTAGTTTCATGAGAATTGTATTAACAAAGACACCTGTAGTTTCATGAGAATTGTATTAACAAAGACTCCTGTAGTTTCATGAGAATTGTATTAACAAAGACACCTGTAGTTTCATGAGAATTGTATTAACAAAGACACCTGTAGTTTCATGAGAATTGTATTAACAAAGACTCCTGTAGTGACATACCTCCAGTTCTTGGTATGAGGAGGTCCAGACTGGAGTCTCAGGAGGGAATATCTGGCAGCAGACATGGCCAGACCTCTTATACCATCACCCCACTCCTGTTCAGCTCTGTTAGAAAAACAAACAAACCAGGACAACATGTTACAGAAACAGCTGTTCACATGGAATTACATAGATCTGTTTAGATTGATCAAAAGGTAAACATTTTATTAACTTTTTTTAAATTTATAAACAAGAGAATTGAATTATCTCCAGACAAACAGTTCTGTGAAATAGTTTGTAAATAAATAGTTTAACTTTATGGTTATCTACACTAATTACAATGCTCTGTACAGAACGAATAGATATATTATTTTATTTATATTGTAACTATATTGATACAGTACAGGCAGAGCATATTTGTTAGTTTTATGCTACACCACAGGTGTATTTTCTACAGGGGAAAGTGAGAAAAGGTGATATAGCAGAGCTCACCAGAAATATTTAAGGTATTAGTGTTTTGTGTAGGAATTATTTACCAATGTTAATGTGGAAGTTTCTTGGTGTGTATTTCAAATTTAAAACAGAAACTTGTATGCATTTATTCCTTATAACTTTCACACATAAGTATAGCATTGAGTAATAGTTTCTATATTGTAATTGAGATTGTCTTTTTATTTATATTCAATTTTGGCGCAAAGAGTATTTGTGTTATTTGAGAGATATTTATTATGACATAATACAATTGTGCTTTCTCATAGTTTCTATGAGTCTCTAGTTTGCCTTGTCTTTTGCCTTCCGAAAGCTTCAGAAAAATCTGTTCTAGAACATTCTGCACCAAAATCTATATAGTAGTGCTCATTGTTTTTGTGAATTTGTTAATATTGCACATAGTTTCATGCATTAAATTCTTCTTTGAAGGTACATCAAGTGGCTTGATTGTTATTGTAGTGAACAAGAACCTAGACAGACAGCAGGAGTTGTAACACTTACCCTTTATATTCAATGTACTTGTAGATGCAGAATGCAATAGCAAGGGCAGCCAGGGCATAGTACCAGCTGGATATAAACATAAGGACTATACACAGAGCCAATCCAAGCAGTGATAGTGTCCTGTAAATACATTGAAGTAGATCAGACAGTCAAAAATAAACACAAACCAATCAAAATAACACAGATTTATGCAAAATTACACACATTGAAAACTAATACATCAGACTTGACTTAGGAAATGAAAACACTAATGGTAGGCCTAAACCAAAATATGCTTTCAACTAAACCCATAAATAATAAACACAAGACATGAAGAAACAAAAACATGAATGGTTGTGATTGTGGCCAGGTAAAACTCCATACATTAACTTTTGACAATGTTAAAATCACTTTGTTTGTTTTTCCACTACATCTGTATCAGAGTTTTTACTGTAAAAGCCTTAAGAAATCCACAAACTTTTCACAAATTTTACAACCAATTGGTACTGGTATCTTTGAAATATCTTATCTTAATAGTGTGTTTAAAACAAAAAATAAAGTTTAGGCTGTCCAAATAGTTTTTTAATGTTTGCAGCTGTTTTTAATTGAATAATCTTTGAAAAAAAATGTGATGGGAGTTAAATACTTATTAACTGAATTACATATTTCTAATAATAATATTATTAAAAAATTTTTTTTTTTATTTATATAGCGCTGCCAGCAAACATAATGTAAGCTCAGAGCACATTTAACACTGAGCAACAAAAACACAAAAAGAGTTATTTTTTATGAAGAACATGGCTACAATTCTCTAGGCTAGATAAGTATACACATTTTGTTTTTATTACATCAAAGGATATAGCAGTAACATATTGTCAAAACTTTACAAATATAAGACAGAACAAAAGAATATTGTATTTACTAACTTAACATAAAGTAGACCAGTAGGGTCTAAAAATGTTTAAGGTAGTTAAATCTCAAAATAATGATTTTTAAAGTTGTTTTTTTAAAGTAATGAGGCAACTTGTCTGTTGGACCCGGATGGGAAGCAAATTTCAGACTTTTAGGCCAGATGTTATGTGAAACATTAAATTTATGCAAAAACTCTTTCCAATTTATATTCTTATAAACAAAATAGTTTAAAATAACAAATATTTTTCAAGGTACTTTGTCTGTTTTAGAACAATTCACACATTTTCCAGAACCTAGGTCAGTTTTCCCAAATTCGGTAACTTTCCAAATCTGTATAAACCCTGTGTATCTATAAATGTTATCCTCTTTAATAAGCTAATTATTAAAATACATACAAAAGTTTGTCCATTTCTTCCTTGCTTTTAGCCTATGTGCAAGCGAGAACAGCTATTATGATTGAAAACCTTTTTTTTTTTTTAAATTAGCCTCCCCATTGATTTAGTTTGAAAAAAAAGATAATTAGATAGACTTTCCAGATCCAGTCTTTGGGTCCATTGAACCAGTTCAAAAATGTACACATGTGAGAACCTTTAATTAGTATTTTGTGTGAATGTAAACTTTCCAAATACAAAAAAAAAAGAGTTTAAAACCACACTAATGTAAAAGTAACTGACCAGTGATAGAATCTGAACCTTGGTCTCCAGTTTGGTGTTTGCAATAAAGTCTGTAGGGCACAAGCCATATTCACAAAACCATAACACATTAGGAAAAACCTGGAGGGATTGAAAGAAAGGAAATTTTTTTTTTAAGTCAATGATTTACGAAATCAACGAGTCAATGAGTATACAAATTTATCTTTACAGTGTTCTTATCCAGATACATGCATCAATAGCTGAACACTAGTATAATTCTAAATCAGGGGTTGGAAACCTTTTGATAATGATGTGCAAAAGTAGAATTTCTAATTCATTCAGTGTGCCAATAGCATAAAAGTCAGCCAGCTCAAGCACACAATTTTGTTTTAACAGAACCTTGAATTGCTTTTTGGAAGGCCTTCTGCTTACCATTGAAAATCGCTCTAGAGTGCCAAGTGTGGCAAGCAAGCCTTAGGTCACTGACCCCATTTCTAGAGTGTATAGTAGGTAAGTAAGTAAGTATCTCTTTTGGACCAAGTTGACCTTTAGGGTCTGTGTAAAGCAGAATTCACAAGTTTCTTTGGCCATGGCATACAAGGGAAATGTTTGTATGTGCCAGCACAATGTGCAACCAAATTACTTATCCTCAACTAATGTCAAGTGCCCTTCAGTGCTGTGCAGACTCTGGAAACAAAGCCTAGCCTTCACCAGGATTCAATCCAAGGACCTTAATATGCCAGTCCAGCATGTTGCATATAGGCCTTAATACCCCACACAGAGCCTGTATAGAATCTCAGTAATTATAAATACTTTAGAGTTACTGTAATTACAAAATTGTATGGTGCAAATATCATTTTATAAAGACTGTAATTAGAGCCATTAAAAAGCTAAAAATAATTGATTTTTTAAAGACCAATTTTTATAATGACAATGTGTGATGATTATATGGATCTCCTGGACATTGTTTGTTCAATTTATTGTATGATTTAAACTGTGAAAGGGCTATTATCATTATCATTCATGAACTCTGCATGAGACTTTAAGGGTAATGATCCGTGCTATATATAAGACTTACATGGTAATGATAGGAGCTATGTAATCCACATTGCCAATGAGAACTCCAATCTCAGAAATGAAGGTGGTCAGCAGAAGTGCCCGGAAGGGTTCACCTCTTTTGGTGGTGACGCTGAACACGCGCAGGAATGGTATGACTCCGTCTTTAGCGATGGCCTGGAGCAAACGTGGAGCACCTGGTGAGAGATTTCCCAGAGGATGATTGTGTAAGTTAGGAACAAAATAAAAGATATCACTGTTTAAAACATTAATGTGAGATAACTAATAGTAATAGAATGGAGGGGGGAGGGAGGGGGCATGTTTTTTCTAACAATGTCCTTAGATACTATAATTATAATTTTTTTTTTTACACAAAGTGTGTGCAACTAGCAGCCCACAGGGCACAATGCAGTCCTCCAAGCCGTTTGTTGTGGCACCCACAGAGTTTGTAGCAGCAATCCTTTACAGTCTATGTATTAGTAATGTAATACATTTTCTAAATGTTTGGGCAATCTTGTTTATCAATTTTCGTCTATGGTCCAATGAAGAAAAATGTTGCACACCCTTGACTTAGACCTACCAGTGAGACTCTGCAGTCCAGCACCCAGAGTTGAGAGAAATGATCCAATCAAAATGACCCATTCGTGTGGCCAGGCCAACTTGCCAATTATCAGACTTCCACCTATACTCGCACCGTACCTGAAATGATAGGAAAACTATAACAATGGAATAGATGAAATCTGGACTGTTGGCCAGTAAACTGTTATATATTCAACTTGAGCAAACATATAGCACATCTTTGATATGCAAATAAGTATATAGTCAATATGTAATCTTTCAACAATTATATTTTGGCCTCTTTTGGTATTTAGACTGTACAGATACAAGTTTTTGTTCATGCTTCCAGTCATTGAGTTACATTGTTCTGTGTATTATTAAACAAATATTCAAGATTCATATTCATATTAAAAAGTTTTAAATGCTCTAAGGAGAGATGTCCAAGCTCTTAATACAAAAGGAGTTCTACATTCTCTTTAAAAAAATTTCTACATGTTTCAGCAAGTTACTCTCAGAAAAACAAAAAAATCTACATGGCTTATTAAATTTAAAACATTTGCCTGGCCATTACAAAAGTGTAGATATGCACACCCAAGCTAAATGATGAGGCTTAAATTTCAATTCAGTTTAAAGTTTTATCAGCACCTGGTCAGTAATTATGGGTTTCCCAATTGTGTCCTTGGTGGGCCAATATAATTTTTTCTTACACATTATAACAATAAACATCTATTGTATAGTCTTCATTTTAAATGATCTTCAAGTATATTCAAATAAAACTAAGACTATGATATAGAAAGGAAACTACACCAATATAAAGATGGACATAAAAAAAAACTTACTTATCTCTAAGGACACCGCCATCTATACAACCAGCAAAGAATAGTACACAAGATAAATCTAGAAGGCATATAGGAAAGTATTATTTCAAGTCAAAAGATGAACCTTATAATTAAGGATACATTTGTATACAGGTCTAGAATCATTGATACAGCACAGCATTTTCATCAGACAGATTGGTTTCATTTCATTATTCAATAGATGGAGTTATGGATTATCTCCTCTGATGTTCCTGGGTTTGAATCTAGTAAGACAGATTTTTTTTTTCATGGACCTGAGAGCAGTCCAGAATATACCGGTACTTTTAAAAGCCTAGAATATTATGTTTTTTATAGATAGTTAAACTAATGACAATTATTTAATAAACAGACTGGTTAAACACATAGTATTTCATAGACAGAGTGGTTAAACACATAGTATTTCATAAACAGAGTGGTTAAACACATAGTATTTAATAGACAAAGCGAGGTTGAACAAATAGTATTTCATAGACAGAGAGGTAAAACACAGTATTTCAAAGACAGAGAGACGCCAAACATGTATTATATCACGCCAAGTACTACAATGCTAAGGATACAGACTAATGAAGTGGTACAAATGGCTGCTATAGTCCCTATTGGTATAGACTTCTGGGCATCAGCAAGATCTCCCGACCTGTTGGATCCTGCCATAATACCTGTGGATGGTTTAAAAATCAACTGTCAGCACAGAACATTGTATATTAAGGCTGTGGTCCTTACAGTATACACTGAGGTTTTCCAAGGCTATCAAGGGGACTTGTGGATGTTGAAAAGAATTTCAGAATAAGCTTTTAATTTTTTTTTAAATTAGGGGAGATGTCGGCATGGAAAAAAATTACTTTGAAAAATGGGGGCCAAAATAGTGATAAATGCTGGAATCACTGCAATAAAGAGTAGATACAGGATTGGTCTATGTCTCCATAGCAACAACAGAACATTTACCTGTCACAGAAGGGAAGTAAATGGCTATCAATATCATGAAGGATGTTGTCATGTCGGCGATGACCTCTCCTCTGGTATCAGACCCTTCCTGCTCAGTGCCGATAACTTTCCCTTTTGGAGTGTACTTATTCCAGAGATTTTCTGAAAGATGAAAAAAAAAATATTAAAAAAAAACAAACAACTAAAAATTAAATCAACCAGAAGCATCAAAGATGCTTGTTTTCAGTCCAGTCGGGAGTTGAAGTCATTCAGAAATTAATTATGTTTCAATTTCAATGATTCCTGTTGCTGATGTCGTTCTTTTTGTATTACCCTCAAAGGCGTGAAATAGTTGTTTTCACTGCATTGATATTTTTAAATAGAATATCTCATGTGATATGATATGGCATTTTATTGATGGTTTACAAAATACATTCAATCAAAGAAAAAAAAAGCTAAGAAAGAAGAATGTACAATAAAATTGGTGATGAACAATAGCTAACAAACCACACTTTGAAACTTCATGAGTATAGCGAACAATGGCTAACAAAATAATACTTGAAACTTCATGAGTTTAGCGAAGAAAATGATAAACCTGTATAATAATTATTATTAAAAAAAAAAAAAGCAGCAATACAAAAACAAATGGTCTAAAAGATTTTTTTTAAGCTTCAAACAAAAAGTTTTATGTTGTCCTGTATCTTGTAATATTTGGATCAATCAGGAAATATTTTTTCTCCTAGATATAGAACACAACCTAGTTTCCTGTTCTCTAAAAAAACATGTTCTTATAAAAATGTAAGATATCAGGTACTCGTATCATAAGACAGTCATAAAACATGTACACATGTAAACATGTACACAACAAGAATGTAAGAAAACATGTACTCATGAGAATGTTTAATTACATGTACTCTCAAAAAAGTAAGAAAATACATCCTCTCCAAAAAGATAACATGCACTCATGAGAAAGTCAGAAAAAATGTACTCACCAGAAAATATCCCGCTGGGCAGTCCGGGTATGGCTTTGAGAATCCTGACCTCGGTGCGGGGGTTGTTGAAGTAGTCGCAGCTGGAGCTGGTGTTTGACTCATCCACACAGAAGTGCTGGTAGATCGGGCCGGTGATGTTCTTGGTGCACATGAAGGTGCCATTAAACATGACTTTCTCCTGCCTGAGTAGCCTCTCACCTAACATACAGACTCTGAAAGTAAAAGCAGATCAAAAGTAAGGCTCCATTCACAGATATTCAATTGGTTCACAAAAGAAAAAGAAACAATAAATGTTTTAATGACTCTGGTTTAGAAAAGAACAAAAATATTTCGATGGCTCTGATTGATTCAAAAAAGTATAATACATGTTTTGATGGCCCTGATTGGTTTAGAAAAGGATAGTAAATGTTTTGATGACTCTGATTGGGTCAGTAAAGAACAATAAATGTTTCGATGGCTCCAATTGATTCAAAAAAGACAATAAAGTTTTTGATTTCTTTGATTGGCTCAGAAAAGAACAATATATGTTTCAAAGGCTACGATTGGTTCAGAAAAGAAAAATGTATTCTCAGAATATTTATTTCAGAAAAATCATGTACACATAAATGTTCTGAAAAACTATATAGTCCAGAGTCAAAGAGTCCATTTTGTATGTCAATATTTAATATTTTTTTAATGTACATATTTAAATATGGTGACAACAAAACTTTTAATGAGTACTAACTGTGATCATAATCATTATTTCCTTAATGTAAAAGTAAGGAATAAAGTCAGATATCTAGCAGACACTTACTCTGGTCCACTGTCTGGGTTCGCCACGAAGATGCCGATGTAGATGCAGACTATGGAGATGACGACGCACGCCAGGGACAGGGCGGCAAACTTGCTGACAAAGCCCACGCCAACGAAGACGATGAAGGCTAGTATCAGCAGCACCACAGTGCCGTACAAGCGGTAGCTGTTGAACACGTCACCAAACTTGTCCATCTGCGGGGCCATGTATTGCTGAAAAACAAAAACCAAACAGAGCAAAATGTTAACTTTATAGTATAGAAATATAGTATAGAACCAGTACTTTAGAGTATAGAAATATAGTATAGAACCAGTACTTTAGAGTATAGAAATATAGTATAGAACCAGTACTTTAGAGTATATAAATATAGTATATAACCAGTACTTTAGAGTAAAGAAATATAGTATAGTCCCAGTACTTTAGAGTATAGAAATATAGCATAGAACCAGTACTTTAGAGTATAGAAATATAGTATATAACCAGTACTTTAGAGTATAGAAATATAGTATAGTCCCAGTACTTTAGAGTATAGAAACATAGCATAGAACCAGTACTTTAGAGTATAGAAATATAGCATAGAACCAGTACTTTAGAGTATAGAAATATAGCATAGAACCAGTACTTTAGAGTATAGAAATATAGTATAGAACCAGTACTTTAGAGTATAGAAATATAGTATAGTACCAGTACTTTAGAGTATAGAAATATAGCATAGAACCAGTACTTTAGAGTATAGAAATATAGTATAGTACCAGTACTTTAGAGTATATAAATATAGTACCAGTTCTTTTAGAGTATATAAATATAGTACCGTTACTTTAGAGTATAGAAATATAGTATAGAACCAGTACTTTAGAGTATATAAATATAGTATAGAACCAGTACTTTAGAGTATAGAAATATAGTACAAGTACTTAAGAGTATAGAAATATAGTATAGTACCAGTACTTTAGAGTATAGAAATATAGTACAAGTACTTTAGAGTATAGAAATATAGTATAGTACCAGTACTTTAGAGTATAGAAATATAGTATAGAACCAGTACTTTAGAGTATAGAAATATAGTACAAGTACTTTAGAGTATAGAAATATAGTATAGTACCAGTACTTTAGAGTATAGAAATATAGTATAGAACCAGTACTTTAGAGTATAGAAATATAGTACAAGTACTTTAGAGTATAGAAATATAGTATAGTACCAGTACTTTAGAGTATAGAAATATAGTATAGAACCAGTACTTTAGAGTATAGAAATATAGTACAAGTACTTTAGAGTATAGAAATATAGTATAGTACCAGTACTTTAGAGTATAGAAATATAGTATAGTACCAGTACTTTAGAGTATAGAAATATAGTACCAGTTCTTTTAGAGTATATAAATATAGTACCGTTACTTTAGAGTATAGAAATATAGTATAGAACCAGTACTTTAGAGTATAGAAATATAGTATAGTACCAGTACTTTAGAGTATAGAAATATAGCATAGAACCAGTACTTTAGAGTATAGAAATATAGTACCAGTTCTTTTAGAGTATATAAATATAGTACCGTTACTTTAGAGTATAGAAATATAGTATAGAACCAGTACTTTAGAGTATAGAAATATAGTATAGAACCAGTACTTTAGAGTATAGAAATATAGTACAAGTACTTAAGAGTATAGAAATATAGTATAGTACCAGTACTTTAGAGTATAGAAATATAGTACAAGTACTTTAGAGTATAGAAATATAGTATAGTACCAGTACTTTAGAGTATAGAAATATAGTATAGAACCAGTACTTTAGAGTATAGAAATATATTACAAGTACTTTAGAGTATAGAAATATAGTATAGTACCAGTACTTTAGAGTATAGAAATATAGTATAGAACCAGTACTTTAGAGTATAGAAATATAGTACAAGTACTTTAGAGTATAGAAATATAGTATAGTACCAGTACTTTAGAGTATAGAATATAGTATAGAACCAGTACTTTAGAGTATAGAAATATAGTACAAGTACTTAAGAGTATAGAAATATAGTATAGAACCAGTACTTTAGAGTATAGAAATATAGTACAAGTACTTTAGAGTATAGAAATATAGTATAGTACCAGTACTTTAGAGTATAGAAATATAGTATAGAACCAGTACTTTAGAGTATAGAAATATAGTACAAGTACTTTAGAGTATAGAAATATAGTATAGTACCAGTACTTTAGAGTATAGAAATATAGTATAGAACCAGTACTTTAGAGTATAGAAATATAGTACAAGTACTTTAGAGTATAGAAATATAGTATAGTACCAGTACTTTAGAGTATAGAAATATAGTATAGAACCAGTACTTTAGAGTATAGAAATATAGTACAAGTACTTTAGAGTATAGAAATATAGTATAGTACCAGTACTTTAGAGTATAGAAATATAGTATAGTACCAGTACTTTAGAGCATAGAAATATAGTATAGAACCAGTACTTTAGAGTATAGAAATATAGTACAAGTACTTTATAGTATAGAAATATAGTATAGTACCAGTACTTTAGAGTATAGAAATATAGTATAGAACCAGTACTTTAGAGTATAGAAATATAGTATAGTACCAGTACTTTAGAGTATAGAAATATAGTATAGAACAAGTACTTTAGAGTATAGAAATATAGTATAGCACCAGTACTTTAGAGTATTGAAATAGAGTACCAGTTCTGTTCGAGTATATAAATATAGTACCGTTACTTTAGAGTATAGAAATTTAGTACCAATAGTTTCAATTTTATGTATGTTTCTTAGGTTACTTGCAGGAGTAAGAAGTAAAGTACTAGTATCTTTTTCACATCAGGAAGGATATCAAAGCATAGATCCAAATTTTGGTTGGGGCGGGGGAAGAGAACAACAACATAGGCCTACAAGTGGGATTGTGTGGTGATCACAATGCTCAACTGCCTTTGACCCACTTTAAAATAAAAGAAAACAATAGCAATGGACAACTGATTTTAAGTAGACATCAGACAAGTGATGTCAGGTAGACATCAGACAAGTGATGTCAGGTAGACATCAGACAAGTGATGTCAGGTAGACATCAGACAAGTGATGTCAGGTAGACATCAGACAAGTGATGTCAGGTAGACATCAGACAAGTGATGTCAGGTAGACATCAGACAAGTGATGTCAGCTAGACAAAAGACATTTAATGTCAGGTAAGCTAAAGGTGTGCTCACTAACAAACACCCTCAAGTCACAGGGGGGAAAGCAGTTACATTAGGATTCAAATCTGAGAGCTCTAGAGTGGTGTCACCGCTCTATCGCTGGACCAAATACAAAAAAGAAAATAAATAAGTAATGCACTAACACTGAAACATTGAGTTGTACAAATGAACCTAACATGCATCTGTTTCTGCTGCATCATCCAATGGTATTACTTCATTGATTGATATGTTTTGATACAAATGCCAGAGGCGTCGACAACACTCACCACAAGGATTTCCACGGCGCCGACGATGTACATGGAGGACGCCACAGAGGTTCCCAGGTAAAACAGGACCCCCACGGCCCCGCCGAATTCCGGCCCCAGAGATCTGGAGATCATAAAGTACGAGCCGCCTGCGGGCACCACTCCATTGGTGGCTATGGCACTCATGGAGAAGGCGGTCAGCATGGTCTGTGGAAGAGAGAGAGAGAAATGTAGTGCAGCTTCTAGGGCTAGTTTAGCAGGGCTAACCAGCTTTTCGGTCGTGGCAAACAAGGGATTGTGCCGTCAATACACAATAAGCTATTATACCCTTTATTCTATCGTTATATATAATTTATCATACTAAATTGAGTCTATTCAAAACATTTTGAAGTATGAAAGGAAAAATGGCGATTTCAACCTTAAAGAATAAAAACAAGATATGAAAAAACCATAGAAAAAAAAAACACTCAATGTGGTGATTAGCGTGATCGGGAAAATCCGATAGCCAGTTTAACACTTTGAGGGAACGCAAAGCGATGGGAAATAACTTTATTTTTTCTTTCCATTATCAATGTTTGTATTTGTTAGTACAATGTATGCACCAGCCAATTAAAGTCTGCATTTTTTCATTACGACATCATATGGTCAAGAAGTCTAAAGTGAGCCAGCAAATATGGGGCCTATGTATTATATAATCTCACGAAAACGATATTATGTTTTGATATAAACTGAATACTTACGGACGAACAGCAAATGAAGACTATGCAGAAGGCCTCCATGGAGCCAGCCATTCCCACAATCCATGTCAGACGGACGAAAAGCAGGACGCCGAAGATGTTCTGGATGCAAGGGAGGTAAACGCCCAATATTGTGCCTAGGTTGGCTTTCTGTCAGACAAGATGAAGAATTGTTAAATATATACACATATAATATATAGAAATATCATAATTGTTTCTATAAACAAACATGCAAGGATAATATACATATAGAGAGACTAGTCAGAGGCGTAGCTATAGGGGGAGGGTACATATGTCCCCAGACGTTAAGATAAAGGTGCGTTAAAATGACGCTTAAATCTTGACTAAAAGGTTTGATTAAACGGAAGGGGGTGGGACATTTATACAGTTTGTCCCCGGGCGCCAAAAATTAGCTAGCTACGCCTCTGAAAGCAGGCGCCGGTTAATTATGATAATGTCCAAGTCAATGGTGATTTTACCGAGAATTAAGTATTTTTAATAATACATTTTTTTTCATAAGTGGCCGAACTCTGGTGACCGGCCCTACTACTTTCCGTTGATCTCTTCTGTGATATAGCAGAACTCTACGGACTCAAAAGTTAATATCCACGGCTCTCAGTTACAACATGCATTCTAATAGACTGTAACCGATGGAGACAATAAGAGGCACATAATAAACACTCATATAGGAACAGTCGATCCACTATCCGAGAAGGATCTGTGTATCATAAAGAAATAACATTTTATACCGGTACTTTATTCAAAAGTATTGTTGTAAACCAGGTTCTGT